>CAJQZJ010004765.1:8146811-8190270 GCA_907164525.1 Lophiomys imhausi
ATTTGGGTTTTGATTTTTTTTTAATCATCACCATCATTATGTGTATGGCCATTTTGCCAGCATTTATGCCTGTGTACCTCTTGTGTGCTTGGTGCCCATGGAGACCAGAAGATGATGTCAGGTCACCTGGGATGAGAGTTACAGTTGACTGTAAGCCACCATGTGGGTGCTGGGAACTGAACCCAGATCCTCTGTAAGAACAGCCAGTGCTCTTAACCACTGAGCCATCTCTCCAGCCCCCAACCCCTGGTTTTCTGAGATAGTCTTGCTAAATAGCCCAGGCTGGCTCTGGATCCTCATCATCCTGCCCTCCATTCCCCAAGTGCTAGGATGACATGTGCTACCATCAGGCTCATGGCCTGTTACTTCTCATATACAAATAAGCGGTTGCTAGTCCCAATAAAGGCGCAAAGAGCTATTGTCTACTCGGATTAAAAAACAAAACAAGGTGTTAAGGAGGTGGCCCAGTGGCTGAGGGGTGAAGAGTATGTGCTTCTCTTCAAAGGACCCTAGCTCAGTTTGCAGCCCTCCCTCACATCAGATGGCTCACAGCTATCTGAAACTCCTCCAGCATCAGGGGATCCAGTGTCATCTTCTAGTCTCTGTAGGTGCAGGTAAACACACACACACACACAGAGAGAGACACACACACAAACAGAGACACACATAGAGAAAGAGACATGCACACACAGACACACGCAGAGAAAGAGAGACACACACACAGACACACACACACACACACACACACACACACACACACACACACACTCCTTTTTAAAGAAACAAAAACTGTGAGCTGACATATCTTCCTCTAACCTTGTCATACATAAAACTCTATTTTCCAGGATGGACATGCACAGCAGAATGCTTGCTGCAAAAGGGCCTTTGCTAGGTGTTATGTTCACATTACAAAGAAAAGGAAAGCTGTCTCAAACAGAGATGTGTGACAGGGACATTTCCTTCTTTCTTCTTCTGTTTTCATTTTTTGGGTTTTGGTTTGGTTTAGTTTGGTTTTTCAGACATGGTTTCTCTGTGTATCCTTGGCTGTCCTGGAACTCACTCTGTAGACCAGGCTGGCCTCAAACACAAAGATCTGCCTGCCTCTGCCTCCTGAGTGCTGGGATTAAAGGTGTGTGTCACCACCAGCCAGCTTTCATTGACTTCTTCCAGCTGCTCTTCCTCTCCCAGCTTCCTGGGCAGTACTTTATTATTAGAAGGAGCTACTCATGAGTCTGCCCACACAGTACACTCCACCTCTTTCTATCAAGACACAAATTCCTTGGGCTGGAGAAGTGGCTCAGAGGTTAAGAGCACTGCCTGCTCTTCCAGAGGTCCTGAGTTCAATTCCCAGCAACCACACAGTGGCTCATAACCATCTATAATAAGATCTGGTGCCCTCTTCTGGCCTGCAGGCATACATGCAGGCAGATCACTGTATACATATTAAATAAATAAATCTTTAAAAACAAAAAATATTCAGACCTTCTGAGGTCCAAGTTAGGGCAGGAACAAACTCACACCGTGCACTAGGGTACTGCCATACACACCTGCTGGCACAAGCTTCTGGACAAATGAACCCTCCCCTCCCCACCCCTAAAGGCCATCCACTGAAGAAAAGTGCCACCTGAAAGTAAAAGAGTGACTCAACAAAGGTCTTCTAAATGTAAGTTCTCTTAGCCAAAGATGCTGCTCTGAGCCCAGTGCAAGGACCTACTACCGATGAGCTAAGCCTAGAGGTCCATCTGAGAAGGTCCAGATCTTCAGCCCATGAAATGGAAACAAAGGATCAAGGAAACAAACATCAACTTAGCCCTGGAAAGTGCTTGTGATACACAATACACAAAGTCAAGATGTACTTTGAAGTAGCTATTTCCCACAATAAACCAGCATTGTGCAAAAGGAAAAGCTCATCAGAGGAGAGTTCTGATAAGCAGTCCCCTTTGTGGAATGAAACTGAAAACACTGGGGACAGACAAAGAAGGCTCAGTAAAGTTTCCAGCCTCTGTGAATCCAGAGTTCTCCAACAAAGAAATGTGTAAGACATGCTGTCTCCATACCACCAGCCAGTTCCACCTCAAAATCACTTAAAGCTCAGTGATGCCAAAAAAACTTCATTTCCCCAAATGATTTAATGCTGAATATATCATCTGTGAGGAACAATTAACTTTGCCCAGGAGATGATAAAAGAAATCACCACTCTTTGGGCTCACCCCTCCTTTGGCTTCCCTGCTGCTCCGTTGGGGGACCAGGATAGATTAGTTGCAAGGGTCGTGGCTGTTGGCCTGACTGTCCATGGAACTGATGAGGACAGCCAGGCAAAACCTTCTGTTCCAGACACACCACACAACCAAGCCACCCAGGAACCTTTCAGAGGCCTCACACCCTGAGGTCCATGAATAGGGCACTCAACAGGCCAACCCACCCCTCTAGCAGTGAGAACACCCAGCACCAGCCACTGGAATGAGTACACTTTTAATGCTTAGCTGACTCCAACATGCAACCAAGTTGGGGAACTGTGAAACAACATCAAATACAGAGTGAGTCACAGGCAGAGGTGTCCACAAGAACCCACTGACTCCACCAGGGGGTAAGACCACAAACAAGGAGCATAAGTCTCGGGGCTGAAGGTGTGGCAGTAGACACGCTCTCAGTGTGTGCACACAGGAGGATAGTGGGCACGGTACGGGGCTATGGAGCCACATCACCCTAGAACTCAGACGGCAGAGGCAGATCACAAGTTGGAGGGTAGCCTTATCTATGCAGGGAGACCTGTCTCTGGGGGGTGGAGAGCAAGATGGCGTTTAAGTGTTAAGTTTTACAAAACAGAAGAACTGTTATGTAGGAGAACATTCTCCCTTTATGCCAAACAACTGCACAGAAAATAGCAATTTTCTAACCCAATCTCCAAATAGTTTCACACTATTGTTCCAAAAAATGATATCCCACTATTGATGGGAAAGGAGTTGAAAATAAGAGGCCCACCCCTAGATCACTGATGGGCCTTGCAGACTACAGAGTGAGCACTGGCTGGCTTCAGGAGCATTCCCAGCTCATGAAGCTTCACTCGCCTTCACCTCCTTTCTCTTCAACACCAAGCTGGGGAGTTCCATGAAATGCTGCATTAGGAAGTCTGCTCAGTGCAAGCTGACAGAGAAAATGTGCCTAACATAGTGCCTCATGCCTATAATCTCCATACCTCAGACACTGAGGCAGGAGGATTAACATTAAGTTCAATGTTACCTGGGTACAGGGTTAGAGTCTGCCTCAAAAACAAGGGGTGGGGGGGGGGGTGGGAGACAACACTGAAAGAGAAATAAGCAGTTCCTTTAAAAGCCTGAGAGAGCCGGGCGGTGGTGGCGCACGCCTTTAATCCCAGCACTCGGGAGGCAGAGGCAGGCGGATCTCTGTGAGTTCGAGGCCAGCCTGGTCTACAAAGTGAGTCCAGGACAGCCAAGGATACACAGAGAAACCCTGTCTCGAAAAACCAAAAAAAAAAAAAAAAGCCTGAGAGAAAGAGCAGGAGAGCTGTCCCTGCCCCTCCTATGCTGCAGCACTCGAGAGAGCAGGCCCTGCACCTTCCCATAGTAGAAATGGCTCTGCAAGTGGGGGTTGCAGGTCCAGAACCAGGGCTTTGAGTTGGCCCATCCCAACATCTACCCCATGGATGAACTGCTGGAGTGCAAGAAGAAGCCAGTTCCACAACCCAAAACTAGAGAATCTCCATGACACAGGACAGTTACAGAATATCTGAGAGGAGTTCCAGTAAGATTCTAGTACTGACAAAGTAGCAGAAACCAGAGGCCTCGCATCAGACCAAGGAGTCACTATAATGAACATCTGCAGGCAAAATATGTGGACAAAGGGAATATTGTGGGACACACTGAGACACACTGCAGCTTCCACATGAGGTTTTATTTTTTTATACTGGGACAGATTGCAAGGGTGCAGGGTGGGTCTGAGGAGAGGTGGGAGATGAGAGGGAACAGGGTGAATGATGTGAAATTCACAAAATAAAAATTTTTCAAAAAAAAATCTGAGAGAAGTCAGGCATAATGGCACGAACCTTTAATCCCAGAACTCAAAAGCTGAGGCAAGCACATCCCTGTGAGTTCCCAGGTCAGCCCGGTCTACATTATGTAGTCAAGGTTATGTAGAGAGACCTGCCTCAAAAAATAAAAATAAATAAAAATTTCAAAAGCCCAAAGGACAGTGAGAGGCTTGGAGGGTACAGGTGCTCACTGGCTAGCCTGACAGCTGAGGTCAGTCTCCAGCCCCTGGCTCTCATGCACTGTCCACTGACTTCACATGCTTGTTTATAATACACACTCACACCCAAATAAATAAACAGTAAGTAAATAGATAAATAAAAATTTAAAAACTGAGGAACTCTTATGACTTTTTTGTTTGATTTTTGCCCTAGGATAATGGCAAGACCATGTTCAGAATGATGAGGAACTGACCCTCTCAGCTTGCACAAAGACCTGACCTTCGAACCTCCATGTACAACACTAAGCAGTGCTGTCCCATTACAGTTCAGGCCATGGTGGCAACACACACATACTGGAACTTTGTATCCGTGGCCCTTTAATGAATGGGGCTACCAGGTGAGCAAAAGCTCCACAGAGTGCTACCACAATCCGTGCTACTCAGGAGGCTGGGAGGCAAAAGGAGGAGATAGCCCAGGCTATGTGGCAAACCCAGCTACAAGAAAAAAAAAATTTATTGCTAATTTACAATTCAAATTATACAATCAGAATTGTCCAAATTTCAACAATTTTAAGAAAGGTATTTTAAGCCGGGCGGTGGTGGCGCACGCCTTTAATCCCAGCACTTGGGAGGCAGAGGCAGGCGGATCTTTGTGAGTTCGAGGCCCGACTGGTCTACAAAGCGAGTCCAGGACAGCCAGAGATATTCAGAGAAACCCTGTCTCGAAAAACCAAAAAAAAAAAAGAAAGGTATTTTAAAGTGCTCATCAGCACATACAGCAGTGATATGTGCTGCATGACGGTGTGCTTTTCGGTGCTGGGAACTGATCCCGAGGGCTCATGGACACAATAGACAGTACTCTCCCACTAGCTACAGTCCTAGTCAAAGATTTTTTTTAAGATTTATTTTTATTATCTTATGTCCATGAGTATTTTGCCTTTATGTCTGTGCACCACATGTGCTGGTGTTTGAACATGATGAGCCTCCATGAGGGTGCTAAAAATTGAACCTGGGACCGTTGCAACAGCAAGTGCTCTTAACTACTAAGTCAACTCTCCAGGCCAGATTTTTTTGTTTTTATAATGAACCACAGGTTTTTAAATGGATCACTTTATAGCTAAAAGTAAATATATATATTTTTAAAGATTTATTTATTTTATGTTTGGATGCTTTATCTGCATGAACATGCAGCCATCTCTCTTTTTTCATTTTTGTAGAATTTTGTCCTTCATTAGCTCTAATTTCCAGCCTACTAAAGCTGGATTTATAGTAAATCACAGTCAATCCCCAGACACAAAAAGATTTGAAAAGTGCAAGGCTAAAGTACTCAGTGGTTAATAGCACTGGCTGTTCCTGGACTTAGTTTCCAACACCCACATGGTTGCTCACAAACACCAAACACTGCACAAAATCCGATGCCCTCTTCTGGCCTCCAGAGGCATTGCATCATGTGGCGCATATACAGGCATCCAAGCAAACACATAAAATTAAATAAGTCTTTAAAAAAAGATTTGTAAATAAACAAATGAGCAAAAACACAGCAACCTCACTGTAACCATCAGGAGCTAAGGCATGACAAGAGAGCCCCTTTTCACCCACCATTTCAACCGGAGGCTCCTGGTTTGCCTCGCTCGCTGACTTAGGTCCTGAGCAGCCGTCTTCTGTATGTGCTTGCTTTGGCTGGTTCTGCTTCAGCTTTTGTGCCCATGAAGTTATAGACTTACTACTTAAAAAGAGAAAAAGAAAATTATTTTGTTTAAAAGCCAACTTTTACATATGAGTCAGCACAGGGCCTTGTGCCTCACTGGGCAGGGCTTTGCTTTTCTACTAATAAGAAGGGGTAGGTGCAAGTGGTGTACACCTTGATCCCAGCACTAGGAAAGCAAAGGCAGCTGCAGATCTCTGTAGGCTTGAGGCCAGACTAGTCTGCATAACATGCCCTGGGACAGCCGGAGGTATATAGAGAGGCCCTGTCTCAAAAAAAGAAAACAAAAAATGATGTTTTACTGATTCTCCTAAATCTCTCTCTCTTTTTTTTAAAGATTTATTATTATTGCAGCTGGAGAGATGGCTTACCAATTAAAAGCAATGGCTACCCTTCCAGAGGAACTGGGTTCAACTCCCAGCACCCTCATAGCAGCTCACAGCTACCTGTAACTCTAGCTCCAGGTGATCTGACACCCTCACACAGACATATATGCAGACACAGCCAATGCACATAAAACAAAAGATAAAAAGATCTATTTTTATGTATGTGACTGTTTTGCCTACATGTATGTACATGTACCACATATATGTCTGGGGCCTGCAGAGGCTAGAAGAGAATATCAGTATCCTACACTTGGAGTTACAGGTCCTCTTAAGCCACTGTGTGGGTGCTGGGAACCGAACCCAGGTCCTCTGTAACAGCAGCAAACACTCTTAAACCGCTGAACCACCTTTTCAACTGCAAATTTCTTTTTCTTAACATTTTACTTATTCATCCACTTATGTATTTATTTTATTTATTCTGTATATATTCATGATGTACGTGTCTCACAGAGTAAGCATAGAGGGTGGAGGACAGTTCTGTGAGGTCATCAAAGTTCCTATGGCAAGCTCCTTTACCCAGGGACACCCCCCGCCCACACTGGCCCTGATTCTCCTTTTTTTTTTTTTTTAATGGGTTTTTTGTTTGTTTTCTGAGACAGGATCTCTCTGTTATATAGCCCTGTTTGTCCTGGAACTTGGTATATAAACCAGGCTGGCCTTGAACTCACTGAGATCCACCTGCCTCTGCTGGGGTTAAAGGCATGTACTATATATCCAGCTCCTATAATGCATTTCAGATGTATAAAACTGAGAACTCAGGGCAAATCATAAAATTTCACAAGATTTGTTGTTTTTTATTTCTGGGTGTTTTTGGATTTTGTTTCTTGTTTTCTTGATGGTCCTGGCTGTCCTGGGACTCACTATTTAGAACAGGCTTGCCTCCAACTCGACACCCTCTTGCCTCTGCCTCCTAAGAACTGAGATTAAAGGAAAGCACTGCCATACACCTGAGTTTTAAGAGTCTTTGTTGTTGTTGTTAAGAGTCATTTTTAAAGGTTGATTTATATCTCTATGTATATAGATATTTTGCCTGTATGCTATGTATGTGCATACATGTGTACAGTGCCAGAGGGGGCCAAGAAAAGGTGTTATATCAACTGGAACTGCAATAACAGTTGTTGTTAGCCGCCATGTGGGTGCAGGGAACAGAACTCAGGTCCTCTAAAAGAGCCCCATAGCTCTTATCAAACGAGCCCTCTCTCCAGCCCATTTAACACTCTTAAAGCACTGCACATGGGAGGAGTCAGGAATCATTAGTACATTGCTTGTTTATTTCAGCTCTCCACATACAACACATAAGAGTGAGATTTTAATGATGAAACTGATTTGTGTTCAAATACATCGCATTCTACAGTGGACCAAATAAAAAGAACATTCCTTACTACATTCTAAATGTCATTAATAAATGAGTAAATCAACCATCTATAATGAGATCTAGTGCCCTCTTCTGGCATGCAGGCATACATGCAGACAGAACAGTGTATCCATAATAAATAAATAAATTAGTAAATCCTTCCAAATGACAGAGGAATTCCACTCACCTATTTGCTTTTCCACTGTATACTTCAGAAATCTTGTTTTCACCAACAAAACTATGTTCAAATTCACCAAGAAAAGTGGAGACATCTTCCTTAAGAGAAGCACAAAGCTCTTCAGGGGTCTGTGTGAAAAAGTTTCTGGCTGATATGCCACCTGCGGGGGCATGTGGTTGCGCCCCAGTGGCCGCGAGCTGCCCATGGGAAGCTGCCATGGGCTCTGTGGGTTCCGTGGGTTCCTTAGCCTTGTGGGTGCTCATCTCCAAGATGCAAAAGGTCCCGTAGCCACTGCTCACTGAGTTGCTGTCCACATTGCAGTCTGGGTGAGATGTGGACAACCCTGGCTGTGTCTCGGCTTCCTTAGACTCTGGGTAACTGATAACAGACTCATTTCTCTCTCTGTTTTCAGAAAAGAAGCCCATTTGGCTTCCTGAGGACACCAGTTCACTCACAGAGCTGCTGTTGCATGTAGGCCAGGAAGCGTTGCTGATCTGCAGGTTCACTAACTTCCTTATCTCCTCCTGTACTCGCTGAGAACAAAAGAGTAAAAAGAAAAATGCATTAAACATTTCTTTAAATGTTAAGAAAAGGCCACATTTCAAAATGTGTTATTAGCCGGGTGGTGGTGGCGCACGCCTTTAATCCCAGCACTTGGGAGGCAGAGGCAGGCGGATCTTTGCGAGTTCAAGGCCAGCCTGGTCTACAAAGTGAGTCCAGCACAGCCAGGGCTACACAGAGAAACCTTGTCTCGAAAAACAAAAAACAAAAAACAAAATCAAAATGTGTTATTACTCTGTAAATGTGATGTCTTGTCTTCATAAACAAAATTAATGCAAGAACTGTTTTGTCTGCAAACCTCACTGAGAAAAAGCATCCATGTTGGAGGCAGCTCACCTGGATCTGCCTGTGGAACTGCTCCTGCTGGGCGACAATCTGCTCCTGGCACTGCCGCTCAACCACACTGAACAGCTGCAACCACCTGGCCTAAGAAATAAAACAGAGTCTTCACTGAGCATAATTTTAACCTAAGATGTCACAAGAAAATGTTCTAGTGAGAAACAGCCCTTTCTTTGTCTGACTTTTTTTTCTGTAGCCCAGGCTGGCCTGAAACCGACTATGCAGCCCAGGCTGGGCTCAAACTCACAGCAATCCTCCAGCCTAAGCCTCCCAAGTTCTGGGATTACAGGCACCAAGCCTAGTGGAAAAAACTCTATTTTTTAATGTAAAATTTATAGGTCAATTTAAATAGTTCAAAATATATATTTAGTGCAAGACTACAAAAGCAGAAGTTAAAGAATATTTTTTAAATGTAACCTGCAATCTGGGTAAATGTAAAAATCTGTCTGATTTTTCAAATGGAATCTTAAATTGTCTTCTGTTGTTGCCTGGTACTGCAGAGGCGAAAGAGGGCATCAGATCCCTGGAATGGAGTGCTATGGATAGAACTCTGGTCCTCTAGACAGCGGTCTGTGTTCTCAGCCTCTGAGCCATCTCTCCAGCTCTGTTGTTACATACTTCTAAAATGTTATTTTTTTTTTTACACACAAACATGCCGAGGTGAACATGTGAAGGTTAAAGGACAACTTGTAGAAGGCATTCTTTCCTTCCAATGTGGTACCCAGGGTCTGGAGAACTCAGGTCATCAGGCCTGGAGGCAAGCATCCTTACCTGCTGAGCTGTCTCACCTGCCCTTTTATTTCTGACTAATAAAATACTAGATAGTACCAGATACAATAGTGCATACTTACAGTCCCAGGACTCAGCCAGTCTTGAGGTTGACCTGGACTATACATGGAGACAAAAGACCTGATTTGTCTGTGCATGTACATATGTGTATGCACTCATGCATGCATGCACACGTGCAGAAAGTAGACAGAGGTAAACCTCAAGTGTCCTTCCTCAGAAGCAACTCACCTTATTCTATTTTCTTTTTCTCTTTCTTTTTTTTTTTTTACCCCCAAGACAAGGTTTCTCTGTGCAGCTCTGGCTGTATGAAACTTGCTTTGTAGACCAGGTTGGCCTCAAACTCACAATTTCGTCTGCTTCTGCCTCCCTAGTGCTGCGATTAAAGGTGTGGGCCACCACCACCCACCAGTCCCCCTGTTTTTTTTGAGACTGGGACCTGACTTGCCAACTGTGCAAAACTAGCTAGCCCAGGAGTCCCACCCAGCTCTACCTCTGGAGCATCAGGACTACAGGAACCGCTGCCCTGCCCAGCTTTTTCTGTGGGTGCCAGGGATCAAAGTGCAGTTCTCATGCTTATGTGGCAAGCACTTTAGTAACTAAGCTATCTCCCCAGCCTCTAGATCTGTCTTCAGTTCATCCTTTCCCCTCATAAAAGGTAATGATTTCCTTAAGTACTGAAATGTACCCAGAAGAATCTCACATCCTAAAATAGAAATAAAATAGTAAAATACTTTCACTAGTGTTCCAAACCTGCAGAGCTCAAAGTGCAAAGAACGGAAATCTATATTCTCTGCAATCCCATGGAATTGGCCTCTATTTCCCTTCAGAGCCCACATTTGGGTCATGATTCCTCCTGATTACTAAGAGCGATAAGCACTCCCCTAAAGAGACACAAAGCAAGACAGGGGCACACACTCTCAGAAGGATAAATCCCATCTTGAGTCTGGTACCTGCTGAGCATTAGGAGGTACACACTCAGTGTAGTGCAGTGCGATTCCACACAGAGTTGATGAGGAGCCATGCTGAAAACTAACCCTTCCTCCCTGTTACTTACTGCCTTGTATTACCTGGCTGCTTTGCTCCTTCTCTGCCCAGCTTACTGGCCATCCATCAGCCCCTTCTTCATCCTTGGCCATGCAGGAATGCCTTCCACCTCCTGGCTTGAAAGTGCCCTGCCTCCAGTACCTGGAGCTCTCTCTCTCCCCAGATCTTCACATGATTGTTGTCCTCCCAACCCACAATCCCAGACTATCTCCTTCCACCATCCCAAGCATGTCTCTCTTTCTTGTCTTGTACCATTTTATATTAGAAAAATAACTAATTCATGCAGTTTTGTGCATATTGCCCCAAACAAACGAGTCTGTTTCAGAAATGAACATGGTTACCAACTCAGAAAAGAATGTTACTCTACCACTCAGTCATCAGGGTATTAATCACAGAGTCCCTCTTGTAGCTGCTACCCTCACAGCGAGTATATAAACTGCAGAAATGCCATAGAACTTCACAGACATGCTATGAACATGGATGTAGCACTTATATATTGTAATAATATTCTTTGCTATTTGCAAGTTCCTTATATCACATTTAGGTAAGTAGGGGTGTGTGTATGTGTGTGTGTGTGTCTCCCCAAGCACATCAGCAGGCATGCATCATTGTAGAATGATTTTAGGCCAACATGAATAACAAGCAAGCATTCTTCTACTAACTATACTAATTTTTTTTTTTTGAAACATGGTCTCACTGTGTAGCCCTGGCTGTCCTGGAACTCACTCTGTAAACCAGGCTGGCCTTGAACTCACAGAGATCCGCCTGCCTCTGCCTCCCAAATACTGAATTAAAGGCATGTGCCACCACCTATACTAATTTTTAAAAGTTAGTACAAGTAGGTTATTTTATCTGTGGATTTCACTTCAGAACATATGCTGCTTTTACTTAAAGAAAAAAAAAAGCAGCCGGGCGGTGGTGGCGCACGCCTTTAATCCCAGCACTTGGGAGGCAGAGGCAGGCGGATCTTTGTGAGTTCGAGGCCAGCCTGGTCTACAAAGTGAGTCCAGGACAGCCAGGGCTACACAGAGAAACCCTGTCTCGAAAAACCAAAAAAAAAAAAAGCTATAAAAAGAGGTCTCCAGGTCTAATAAGGGTGAGTGCTAGCAACAAAGTATCTAGTACACTACCTGGCAAAGAGACAAATTATAAACATTTATTATTTTCATCCCATAATTGTTATTATTTTATATATAACCCAAGTGCTAAAATGCTAAAAAAAAAAAAAAAAACTAGCTAAAGCAAACTAAGGATACTGTCCCTCTGCCTGCTCAGAATAAGGAAGGTTTTGTGTTTAGCAAAGTAATTAATCCCTTTTAAGTGACAAAGAATCAAACAATATTATTCCAAAAGGGAGGTGAAAAGCAGAAGCTCAAGGGAAAACAATCAGAGTAAGGCCTGCACAATACCTGACTCTTCTGTTCCTAACACTACCCTGAAACAGTGGCGGCTTCGGTTGTTTTCACACTCTACGAAAGCACGTTAAATAAAATCAAGAAGTTCTACTGAAGTCACCGCCATGCACTGCCCTTTCTGCCAAAGCAGTAAGCAGTGAAGCACTGAGCGTTCACTAAACACAGTAAAATGTTACATCAGTGAAGAGACACAAGCAGAAACACGCTTACAAAACTAGCACAAGGTCTCCTCCCTCCTCAGACTCTCCTTGGCTCTGCACAGGAAGGAGGCTGAGCCTGCAAATGAGAGCCCAGGGCCAGACAGTGAGCCAGAAGGCAACAGAGTCTGCAGGACATCATCCACACGGAAATCCAGGCCTGCTCATTTTCTTAAACCAATACACTAAACTCACAAACAGTCTGTGTCTGACTTCAGGAGTCGATTCAAGGCATTAAAGTAACAGTTTCTAGTCAAACACAAGTGTCACAAATAAACTGTGCTGTGGTGGTTGCTCTTGGTCTTATTCACATGCTACCAGTCACAAGTTAATGAACAGACAAAGGAAAAACAGTTCATCTAACCTGTTTCCCAGAAGCTGGATTAGAACCCAGGGCCTCATGCATACTAAGCATGCACCATGCCACTGAGCTACATTCCCAGACCAGGCCATTCTGAATCTTAACGACATCTTTAAAAGACCAAGGCAAGAGGACTGCCATGAACTAAAGACCAGACTGGGGTACAGAATGAGTTCCAGTATCTTGGGCTAGGGTGAGGCCCTGCTTCAAACCACCACCACCCCCAAAAATTCTGAAAAGTTCATTTTTTAGTATGGAGCAACAGTCCATTTTAAATACATATTCCTTAAAGTGATTACATTTGGGGTGGCTGCTACTGAATTCTTAAACCAGGAAGTCACCCTTCCCACTTTTTTTTTTTTTTTTTTTGGTTTTTCGAGACAGGGTTTCTCTGTGTAACAGCCTTGGCTGTCCTGGACTCACTTTGTAGACCAGGCTGGCCTCGAACTCACAGTGATCCGCCTGCCTCTGCCTCCCAAGTGCTGGGATTAAAGGCGTGCGCCACCACGCCCGGCTCCCACTTTATATTCTAAAAACAGAAGTTCTGGTTCTAAAAGTACAATTAATCTGAAACAAAATCATCTACTGCTTAGAGTTTGATAATTATGTTTGTATTTCTACAAAGCATTACAACCTAAAGAAGCCTGGCATGTTAGCACACACCTTTAGTCCCAGCACTAGGAGGCAGAGCCAGGGGAACTTGTGAGATCTCTGTGGGTTCAAAGCCAGCCTTGCCTACGCAGTGAGCTCCAGGCTGGCCAGAGCTACATAAGACCCTGTCTCAAAAAAACAAACAAGTGAGAAAAGGCCATCTTGAATGGTATCCTCCAAAACAAAACTTGTAAGTGCCCTCTTAAATGGCAATCTTTACATCAGTTTCTCTGTTTTTCCATTTTTATTTTTTCTGCTTGTGTTCCCAATGCTAGGACAGCACACCACTGCCAACTTCCACACCAAGCTCCAACTGTGAGATGTTCATAAAAATTAAATTTCCATCACAACTTAACCAAAGAAATGGCTGCCATGAAAAGCAGACAGCTCAACACATCACAATAAAGAATGTGTTTATGAGCCGGGCGGTGGTGGCGCACGCCTTTAATCCCAGCACTTGGGAGGCAGAGGCAGGCGGATCTTTGCGAGTTCGAGGCCAGCCTGGTCTACAAAGTGAGTCCAGGACAGCCAGGGCTACACAGAGAAACCCTGTCTCGAAAAACCAAAAAAAAAAAAAAAGAATGTGTTTATGAGAGCATTGAGAATATTCCAAGCAAAGCAGGTTTAGATTTTTCAAAGTAAGGGCAGTTGTAGGAGTTACTCAGCAGATTGTAATTAGTAACAATGGTAACGAAGTGAGGGATCAGGCTGGGAACAAAGACTTCAGTTCACAGGGAGTATCCAAATCTGCCTCCTGCCATCACAGTATTCCATGTTCTTTTCTTCTTGTTCCTTCAGTATCAATGCCTGCTTAACCTGCTTAGTCATTTGACCTTAGCCCAAGGTTAAGTTTCACAGTTTTCTGGGCATAGCATACATTTCTAACAATTCAGTAGAGCCCCATTGAAACAGAATTCTTTTCAAGACCCCCAAAATAAAACAAAATGAGATACCTCACAGTTCTTCCAAAGTTCTGAGTCAGTCCCGCCACGGTTCTGTAGCTCTTGTGTTAAAGCAGCGAGGACTTCGACTGTGCCTTGAATGACAGGTGGTCCGCTCTTCCCTGAGAAAGAGGATACCCCATTTGTACTAAGGTGGGGACTACTTCTGTTGAAACACAAATAATTCAGATGGTTTCCTTCATTCGAGGGAAGTGTTGAATGTTTCAGCAACTCAAGATCTAGCAGAGCAGTGCACAACCACCGAAATCACACCCTCCTAATGGCACCTCTTTGAAAATCTGGCCACCAAGGCAAACAGCACAGGGTGACAAGACACATGCGGCACGGAGACCTTCTCCAGCAATGAGGGAACGCCCCAAAGCCCAGCAGAATCTACAGGGAGACACCACAGCTTCTCTGAATTATTCTAGAGACTCCTTTGGCCCACTTTAAACAGTCCTCCATTGTGCACTAAGGATTCGCTCTCCACTGCCCAGGACAGTCATGTCTTAGTAATCAGACCCCGATTTGGTGCGATAAGCTTGTGCCTATCACTGGACTACCTTTGAATGAAAGCTCTGCCAAGCCAATTAGCAGCCAATATTCAGGATTTATTGGGCCTGTGTGGTATGTAATAGAACACTAATTCTTTCCAGAAGATTTCTTTTCCAAATGTGAGTTGATTGCAGACTTGTGTATGAATACCCCAAGCACAATTTGGGACATTAAAATCTGTCTAGTAGCTGAAGGGGCATTTTTATTTTTATTGTTATTATTTTAAACACAAATTTAAACAAAAATGATTTATTATGTGCACTGTTTTGCCTACATGAATACCTATGTGAGGGTGTTGGATCCCTTGCAACTGGATTTACAGCCAAGTTGTGAGCTGCTATGTGGAAGTTGGGAATTGAACCCCAGTCTTCAAGAACAGCGGTGCCCTTCCAGAGCACCTTGTGCCTACGCCATCTCTCTCCCGATTTGTGTAATTTTTTTCAGCCGCGTGTATGCTAGGCTCGCCTCTACATCTCACGATGTAGGAGGGGGTGACCTTGGACTTCTGTTCTGCCTTTCCCTCCCAAGCACAGGAGTTAGTCATGAGCCATGATGCCTGCTTTACACTGTGCTAAGAACAGAACCAGGACTTCCTGCATGCCAGACAAAACAGACCAAGCAAGCTACATTCACAGACCCTAGGCAATTTTATTTACTTATTGTGTAGACCTGCTTTGTTACACACACACACACACACACACACACACACACACACACACACACACACCAAAATGAAAATACTGAAATAATAAAGCTAGGAGGAGAAAAAAACTAATAAAAATTCAAGAGCAAGAATATAATAAACTCGCCGGGCGGTGGTGGCGCACGCCTTTAATCCCAGCACTTGGGAGGCAGAGGCAGGCGGATCTTTGTGAGTTCGAGGCCAGCCTGGTCTACAAAGCGAGTCCAGGACAGCCAGAGATATTCAGAGAAACCCTGTCTCGAAAAACCAAAAAAAAAAAAAAAAAAAAAGAATATAATAAACTCAAGCTGGACCTGGAAGCAAACGCCTTTAATCCCAGCACTCAGGAGGCAGAGGCAGATGGATCTCTGTGAGTTCAAGGCCAGCCTGGTCTACATAGTGAGTCTAGGACAGCCAAGGCTGTTACACAGAGAAATCGTGTCTCGAAAAACCAAAAAAAAAAAAAAAAAAGAATATAATAAACTCTTTAAATATATGTGGTTTATAAGAACTTTACAGAGTTTTTTGTAACTTTACAAAGTTTGCAAAAATTGAGTTTTAACATGGTAGATTTAACTGACAGTCACAAGGAAGAGGGATGTAAATTCAATGATATAAATTTCATGAGAAAAGAACATTTAGGTTCCTGTAGGCAATTCAAGCACTACATTCTAAAGGAAATTTCTTCCAGAAGCGGATTTCAGAGGGGCCAACAAATGAGACACAGGAAGTAAAATGTGGGCTAGCGTTCAGCTTTCGAGGTAGAGCACTGCCGCCGACATTTATTCTAGGTCATTTCTCATGCTTTAAATCCTTCTCTCACACTACCTCATGCCATGCAGCATTATACAATTTTAAAGCTGCTTCAAATTTCTCACAAGGAAGGCAGAGCGTGAACAAATTTTAAAGTAGTTTATTTTTAATACACAATTTCTTCAAAATCTTTAAAGTTGCTTGAACATGTTAAGTGTAGCAATGCAAGTCTTTAGTCCCAGCACTCTTAGGCAGAGGCAGAGGTGAATTAGAGGCTAAGGCTATGTACAGAGACCCTATCTCAACAAACAAACAAATAAGCAGCCAGGCGTGGTGGCGCACGCCTTTAATCCCAGCACTCGGGAGGCAGAGGCAGGTGGATCTCTGTGAGTTCAAGGCCAGCCTGGTCTACAAAGTGAGTCCAGGACAGCCAAGGACACACAGAGAGAAACCCTGTATCAAAAAACACAAACAAACGAAAAAAAGAATGCAGCCAAATATATATGTGTGTGTGTATGTGTGTGTGTGTGTGTGTGTGTGTGTGTGTGTGCGCGTGCGTGCGCGCGCACAAAGCCAAGCCATAACCCCCAGCTTGGGAGGTAGCGTCAAAAGGACTGCTACAGGTCTCAGGTCAGTCTGGTCTCCATAGTGAGCTTTGGGGCAGCTAGGGACAGAGATCTTGGATGAAGCAATAAATAACTAAATACATACAGCATTTTGTTGGCTATTTTGTCAACTCATAGTCTGTTTTTTTTTTTGTTTGTTTGTTTAGTTACTAACACACATTTTCAATTCCTTTTTCCCAGACTGGTGAGATGCTTCTGCAATATAACATAGTATACTATTAAATTAAAATGTAGAAATAAGCTGGGCATGGTAGCTCATATTTGTAATCCCAGGAGGACTGCCTTAAGTTTGAGGACAGCCTGAGCTACACAGTGAGACTGTCTCTTCTGCTTTTTTTTTTTTTTTAAAGGAGAAATAATTAGGCAATTATCAGGAGGTAGAGAATCAAAAGTTCAAAGCGCGGCCGGGCGGTGGTGGCGCACGCCTTTAATCCCAGCACTTGGGAGGCAGAGGCAGGCGGATCTTTGTGAGTTCGAGGCCAGCCTGGTCTACAAAGCGAGTCCAGGACAGCCAGAGATATTCAGAGAAACCCTGTCTCGAAAAAAACCAAAAAAAAAAAAAAAAAAAAGTTCAAAGCGCAAAGTTATCCCTGGCTACATTATAAGTCGGGCTATCTGGGCTACAAGAGATCCTACCTCAAATAAATAAATGTATGTATGTATGTATAAGGTTACCAAATTTTTTTTTGGTTTTTTAAGACAGGGTTTCTCTGTGTAGCCTGACCTAGGTCACCAAATTTTAAAGAGATGCTTCTAAGTTGCCAAATAAAAAAGGATAATGCACAGTGCAATGAGCAAGACAAAACCTGAGATTTCTGCTTTAGTGAGACCTCTCTCACTATGTAGCCCTGGAACCTGACATACAGCAAGTAAGTTCTTTTTCCACAGTGTTCTTCAGGCAGAAGTACATTTCTCTGCAAGAAATGAAAAGTGGCACAGAGAGACAGCCGGACACTGCTCCCAGCTCCTAGCTGACTGACTCTTCATCAGTAGTGGGTTGTTTTGTTCCTTAAGGCGAATCAGCAACTATGACACTGATCAGATCAACTGGTAGCTCTCCAAACAGTTATTTTGGTTTGTTGACACGTGAAGATAGTATCAAACCAATTCTTACCTATTAGCACGTAAACTCAACCCAAGAGAATGGGGAGTACTTTTGATATCAGATTCTACAGAAGGTGAAGTTTTTTGTAAAGTTTCCACCAAATCAAAATCCTCCATATCATACAAAAATTGTTAAGCTCTGTCATTTGGAAACAGTCTTGCTTTTCTTGCAGGAGGAGACTGCTTCCGAATCCTCTTCAGCAGCTTCATCATCCACCTGCATCCTTAGCAGCAGACATTCAGTACTGGGAAATCTGCTGCACTTCCAAAGACTCTGAAATTGAATGAGGGAAACTCCTGTAAAAGGCCACTAAATGTCTCCACTATCTTCTAACGACTTTGGAAACCTCTCAAATTCACGTCAGTAAGAACAGCAATAGGAAGTCTCAGTGGCTAAGGAGCCCTCGTCCGGCAAGGAAATGAGGACTGACGCCTCCGTCCTCCATGTGAAACACAGGAGCACACATGAACAAACACACACAACCCCACAGATAATTTAAACTAAAAATATAAAAAGAAAAACAGTATTATTCTTAATAGCCAAAGTGTAGAAACCACCCCAGTGTCCCTGTAGAGATGAAGGGAAAGGCAACACAGTACATCTGTGCGATGGAGTAGCACTGGTCCACAAGGAGGGACACAGCAACGAGTCATAATACCACAAGAAGTACAGGAAACACCAGGCTAAGTTCAAAAACAATCATAAAAAGGGCCACTACTCTATGACTCCATTTATATGAAGCATCTAGCACTGGCAAAGCCACAGGACAGAAAGAAGAGCACATCTGAAGCACTGTGGAGAAGTGGAGAAAGGAGGTCAAGGCAGTGTAATCACTTCTCTCTAAGAATAATGAAAAGTTCTGGAAATAGCTTTTTTTTCTTCTAAAACCTCTAGATCATATACTTTCAAAAGGATGGAGCTTACATATAGGAACCATATGGTTTTGTAGGAGTTCATTATCTCCTTCAGGCAATATTTCAGAATTTTGTGTTTAATAATCAAGGTTCTAAATGTACTCTATTATGTAATAAATGGCATACTTCCAGGCCTGCTTCACAGATTTAATAAGATCTATGTGATAGGTTTAGTGTTAGCATATATACCATAGGGAACTTGGAATAAGGCTGGACTTTTAAAAGACTTATGTCCAAAGTGACATGTCCTTGGGAACTGGCCAAGGACCAGGACTCTTTGATATTAGGGCTAGGGGCAGGACATGCCCTCTGAGGTGCGCCTCCGGAGGTCTGCTGTCATTTTACAGCTCTCTGCGAAAAGCATCTGAATGACATGCCCTGAGGCACCTGCCCACATCTGCGGACAGCCTGTGAATTCACGCCCCTCTGCAAAAAGCTTTTTTAAAAACCTAACTTTAAAAGTGCACAAAAGCTTCTGCCAACAGGTGAAGATATACAAGGCAGGATTCACGTGGATGCTGGGCGGGCTCTTTCTCCTGTTCCTGACTCATTCAACATTTTCCTCAGCTGGTGGAAAAAAACGCATCATAAAACGCGCATCATAATCTCATCGGAAAGTTTCACCCTCTGATATTGACTTCACAGAAGTGCTTGTTGACTTATGAAGCCACTAATAGGGCATAACTACTGTCTTTAAATTGGTGTTTACGAGCTATTTAACTAGCCAGGAGGTGATGGTGTACACCTTTAATCTCAGCGCTCAGGAGGCAGAAGTAAACAGATTTCTGAGTTCCAGGACAGCCAGGGGTAGAGAGAAACACTCTCTCAAGAAGAAAAAAAAAGAAGCTATTTAACCGTTAAAAACAGTTGCAAGTACATTGTACATTTCTCAATACAGAGCTTTTTGTATTCTCTGCATGTATATTAACTTCTAGAAAGATAGATTATTACCTGCCAAGTTAAATGAAATTTAACTCAATCTGGACATATGGAGACAAATTTGCTGTTCTAAGCCCAATCATGTCTCCTCCAGAATCCACAGACTTTTAAAAAAGAAAGAAAAGTTGGGGGAAAAGAGAAAAAAAGCGGGAAAGGAAAAAAAATAAAAAAATCCATGCTGCTTCCAAAATGAGAAGTTTAGAGGCTTCATCGGAAGAAGTTTCTCACTTTCCCGTGCTTAAAGAACACAATCGGTTCTTTAGAGAAGCGCTTCCTGCAGGGCAGGTGCAGAGGCCAAGAGCAACCAGACCTAACTAAATGGACTTTGCTTTCCCCCACCTCCCCACCCCGGTGTCTGCCCATCACCAATGACAAATGGGGTATTGAAAAAGCAGGGGCTGCCTCTTCCAACTGGCAACCCTGAAAATACCTGGATTCAAATGATCACAAGTTCTCCAGAGAGATGGATCTACAGTCCCATCTCTCCCCCACCCCCCTTATTCCTCTCAGCTCAGGTAAACCGGATGCAGGAGATTCAGATAGAAACAACACTAGAAATAGAAACTCAATGACGCCTCTCCGGGGACAGGGAAGGGCGGGACGGGGAAGGGAGAGGAGAAAAGGGGTAAATCCGCAGTGGATCCGAAATAAACTTGACTGAGAAGGAATACAGGAACAGACATAATTTATATAGATACAATTTCCAACAAAAATAAAACAAGATGCTTCTGTCCTTCATCCTACAATCCTTTGGGTCGGAGGCAGTGAGTGATGGAATTGCGTTCACATTTTGAAAGTCTGCTAGGTTTCCTCTTTGCGGGAGGCTGAAAGGAACCAGCACCAGATGGTCTCAGGCGCTGAAGCCAGACCCTAGCCGCTGGTAGGCAGCGGCCATCGGTTGAAGGCCGGGGGCGAGAGGACCCAGGCAGCAGGGATGATGGAGAGAGCACCAAAGGAGTCCGAATACCACTACCCGGGGCGGGGGGGGGGGGGAAGCACTCACGCCCCCTGCGAAGGACGCCCTCCGATTGGGCCTCGCTGATGTCACTCAAGGGCACGAGTCTAGAAAAGGCGTACGCAACCGCAGAGCCGCGCACCCGGCTAGCTCTGTGGTATCCACCGTCCCTCACCCTAGCCTGTCAGCGCACCCAGGGAGTCCCTCTGATGGGGTTGCCTGGGACTCCACCCTCAGCCCTGGCGGCACGCAGCTCCCCACAAGCCGCGACCGCTTACCTGACCTCCTCGCCTCGGCCTATGTCGGAAACGGGAGATTGGCCTCACGCGACCGTTAAATTCCAAGGAGCGTGCGCGCGCCCGGCGTCTCACCCGCGATTGGCTGCTCGGGAAGAGGGCCGAGCCGGAGAGCGCGGCGCGCGGAGACACCTTCCCAGTTCCCCTGACGCGCAGCTCACGCCAAAGCGGGCAAGGCGACGCCGGCGGCGTGAGAGGGTGGGGCCCCAGGTCAAGACCTCTGCTGATTGGTTCTCTAGAAACTACGGGGAACGGCGCCTCGGTTTCTCGCATGCGTAGTTCGTGAGAATGAGCTTCTGGCGGGCTAGGGACTATACGGGAGGACTTTGACGCGTGCGCAGACCTGGAAAACGCAGATTCCCGTCCTCGGTCCGCCGCGGCTAAAATCCGCGTTGAATGTTTCCGTCCGGAGGCCGGTGCAGAAACTGGTAAGCATCTGCATGACGGACTAGGGCAGGTTACTACAGTCAGAGGCTCTGGACTGAGAGCTAGAGGTTGGAACTCCTGACCTACTTTCGATTTGCGTCACCTAACTTACATGAGGTCTTTCCCGGGCTGACCCCTGAGCTGTGTGGTCTGTTTCTGGACTCACTTTACTCTAAATTTAGGGAGATCCAAGAACCTGGCGCAAGAATAGGAAAGTTCGCTGCCCTAGAGAAGATATTTTCACGGAGGCCCAAGGTTCAGAACTCGTCTCGCAGCAAGAGCAGTACTAGGAGTAGCACGTAGTATCCTGGCCTAACCAAATGCTTGGGCACTGGCATTTAAGTTCTCAGGGTTGCTCCTGAGAAGTCATTATGCGGGAGAGGTATTTGCCCTTGAAATGCAAACCTACCAAGAAGCATCCTATCTAATCCTCTCTTTAAAATACCCACCACTGGCCGGGTGTGGTGGCACATGCCTTTATTCCCAGCACTCGGGAGGCAGAGGCAGGAGGATCTCTGTGAGTTCAAGGCCAGCCTGGTCTACAAAGTGAGTCCAGGACAGTCAAGGATACACAGAGAAACCTAAATAAATAAATAAATGCCCACCACTTATTTTTATTATTATTATTATTATTTTAGATGGTCTCACTCTATAGCCCTGGCTGCCCCAGAAATCACTATGTAGACTAGGCTGGCCTTGAACTCATTAAGGTCCTCGCGCTTTTGTCCCCCAAGTGTTGGTACTAAAGGTCTGTGCTTTCAAGTCTGGCTAGGCAGATACTTTTCAACAGTGAAACTTAAATAGCGATCCCAAACTCACAGGTGTATGCCAGGTCTACAGCTTAAATAGATTTAAAAAAAAAAACCCTCCATTAATTCATCTACCCATCAATATAATGACCATACACCAAATCAAAATCGAATTATTTTTAAGTTCACAGATGTATTTAATGATCTCATATTTCAAAATGTCTTATCACTTATTCCATTGGTCCTTAAACTATGACTCTAATAATCTATTGTTAAATCTGTTACACTCTAATAATTAGAAACACTACAATCTTGCATTCAAATAAGTGAGATTTATGAATTCCTTAGCTGCAGAGAAAGGAGTGTTCCTCCTACAGGTGAGTATTAAACCCAAGGGCAGCTGCTACACAGAAGGGGTGGCCACAAAACCAGAAGTGCTCTGTAAATTTAGGGGTCTGGGGGGGGTTTATTTTAGTATGATTTTGAGTAGTATCATTTTTGTTGAGTTTTGGTTTGGTTTTTGAGAGACAGTCTCTCGTATATCCCAGGCAGACCTGAAACTCAGTATGTAACAAAGACTAGCCTTGTACTCTTGATCCTCCTGCCTCTACCTCACAAATGCTGGGACGACCAACCAGTGTGCACCGCCATAGATGACTTCAGTATATTCTCTTTAGGTTATTTGTGGAGACTTTTTTTTTTAATCTGTTTATGTGTTAAGTCAAATATTCAGGAACTAGCATTGTGATTAAACTGTTATTTCATTAACTGACACGGATAGGTTTTTGTTTTGTTTTTTGTTTTTTTGTTTTTTTTTGGTTTTTCGAGACAGGGTTTCTCTGTGTAACAGCTCTGGCTGTGCTGGACTCACTCTGTAGACCAGACTGGCCTCGAACTCACTGTGATCCACCTGCCTCTGCCTCCCAAGCCTTACAGGAAAGGCAATGCGAGATTATTTCATCCACTAGAGGTCCTTGGAGGAAGATCTTATAGTTGGCATTTCTTAGCAATTCCTTGGATTTCTTGAGCTGTAGGTGGGTATTTTAATGTATCTGATGAATAGGTTGCTCGGCAAAGTCCCAAGGACTGGGATTAAAGGCGTGCACCACTAGGCCCAGCTGACAAAGTCTTGATAAAAAGACACAATCACAAGACATTCCAGCCAGGCTGGAAGGGCCCACATAACGGTTATCCTGACTGTTAATATAACTTTATATAATTGTGTTAGTTTCACAGTTCACCTCTTAACCCGGCTATCATCTAAATAATTGAGACTTTATATTATTTGATAATCAGGCTTCACAACACAAAACTTGAGCAGTTATTACTCTATTCTTAACTCACTAAGCTAATCTGGCTTCCCCCTAGTGTAAGTCTCAGAGATACTTGCACATTGTGGCTTTCCTGCTTCAGCTGAATCGCCTCCGATCTCTCCTGCCTCTCCTCCTCTTGAATCCCCCTTTCCTCTCCTTAACTCCTCCTCCCCTGGAGGGCAGGAAGTCTAGCCCTATTCTCTCCCCCCGCCTACTGATTGGCTGTAAGCTGCTTTATTGGCATATTGGGGAGCAGTGTTTACATAACATGGAGACATGAGCTCTTCAGAACAATACCTAGAACCAGATATGGAGTGGGGGGTACAGAAATCAACATTTGAATTACACAACAACCTTACGCCCACACCTGACTATGCCCACAGCAGTGAAAGTTGACAGGATCAAGACCTAGATTCACCACAACCATGTCGAACCTGCTGGATGGGAAATGACCCAACAATTGAGTCACCAGAGAAAACAGCTGCCAGATGAACCTCAAGATACAACCTGGAAGATCCAACAACATCCTCAGGATCCCTTAAAGCTGAAGCTTTACAAATCTTGACTCTGGTTATTGTCATAATTATAGCTCAGGCTTAAAATTCAAAACTTTTACCTTCCACGTCCTCTGCCTTAGGAAAAGACTAGAATGATGGCAGACAAACACGTTCTCAACAGGATTCTAAGAGGTTTCACTCACCTGATCCTTGTGAGTGCTCTGCTTGGAAACCAAACAGTATCAGACACCAACCCACACCAAGCTGTCACTACCAAATGGATCCTTCGAGGCCCTGAGGCTTCCCTGAGAGACTTAAGGAGAGAGGTACAGTCTTTGATATTGACTGGTCCAAAGAGTACCACCTTTCCCATATTCCATCTAGATCTGTGTGCCTTGGCAGGCCCCATATGGAAACACCTAAGTGTGGGTCGAAAGGGTAAGATCTGTCCATCATACCAAGACAAACAATACCTTGGCGACTTGTGAAAGTGACTGCTATGAACAAAAACTCACAACCACCCAATTCTGTGTTTGTCTAGGGACAAATGACTGTGGAACTTGTGGTGGGATAGAAAGTTTCTTTTGTGATAAATGGGGTTGCAAAACCAACGCTCCATGGGTACAAACTAATCGGGATCTTATCCAGATTAGCAGAACAAAAAACCAAACATCACCAGGAAAGAGAAATCTATTCTCCATCTCAATAACAGAGAAGGGACAGATGAGCAGAGGATGAGAAGTTGAAAAGGTTTGAGGTCTAAGATTAAACGTATCTGGAAATGATAGGGGACTTCTCTTTCGGATCCAGAAACAGGTTGTTCTGGCTGGGCCTCCCCCTATAGCCGTAGGGCTGGCAGCCCCAGAAATGCCTGTCCTAAGGCCTGCCCCAAAACCACAACACCAGCCTTAGCCTCAGACAACCATCTCCCTCCTGGTCTCAGCCATCACGCCCTTCCTTGGGTCCTTTAATTCATCCATTTTATTTAGGCTACTTAACTTCATCTTCAGTTTTATTAATTCTACTACTAACCTTACTAAAGAAGACTCCTGGCTCTGTCTGGACCCCAGGTCCCTGTACTACACTGGCTGGGCTACCACAGGAAGCTTATCAGCTCCTTCAAAAAGCCTACCAAGATGCTCCTAGATAAAGTCCCCAGTCTTTACCCTTCAAGCTGTGACTGGGGAGATACTGTATATATTAGGAAAAGGGGAAACCTAAATAGCTTCCCTCACCTTAAACATCTTTGCAACCACAGTATTACTATAAATGCTAGCAATTCCTATCTTATGCCCCCTAATGGAACCTGGTATGCATCCACCACAGGCTTAATCCCATGAGTCCACCAAACATCCTCCAAAATTCCAGTATATGTGTTTTGGTGATACTATTTCCTCAAGTCTATTACCTTCCCTTCAGCTCCTATATGGAGACAGCTCTAGATCATCATAGAGAAAAATGAGATTTTGGGGTCTCTGTGATCCTCCTCACAATGATAGTTGGGTCTGGCATAGCTGCAGGAAACAGCATTGGTACTACGGCTTTAGTTAAAGCAGAGCAGACTTCTCAGGTCCTAAGCAGCCTTATAGACTCAGATCTCCCTCATTTAGAATGATCATTAGACTCCCTAGCTGAAGTAGTACTACAAAATAGAAGAGAATAAGACTTACTCTTTCTACAACAAGGAGGGCTTTGCCAGGCTCTAGGAGAACCAATGTTTTTATGCCAACAATTCAGGCATTGTCAGAGACAGCCTAGCCATGGTCTAGAAGAGACTAGAGGAAAAAGACTAGACAAAACCAAAATTGGTATGAATCATTATTTTCTTGGTCCCCCTGGCCGACTATGCTGGTGTCTGCCCTGGTAGGACCACTGTTGCTTTTGCTGACTCTCTTCACATGTGGTTCTTGCATAATTAATGTCTAGTCAAATTTATACAAGAAAGCATCTCCACAGTCCAAACTCTGGTCTTGTGATCTCGATATAAATATCTCCCAGGAGGCAGAAACCGACTTGGGCCTATGATTCTGTACAATCTCAAGGGGGGAATAAAGGGAGAATTCTTACTCCATTTTGAGCATGGACTTCATTATAGGACCAGCCCTGCCTGACCTAGTACTGACCCTGTGGAGTCACCCAGTCCAGACCATATCCCCCACCCAAGGGGTAGCCAGTCAGGAGATACCTGCAAGAAAGTGGGGAAATCTTATTTCAAGACGGGCCATATGTGCTGTGAATTTGTGGTTAAGTATTCAGGACACAGAAATGCAGTCTGGTAGCCACCTCGGCCCCAGCCAATTAAAATGTGACCCTTGTAATTGCCTTGGTGCCTTCCAGTCTGATTAAAGGTTACCTAACCTCTGCTGGAATTCCCCCTTTCAGCTTTAAAAGGAGCCTGTGAGGTCTACTCAGGGTCACCATTTTGTATAACTAGTGACCCCTGCATGCTGGATGTTTCTGCAGAATAAACACTCTTTGCTTTTGCTTAGTATTTGAATCTGGGGTCTTCCTTCAGTGATTCGTGGACCCTTACACAGTTAAGCAGTTATTCTGCCATGAGGCTACATTTCCAACCCTATGGTTAAACTTTCTGCATTTTTTTTCAGCTATAGTACATTGTAGGAGTTAGATAAATTAGATTTAGGAAATATATAGGAGTTTCTGATACTGTCTCTGTATTCGGGGCCTGAAGAGCATTATCAACATAAAGTCAACAAAAACAAAAAAGACTCAATAGACTAAAAAACAAGTTTAAAGTCAGGAAAAACAGAAAAGACTCAAGACTTGAAAAAACAAAGTATCTGGCCTGACATTGTTTTCAGCTGCTAAGTGGGCGGAGCCCAAATTAAGCTAAAACAGAGTTCCTCCTATTTGAGGACAGTACATGGAGTCCAGAGGAGAAGAGGCCCCTGATGCTAGGGAGCTCCAAGAGTCCTGCTAAAAGAACGGCTGGCCATTGATGGCCAGCTCTCTCCCTGAAACAAAAAAAAAGCCGGTGAACAAAGAAAGCCTAAACAAGACACCAAAAGGCCAAGGACTGGACCCTGTGGCTCAGCTTTTGCCTAGAGGGGTTTGATCTGTCCGATCAATGGCCTAGGGGAAACTGTGCCTGGCTTTAAGGACTGAGACAGAGCAGCTGAGTTCCTGATTCAAAAAAAGTAAGTTGGCCTGCAGACGGCTGGGGTCTTCCACAGTACATACCTCTTTTTTTTTTTTTTTTTTTTTTTTTTTTTGGTTTTTTGAGACGGGGTTTCTCTATTTAACAGCTCTGGCTGTCCTAGACTCGCTTTGTAGACCAGGCTGGCCTCGAACTCGCAAAGATCTGCCTGCCTCTGCCTCCCAAGTGCTGGGATTAAAGGCGTGCGCCACCACCGCCCGGCTTAGTACATACCTCTTAAGGTATTAGTTATACTTCAACTAGGACTTGGTTTGATAAGGCAGCTCAGTCTGTCAGTGTAAACCTGTTGAGAAGACTGGCTGTAATTTTGGCATCATAATGATCTCCTTGGCACCTGATTTCATAGACCAGAATTATGATCTGAGTATATAACACTTCTTTAGCATTTTCATGGTTTCCAGGTATTTCTTAAATTGAACCAAAAGAAGCAAAATATTTTGTAGGTCACTCTTCTCGATGCTCTTTTACTTTCATCTTTAAAAAGCCCATGAATTAGTTGTTCTGTAAGCTGGGTTTATGGCATCAGACCACAGCTGAAGTGGTTTGTGAGTCAAAGACTCCTCAATTGTGCAGTTTAGGGGCTGACGTGCTACCATCTAGCCTGCACTAAAAGCTTTATGTCTATGGCACCCTACATGGTATGATCTTCATCTTACACATGGTGAAACATGACCATGGTTGTAGAGTAAGTAAATTGCAGCTCTAGGCATAACTACTACAGAGTTCACACTCATCCTTCATGGTAGCATAGGCCTGTAATCCCATAATTTGAGATGCTGGAGCAACAGGATCATGGGATTAGGCTAGCCTGGGCTAACAGGAAGACAATCTCAAAATAAGATGATGAGCTGGGGAGTGGTTCCATGGTTGAAGCACTTGCCACTCAAGTGTGAGAACCAGGGTTTGGATTCCCAGAACCCACATAAAATGTGAACTTGATGATCAGCTGTCAGTCTGGCCTCAAAAGGCAGTGCCAGAGGAGTCCCCAGAGCAAACTGTCCAACATCATAACCGTGTCCAAGAGCTCTGGGTTTGATTGAGATCCTGACTCAGTGAATAAGGAGGAAAGCAATGGAGGATTCCGGACATAAACTCTGGGCCTCTGCATGTACATGTTCACACACCCACACATGAAAATGGAACAGAAAATGAAAAGAAGGTTATTTTGTCCCACAGTATAGCCTTTCTGCAATAAAATAGAGGAAGACTCAAAAAGAGGAAGCTAAGCAAAGTGAGCTAACTTTTTTTTTTTTTTTTAGAAATAGAGAGCAAGAACAGATTGGAGAAATTATGAAACACTCTGGGGAAAAGGTAATTTTAGGTTTCAAAAGTTGAAATCAAAGCACATAACTTTAATCCCAGTGCTCAGACAGAGATGGACAGATCTCTCTTAAGTTCAAGGCCAGCCTAGTCTACATAGTGAGTTCCAGGACAGCCACGGCTGTATAGAGAGACCCTGTCTCCAAAAAAAGTAAAAACTGAGACATGGGGTGCTGGAGAGATGGCTCAGAGGTTGAGAGCACTGACTGCTCTTCCAGAGGTCCTGAGTTCAATTCCCAGCAACCACATGGTGGCTCACGACCATCCACAATGAAATCTGGTGCCCTCTTCTGGCCTGCAGGCATACTTGCAGACAGAACACTGTATACATAATAAATAAATCTTTTTTTTTTTTTTTTAATCAAGCATGGAGGCACACGCCTTTAATTTCAGCACTTGGGAGGCAGAAGCAGGTGGATCTCTGTGAGCTCAAGGTTGCCCTGTTCCACAAAATAAGTCCAGGACAGCCAGGACTACACCGAGAAACCCTGTATCAGAAAACAAAAACAAAACAAAAAAAAGATACAAAGGCAGGTGGATTTTGGCATAACAAGTTCCAGGGCTTCATAATGAGACCCTGACTCAAATAATGTTGAAAACAGCTGGCCTGGCCTGGACTCCCACTCAGGAATATCAGATGTTCAAGATCATCTTATGCTCTGTAGTAACTCTGAGGTCATTCTGAGCTATATGATACCTGGCTTTTTGTAAAACTTAATCATTTCTATGATAAGCAAATTTAAGAGAATTCACACAGTATATATCTTCCTTATTTTCTTTATACTATCATTTTTGTTTGGTTTTTATTTTTGTTTCAAGACAAGGTTTCTCTGTGTAGCCCTGGCTATCATGGAACTCACTCTGTAGACCAGGCTGGTCTTGAACTCAAGAGATCCACCTGCTTTTGCCTCCCAAGTGCTGGGATTAAAGGCCTGTGCCACCACACCTGCCCAACTCAACATCTTAAACCAAAAATAAAAAATAAATTAAAAGTTGGGTCTATACAGCCCAGGCTAACCTAAAACTTGCAATTCTCCTGCCTCTATTGTAAAGGTGCTGAAATTACAGGTATGCACTACCAGAATCAACTCAGATATATGAGTACTAAACAAATACTAAACACCATTAATAGTACATAGGCTTTAAGAGTTTTAAGATAAGAGGTTGTTGTTAGTTCTAGTTTTTTTTTGTTGTTGTTGGATTTGTGTGTGTGTGTGTGTGTGTGTGTGTGTGTGTGTGTGTGTGTGTATGTGTATGTGGTTTTTCAAGACAGGGTTTCTCTGTGTAGCCCTGCTGGCTGACCTTGAACTCACAGAGATCCACCTGCCTCTACCTCCCAAGTGCTGGGATTAAAGGCATGCGCCACCACGCCCAGCTAGTTCTAGTTTCTTAACGTTCCTGTTGCATTCTCATAGTGTGGTTGATAAATTAGAAGATTCCTGTGAGATTCTACAAATAGGACATGTGTAATACTCGGTGCATTGAAAGTTTCTACTATACAAAGATGAACAGGATGATGGTATTGCGTGAGCTGGATGTTTCATTAGTTGTCTCTTAACCTATATAGTAGCCAGCCTGTTAAATTCAGACCAGACCCAGAGTGGTCTCCTTTGCCACTGTTCCCCCAGATCAAAGCAGGATTGTGTATCCCAGGCTAGCCTCAAGCTTGCTGTAAAACTGAGAGTCACCCTGAACTTACAATCCTCTGCCTCCACCTCTGTAGTGCAGGGATTATAAGCATGTGCCACCATGCCTGTTTGTGGGGATAGAACCCAGAGCCTTATGCCTGCTAGGCATACATTGCTCACTGAACCCATAACCCATTGCTCTGTGACTTTGTAGTGTGATGACGACATGGAGAGTCTCACATGTGCCTAACAGCATATGTCCCCTGGAGCACTGTTCCAGAGCAGGCACGTTTTTACCATTCTTTCTTGAGATGAGCCAGTTTCTCAATCCCTTTGTTGCCATGTCACCTTCTTCAATATTTAGTCCATTTAGATCTAGAGGATCTCTTTGCCCTCCCATCACATTCCTTTATCTCCTTCTCTGTCTCACCTCCATCACTGCCATAGTGATCCCAAGCCTCCCATCAAACAGTCTTGCCATCCTGAGGGTCAGGGTGTGAGCAATCCTGCTTAGATCCCTTCAGAATGCCACTCAGAGTGTGCTCCCAGAACCAATACTAATGGCCTTACCAGGGGGGCTAGTTAGAAAAAAACGAAGTCTGCCAGAAATGGTGGCCTACATCTTTAAGTCCCAGCACTCAGGAGCAGAGGCAGGTAGAGGTCTTTGAGTTCAAGGCCAGCCTGAGCTACATAGTGATTTCCAGGCCAGCTGGGACTTACTGAGGCTCTATGTCAAAAACAACAATAACAGAAAGCAGAGGGTCAGAAGAGAGTCTGATTCCTTGCCTGCCCAGTGTACAAGCAGCAGACACAGGAGTGCCATGTGCACATTTGAGGACGCGGGTCTGCTGAGAGCATCTCTCCTCAAGTCCCCCATGGACTTCTCTCCACATGGGTTCTTTCTGTTAAGTTTTAATGAAGTTTCTGCAAGGTTGGTACACCATGAAGGTTGCGGCTAGGGAAAAGTGTACTCAGTACCTTACATTGCTAAAGAATTTTAAAGGGGGCTGGAGAGGTGGCTCAGAGGTTAAGAGCACTGGCTGTTCTTCCAGAGGTTCTGAGTTCAATTCCCAGCAACCACATGGTGGCTCACAGCCACCTACATTGAGATCTGCTGCCCGGGCATATATGTAGAGCAAATACTGTATACATAATAAATAAATAAATGTTTAAAAAAAAAGAATTTTAAAGGAATACCAGTTCTAGAGATTGAAACCCGTGGGCTTTCCCAAAATGAGATTAAAATCAGACTCTCTTGCAGGATATGGGTGTAGTGGCAATAAATCCCAGCACTCAGGAGTCTCACACAGGAGGTACAAAGTTTGGGGCCACTGTGTCTTCAGACAAACAAAAGTATTCTTAGCCGGGCGTTGGTGGCGCACGCCTTTAATCCCAGCACTTGGGAGGCAGAGGTAGGCGGATCTCTGAGTTCGAGGCCAGCCTGGTCTACAAAGTGAGTCTAGGACAGCCAGAGCTGTTATACAGAGAAACCCTGTCTCAAAAAACCAAAAAAAAAAGTATTCTTTATGGGTTGTTTGAATTGTGTGTGTGTGTGTGTGTGTGTGTGTGTGTGTGTGTGTTGAGAGAGAGAAAGAGAAAGGACAGCTTATAAGAATCGGTTCTTTCCTTTCATCGTGTGGGTCCGGGAATTGAATACAGCTCTTCAGATTTGGTGGCTAGCTCCTTCACTTGTCCTGCTGTTGGTTCTAATCATAAGCAACTTTATTTACTTATTATAATGCTGAGAAATAGAACCCAGGGCCAGGCCAAGCAAACAAGCAAGCACTCTACTACTAAACAGGCTCCCATCCATCTTTGGGATGGGGTGGGGGGGGAGACAGGTTTTCTCTGTGTAGCCTGGCTATTCTGGAACCCGCTCTGTAGACCAGGCTGGCCTCAAACTCAGAGATCCACCTGCCTCTGCCTCCTGAGTGCTGGGATTAAAGGCCTGCGCCACCACACTCAGACTCCCAGCCAACTGTTTGTTTCTCAGAAATGTAAGAAGCATTCTCTGCCTCCATCCACACAGCACTAGGGCTTTTGAAAACACAGCATGGCCTCTAACATCTCACTGACCCTGGGACTGCTCTGTCTCCGGCCTTGCGGCAGAGTTGAGTGGGCGGTTCCAGCGACTGCATCCTCCAAGGTTCCAGTTGATTTGGAAAGCTAAAGAAAGGAGTGTTTATGAGCCAGAAATGGTGACAAGAGGCATAAATAGAGTGCAAGTTCCAAATTCTGACAAGAGCACTGTGGGTAATCTGGGACCTATCTCTGGCACAGCCTGGGCTGTAGCAGCTATTGTATTTATAGATGTCTTCATGTCTCTTTGATGTGCAAACTATTTGTGCTCCTTGAGTCCTATGCCTGATGCTTCTTTTAAATTTTTTACCAGACAGATTCATGTTCCCTTTTGGAAGGTCTGGTAGACCTATTTTCTCTACATTTGCCCAAGCTGGGACTCGGACAATGAGAGGCTTTAACCCAAACTTCACCAGCTCATGAAGAGCTGAAGCCATCATCAAAGGGAAAGGCGGGTCAGGGGAGTCAGGGCACAGAACCAGCCCTGAATGAAAGCCCACACTCCCAGGAAGGAATTAGGGCATTGCTGCTGGCGGCTGCTTTCCCTCTTACTAGCACTTCTTTTTGTCCTTTTTCTCTTGTATTTTTTTAATGTCACAATGAGCTATAATTTGAGCTGCTTTTAATGTCCCCAAAGACTTCAGGTTGTTCTGTGGTATCACAAAACCTGAAATCCAGTCTGTATTCTTCTCTGGGCTTTGGGGAAGCAGAGCCATGGGTGTGTTTGTCATTTTTAGCAGTCACTGGAGTAGGTCCAAAGCTCCAGGAAATGATAGAAGTGTCTAGCATTGGCTGATTGGCTGCTAGAATTCACCATTAAACAAAGCAGTCAGTCATTCAGTGAATGCTAAGGACCTTCTTGAACTCAGTTGGGTGGGAGAGCTTCCAGGGTGTCTGTCAGCTCTGAACCAGGACAGAAGGGCAGGGATTGAGCCAGTGGCTGTGACAGCCGCTGATGAAAGCTCTCTCCCTGCTGTCCTTTGTCTGCAAGTCTGGCCTGTTCCAGACTTGTTTCCTGTCTTTGTCACAACACTGTATCATTGCTGTCCTGCCCGGAAGAGACACCCAGAGAGACCCTGGCTCATATTCCACCCCAGGGACTTGAAGCTTTCTGTTACACAAAGGAATTTTGCTCTGTATATTGAAAGCAGAAATAAGAAAAGAGCCATTTTGGACATTCACTTAGCCCTGTCCCTGATCATAGTGTCTGGGTTCATCCATTTTCTTTTTTGTGTATTTAGGGTTGTTTTGTTTTGAATTACATTTTACTTGTTTTGTCAGGGAAGAGGTGCATGCCACAACACATATCTAGAGGTCAGAGGACAAGTTTTGGGAGCTGGTTCTCTCCCATCTTGTGGGTTCCTGGGATTGAACTCAGGCCATTAGTTTTGGTGGCAAGCATCTTTACCCACTGAGCCATCTTCCCGCCCTTGATTGTTGTGTCTTGAGACAGAATCTTTTGACTCCCAGCTGGTCCTTGAACTTTCAGACCCTTCTGCTTCTGCCTCCCAAGATCTGGGATTACAGGTGAGGGATCACCACATTTTATCATTTATGTTTTTGTAAGTGTAATTCTAAAATATTTCATACCCATTGAGCAAAACCAGTATTTTTATTATTGCTTAGAAATAACATTTAACTTGTGTGCATGTCTGTGTATGTTCCACAGTGCTCATCTGGAGGTCAGAGAGCAACTTTCAGGCATTAGTTCCTACCAAGAGTCCCAGGACAAAACACTTGGTAACAAGCACTTTTGTTTTGTTTTGTTTTTCGAGACAGGGTTTCTCTGTGTAGCTCTGGCTGTCCTGGACTCACTGTGTAGACCAGGCTGGCCTTGAACTCACAGAGATCCGCCTGCCTCTGCCTCCCGAGTGCTGGGATTAAAGGCGTGCGCCACCACGCCTGGTGTAACAAGCACTCTTACTCCTGAGCTAACTCACCAGCCAGAAATCAATTATTTGTGTACATGTGTGTGCAGTGCCATCCAGAGGCTAGAAGAGCCCATCTGATCCCCTGGAATTGGAGTTATAATGAGCAGCCCAGTGGGTGCTCTGAACTGAACTCATGTCCTCTGCAAGAGCAACGTGCACTCTTAACACTGAGCCATCTTTTTCCAGTCTCCTCCCCTGCAAAAATAGTGGTTTGTTTGTTTTTGTTTTTTGGATTTTCATGACAGGGTTTCTCTGTGTAGCCCTGGCTGTCCTGGAACTCACTCTGTAGACCAGGTTGGCCTCGAACTCTAAAATCCACCTGCCTCTGCCTCTGCCTCCTGAGTGTTGGGATTAAAGAAATGCACCTTAAAGCACCATTCTCATTCTCTGGATTTTCATGTATACCCCTCCACTATTGTCCTAAATATCACCCATTGGTACTGGCAGGACACATTGAATGTCATAAAAAGAAGACATGGGTTTAGACCATAGTGTTAGTCACAGAACTGAAAAGTAGTGGTAGTGTTACAGTTCATCATATTTCCCATAGAAAAAAAAGATTCTAGAGAGGCCTAGCATCACCTCTTCCGGCTACTCAGAAACCTGCTTTTACACCAACAGGAGAGTAGAACGTGACAACTTACACCTTTAGTCCTAGGTCTACATGAGAGTTCCAGGAGGCCGGGCATTGAGGAGCATGCCTTTAATCCCAGCACTTGGGAGGCAGAGGCAGGTGGATCTCTGTGAGTTCAAGGCCAGCCTGATCTATAGAGTGAGTCCAGGCCAACCAGGGACGCATAATGAAAACATCCCTCAAAATAAGAGAGGGGGGGGGGAGGAAGCAACATGGAAAGGAAAAGACACATAAAAAGGGAAGGAAGGAAAAAAGAGAAGTTGGGCATGGTGGTGCATATCTGAAATACCAGGACTCAGGAGGTGGGGGCAGGAGGGTGAGAAAAGTCAAGCCAAGCCTTGGATCCCGAGAACAAACCAACCAAAAAATAATAATTAGGGGTTGGAGAGATGGCTTAATTAAGAGTATTTTCTGCTCTTACAGAAGACCTGAGGTCAGTTCCCAAAACTGATATGGTGGCTCACAATTGTCTGTTACTCCAGTATCAGGGGATACAACACCCTCTGTAGGTACCAGGTGTGCACATGGTCAGTCTACCTCAGCCACTTAGCCATTCTGCCACATACATACAAAGGCAAAACACCAAATGGAAAATTTTTAAATTGCCAGGTGTGGTGATGCACGCCTTTAATCCTAGCACTCAGGAGGCAGAGGCAGGTGGATCTCTGGTGGAGCTTGAGGCCAGTCTGTTCAACCAAGCAAGTTCCAGGACAGCCAGGGGTACATAATAGAGACCCTGTCTATAAATAAATATACCCCCAAAAAATTAAAAAGTAAACAAAATGAAAAAGCACCAGAAAGTACATCTAGCTAACTCTGTGTGTTCTTCAAGGGTTCTCCCAGTTGTCACCTGGGTAGACACTGTGGCAGGTATCAGCAGTCAGTGGGTTAGCGGTAAACCCGGGCAGTCATGTCCTGTAGATCTAGTGTCATCTTAGAAGCTAGCTCCTCCCTATGTCACCAGGTTTTGGCTGCTGTAGAGAGCCTCAGGGAGCAGTGTGAAGGTGGCAATCCCATGCTTGGTGCCTGTATATGCCTCAGCAGAAGCATGGTTCACAGGTAAGCTGTGTTTCTGAGAGTACCTGACTGCTGGACAGTTTGCTAAGATGTAGTCCCAAGCCCCAGAAGTCATTAGCAGAGTGTAACTGTAAATTTTACTAAACTAGCCGGGCGGTGGTGGCGCACGCCTTTAATCCCAGCACTTGGGAGGCAGAGGCAGGTGGATCTTTGTGAGTTCGAGGCCAGCCTGGTCTACAAAGCGAGTCCAGGACAGCCAGAGATATTCAGAGAAACCCTGTCTCGAAAAACCAAAAAAAAAAAAAAAAAAAAAAAAAAAAAATTTTACTAAACTATATTAATTCCTAAACACCTATTACCTAAGAACGAACCCTAACCTATTTGAAAGGATACCAGATCCTCTAGCACAGGTCCCTGAAGGCAGCTTGGCTATCTTATGGGCTGCCTCCTTACTTCAGCTTGGGCTCAAGGCCTCCTCCTCTCTGGGCACCTCCACTGCCCAAAGGTTCCTGTGGTCAGTCTACCTCAGCCACTTAGCCATTCTGCCACAGCTAGCAGGGCAGGACCAGCCAGCTACATCTCTCCTCAGGCCACCTTTTGAACTAGCTGAACTCCCTCAGGGAGATGCTGTGCCTCGTGGCCTAGTCTTTGGTGTCACCATCGGCAGTTGGCACAGGACCACCTGGCATCAAGGCCTCTAGCAGGTCCTTGGCTTCCTCTGCCACACTCCTCTACAGGGTTCTGTCTCTGCAGTTCTCTCAGTCCATTTAGCAGCCTCAGTGTGTGCGTGCCTCATACCTCACCCACTTGGTTGGCGATTGTGGCAGGTCTTATGCCAGCCTCAGCTTACTCTGTTTTTGTTTTGTTTTCGAGACACGGTTTCTCTGTGTTCCAAGCCCTGTCTGCCCCAACTCACTTTGTAGACCAGGCTGGCCTCGAACTCACAAAGATCTGCTTGCCTCCACCTCCTGAGTGCTGGGATTGCAGGCGTGCACCACCACACCCAGCTCTGCCCCAGCTTACTCTTTAAAGGTGCTGCTTCCTGTGGCCTTCCTTGGCCATACTGGCATTGCCCATGCCAGGAGCCTCTCTCTCGGACTCCCCTTTTTAGTTTAGGTGTCAAGGCTGACCACACTTGCACAGTTCACTTGAGGTCCACCTTTCAGTCAGTGCAGCCTTGGCTCCAGCAAATGGCACATGCCGCTTCGAGCCTGCTTGTCTTTCCTGCAGGTATCTCTCAAGAGTGGGGCTTCGCTCCCACATCATTAAATAGGGTGTTGACTCTTGCAGTTTCTCATGTTAACAACTCAAGGGCTCTCGGGAACTGGTGGCCCCTGGCCACTTCCACGGGGCACTGTCTGCATGTCTCTCATGGGGCCTCGGCCCTCCTACTGAGCTCCACTCCCGCTAGCTGAGCAGCGTTCAGTAGCAATGTCAAGCCAAAAGCCCTTTTTCCAGTTTCCCAGGCTTTCCTAATTATGCAGAGAGTGCCTTGTGATTGGTGCCCAGGACCACCTGCTCTCTGCCAGGTGCTAGGCTGATCTACACGACCCCACATATTCACTACAGCAGAGCCATCCCCAGAACACTTTTCTACCCTAGGTGAGCTGAATCGGGAAAGGCAAATTCACCAGTGTTCCAGTTGATGCGTCGGGCTTGTGTAACCGTACTTTTAAATTATTATTTATCACTTATTTGTTTATTATTAAATTCACTTATAACAAACACCAACAATTTCTTAACTATTAATCCTATAAATTCCTACAACCCCTTTAACCTATCCACTAAACCTATTGATAATCATAACAACCACTTTCATAACCTTTTAGAATGATACAGTCTCTGGGGCAGGTCCTCAGTCGTCAGGAACACAGTCTTTGTTGTAGATTCTTTTTTTTTTTTTGGTTTTTCGAGACAGGGTTTCTCTGTTTAAAATAGCTCTGGCTGTCCTGGACTCGCTCTGTAGACCAGGCTGGCCTCAAACTCACAAAGATCCGCCTGCCTCTGCCTCCCAAGTGCTGGGATTAAAGGCGTGCGCCACCACCGCCCGGCTTTTTTTTGGTTTTTTGAGACAGGGTTTCTCTGTGTATCCTTGGCTGTCCTGGACTCACTTTGTAGACCAGGCTGGCCTCGAACTCACAAAGATCCGCCTGCCTCTGCCTCCCAAGTGCTGGGATTAAAGGCGTGCGCCACCACCGCCTGGCTTGTTGTAGATTCTTTAACACACTTAGCAGTCCTTCTTCTGGATCTCTCAGATGCAGGTTCGTCAGGGTCATTGGTTATTGCAGTCTCACCTTAAATAAGGCTTCATGCTTTCTTCTCTGTGGGAGACCCCAGCCGTCTGCAGGCCAACTTACTTCTTTAGAATCAGGAACTCAGCTGCTCTGCCTCAGTCCTTAAAGCCAGGCACAGTTTCCCCTAGGCCACTGATTGGACAGATCAAACCCCTCCAGGCAAAAGCTGAGCCACAGGGTCCAGTCCTTGGCCTTTTGGTGTCTTGCTCAGGCTTTCTTTGCTCACCGGCTTCTTTCTGCTTCAGGGAGAGAGCTGGTCATCAATGGTCAGCCCTTTTTTTCAGCAGGACTCTTGGAGCTCTCTAGCATCAGGGGCCTCTTCTCTTCTGGGCTCCATGCACTGTCCTCAAATAGGAGGAACTCTGTTTCAGCTTAATTTGGGCTCCGCCCACTTAGCAGCTGAAAACAATGTCAGGCCAGATACTTTGTTTCTTCAATTCTATTGAGTCTTTCCTGTTTTCCTGACTTCAAACTTGTTTTTCAGTCTATTGAGTCTTTCCTGTTTTTGCTGACTTCATGCTGATAATGCTCTTCAGGCCCCGAATTAAGAGACAGTATCAGAAACTCCTATATATTTTCTAAATCTAATTTATTTAACCCCCCCTACAGGCTTGGCTTCTGACTTGCCCCTTTCACAAAGAGAACAATTTTACCTTTGACCCCTTGAAGACCTCAAAGGACTACAGGATTGACCTTGGCCTAGTAGGTACTATTCCCTATCCAATTCATTTGTCAGCTAAGTGATTTCAACATTATGCTGTATCTCTTTTTGTTTATTTTTCAAGACAGTTTCTCTGTGTAGTCCTAGTTAAGCCTATTAGATTTTTAGACAGGGTCTTATAACCTGGGGTGGTTGCAAATTCTTGGCAGTCCTGCCTCAGCCTCCTCACTACTCAGATTACTAGCACAGGTGGCCACACCCAGCTTTATTTAAATCTTTCATTTTTTAAAAACAAAGACTTGCTGAATTTGGGAGTGTAACTTGTTAAGAATGGGTTGAACATGCTGGTATACAATCCCTGTGGAGTCTGAGCATCTTCTCTGGATAACACATAGGGCCAGCTCTTTCACCCTGACATCATCCCCACATCCGTTGTGGTGTTTGAGCCTAACAGGCGCCTTAGGAGAAACTGCTTGATTTGATAACGAGACCACCAGTTGGATCACATTATTGGCGGTGCATCCGAGGGAACACATGTTCCCATTCAAATCTGGGAAACTGCCAGCATTACAACCCAGCAGTCAGGACACGGATTGATGGTGACGTTTACTGTGTCCGGCTTTAAGCTCAGCTATAAGCCAGACTCACACTGTCACCTTGCACAAATGTACATTTCACATTTAAATACCACCCCTTGACTTGGGTGGTATTTAATTCTTCCTCGATGTGATCTTTAAAATGCCTTTATCAAACCATAGCCCTGCTCCTTTAAATGTCACACTCGATACCTCTTTTAGGAGCTAGCACCTCCGGGTGCTCGGAAGGTATTTTTGGTGTGTTAAAAGAAAATGTGTAGTCTACAGTCATACCATCCTGAACATGCCCGATCTCATCTGATCTTGGAAGCTAAGCAGGGTCAGGCTTGTTATGGGAATAGCAGGTGCTATAGGCTTAGGAGAAAGGAGGGAGGGAGAGAAAAGGAGAGAGAGGGGGACGAATAAAGAAAATAAATGTGTATTAGCCGACAGGACATGGACAGTTAGAACACTGGGCAACATTAGAGAGGTGTGCCTTGTTGAGTCTTGTCTTTGCTTGTCCCCTACCTGCCCTGGGATTGTACAAAACGCTGTGTTTGAAGCCAGTGTACCATCCTGAGAGCAAAGTAAAGATGGTCTCCTCCTTTCTCCACCCAGGTCCCTGCCACACTACGCGTGTCCTCCATGATCACCTGCACTTTGCTCCATGTCCCTGCACCAGTGATCAGGATGTGCTCGGGGAGCTGGAGACTCAAGCTTCAGGGAAAGCCAGCACTGCTCTTCCCAGGAATGGCTGTTACTTCACTGCAGGTGGTAGGCAGGAAGGACTGTCCTGCTCTGCTTCCCCTGAATGAGAAAGAACTTGAAGAACGGTTTGTGAAAGGACATGGTCCAGGGGGCCAGGCCACCAACAAAACCAGCAACTGTGTAGTGCTCAAACATGTGCCCTCCGGCATTGTGGTCAAGGTAGAGAGGGAGTGAGGGGTGCTGGGTAGATGAGGGGAGTCCAGGTCTACAGCTACAGCAGGCTTCAGCCAAGGGGCATGATTGGCACTGTTACACTCAGCCAACCCTGTATAATCAGGGCACTGCCAATGTACCCAAGCCCTGAGCTGTTCCTCTGGAGAGGAACCTCCTGCCCAGTCTCAGAAACCTATGTCAGGGCCGTGTAGCCAGGGCTTCACTGCTGCCCTTGAGTGTGTGTCGCCAGAGGTGGTGCTGTGGCTAAGGCAGGTCTGTAGCCTGCCGCTCCCAAAGCCATCCCTGGTCTGCAGAATGGGACTAATGGACTCTGCGCTGACTAGCTATCTCAGTCCTCAGCTGTGCGGTATCTCCTCCATGTCCCTCTGCCCTGCCTTGCAATTGCCTCTAACACATGCCATTCTGTGGAAGCAAAGCTTATGGAAGACGGAGTGCTCTGAGAAGCTGCCAGCGTGACTCTTCCTTGAAGAAAGCAGGTTCTGGTCATGGGTGCCAGCAAGCTCCCACCAAACTGCACATGTAGGAAATGGCCCAGAGTTGTAGCAGACCCACTGCCTCTGAAATGCCAGCCAGGCCAGTAGAGCCGCTAGTCAGCCACCGCACATCACTAGAGGGCCCCAAAGCACCACATGCAGCCTTGGGGATAGTGAAGGGAGAGTTCAGCCAACCCAACAGCAGATCCATCACTTCCAAGCCACTCTGTATGTTAACTCTGAGTACTGTAAGCATGTGCTCATTGCCTGAGGCAGACAAGGAATTTGTCTAGTCCTTCCAAAGCCAGAGCCTAGATTCACAGTGGCTGCTTCATAGCCAACTTCTTGAGCCAAGACAATGTAAATTAAAACCCTCAGTTGCTTTTCCTTTCTTCCTGAAGAAACTCATTCATTAACAAAATTCCAAAAGCTATTTTTGCTGAATCTGCCACTAGCTTCGTTTTCCTTCTGGAATTCTCTTCCTCATGCCCCAGCATTTCCTTTGCCCATCAACTTTGCTAGGCCCTCACCACGATCGGTCTCACATACTGAATGTTGTCGTACGCTGTTGGTAAAGATGCATCTTGGTCCTTCCTCCAGGTGGATCCACACTTGGGAATGGCATGTGAATTCTGCAGGTTGCTCCTGGACAAGCTAGAGACTCCAGTCAGTATTTCCATAATTAGGAACAGCTTAAATTAGTTTGAAAGCTATTAGGGCTGGAGAGATAGCCTACGAGTTAAAACTCTGGCTCTTCCAGAAGACCAGGAGTTGATTCCCAGTAGCCACATGGTGGTTAACAACTGGCTGTAACTCCAGTTCCAGGGGATCTGGCACCCTCTTTTGGTCTCCATGGGCCCAAGGCATGAACATGCTACATAGACACTCATACATATAAAATATCATTTGAAGGTACTGCTTCTAAGTAAAAAAAAATTTAATTTTTTTTAAAGATTTATTTATTATGTATACAGTGTTCTATCTGCAGGCCAGAAGAGGGCACCAGATTTCATTATGGATGGTTGTGAGCCACCATGTGGTTGCTGGGAATTGAACTCATGACCTCTGGAAGAGCAGCCAGTGCTCTTAACCGCTGAGCCATCTCTCCAGCCCTCTTTTAATTTTTTAAAGACAGTATCACTATGTAGACCAGGCTGCCCTCAAACTTAAAGATCCCTTGTCTCTGCCTCCATACCTCGCCCAAGAAAACACATCAAGTGGGAGTCCTACAGTGCAACTAAAATGTGCTGCTTCCACATGCAGGAAGACTTTGTCTTCACTGTTGCTGACTCACAGGGGCTCCTGGCTTTGCCCTCTTGGCTTAGCGATTAAGAGCACCTTTCCCTGTGACAGGAAAGGGTGGGTTGAGAGACTAGGACTTCCTGTCCATCTCCTGACACCCCTGATTCTCACATTCCTGCCCATCGTTTCTTGTAGTGCCACCAGACACGGTCTGTGGATCAAAACAGAAAGATAGCTCGGAAAATCCTCCAGGAGAAAGTGGATATTTTCTACAATGGTGAAAACAGCCCTGTGAACAGAGAGCAACTCGAGGCTGCGAGGAGAAAGCAAGAGAGGAAGAAAAGAGCAAAGGAGACTCTAGAAAAGAAGAAGTTACTAAAAGAACTATGGGAAGCAAGTCAAAACGTCACTGAGAAAAGGACTGATGTTGACAGTGTACCAGGATGCTTCCGGGAATAATGGTGGCAATGCCTGATACCAGCATTGGAACATCTGCATCCTGGTTGTGTACACCTGCAGTCCCAGCACTTGGGAGAGCTGAGGCAGGGGGATTGCTGCAGCGTTCAGAACCACCTCATCATTAGAGCAAATTCTGTAGCAACCTTTCCTACATGGTGAGACAACTGTCTCAAAAGTACATAAGTAGCCACACAGATAGCTCAGCAGTTAAGAAGGCTTGCTGCTCTTGCAGAAGACTCAGGTTCAGTTCCCAGTACCTACATAGGGTTGCTCACAACTGTAACTAGCTCCCGCAGATCCAGTGCCACCTTCCGGCCTCCACAGGGCACAAACACCCACATAAACATACATAAATAATTTTAAGGACCTTTTAAAAATAAATATCACTGATGGACTTTGTTCAAGTTTTAGATTTTTATTTTTAGTAATCGTAAGTTGTGTATGTGGTCATGTGCACGAGTGTTGTGCACACCGAGGCCAGAACTCACAGATATCCGCCTGCCTCTGCCTCCTAAGTGCTGGGATTAAAGGCGTGCGCCACCACACCCGGCAGATAAGCCCATTTTTATGGCAAATTGAATATGGTGAGAATTTTGGTTTCTTTAAAAAACCAGTTATGTAAATGTTTTTGTTTTAATCTCAAGTGTGAGATGAGGCGGCTTCTCAGCAGGCAATTATGATTTGCCTCCTGCACTAGCAGGGTTGTGGTCTTTCCAACTGCAGATACTTTACATTTGGAATTCTGGGGACTCTCAGGAGGGTATAAATGCCAGAGCTCCAAGAGGGGTGGTGGCACTCTGAAGGAGGAGGCTGCTTCTGGTTGCTGGTGTTGCAGTTTGACAAGAAACTGGAGATATCCTGGTGAAAATAGGACTTCCCCTAGAAACCTGATGACCCTAGCCAGCAAGAAGTAGTGTAAGGCCGGGCGTGGTGGTGCACGCCTTTAACCCCAGCACTCAGGAGGCAGAGGTAGGCAGATCTCTGTGAGTTCAAGGGCAGCCTGGTCTACAGAGTGAGTTCCAGGACAGCCAGGTATACACAGAGAAACCTGAAGGGGCTGATAGATTAATATAAGTTAGATTTAGTGAA
>CAJQZJ010004765.1:8210270-8300450 GCA_907164525.1 Lophiomys imhausi
TTGTTGTCGCCGGCTCGGGCCGCGCCGGCAAATATGGCCGTCGTCCCTCACCCCGCCGCCGCCGCCGCCGCCGCGGTATATCGCCCATACATCGGGCGCGCGGCGCAGGGGCGGCCGCAAACTTTGAGCCCGGCCGGGGCTGGGCCCGGCCCGGCCCGGGAGGGGGCGGCGGGCGTCGAGGGGTGGCTCCTCCCGCGGCCGCGCCCCGCGCCGCGCCGCCGCCCGCAACTTGCCAAAGTTTGGGGGGCTGCGGTCCCCGCGGCGCCCCCGCCGCGCCCCGGCCTGCCGCGCGCCGCTCATTGGCACGCGCCTTCCTCCTTCCCGAACAGCGGGGCAGGATGGAAGAAGTACTTCTTTTTCCCTGTGTCTCCTGGCTGTGGGGGCAGGGACGGAAAATTACCTGGAGAAAATGGTGGCGTTTGGGGTTTGGGGTTTGTTTTTTTTGGGGGTGGGGTGCTTGGGAGGGTTTGTTTTGTTTTGTGTCTTTGATTCACGTAGACCGTCCCAGATGTCCACCTCTGGCTCTGTCTCAGAATTAGAGTGACCCATTCTTGACATTTATTTCGAGGGGGAAAAAGAAATGTCATGTCTGCCTGGATTAAGTGGGATTTTTTTTTCTTTCTGTCTTTTCTTTTTTCTTTTTTTTAAATATATTTTAACCATTTGGGAACCCAAGACGCCTTTGAGACTGACAATAGCTGGATGGAGAGACGCCTCCTCCAGAAAATTCGCCCTCGCACCCACAGCGTTTGTCTCAGGAACTCTTTTTGGAATATTTCAAGGGCGCACCTACTGTGTGCCAGGCGCGGTTATAGTCCAGAGGCCGAGGGTGCAAGAATGAACTTGGCAAAGTTTCGACTCCCCGTAGTTTACACTGCAGTTTTTTGGGCCCCTCTCCCCCCATCAGCCCCACCCCGCACCCCGCACCCCGCACCCCGCCCCTCCTAGGAGCTGACTGAATCGTCATCACCACACGTATTTGGAATCTGATGAATAACCTTCCGAAGGTACTACACTTTGGAGTTCTGCCTGAATTGTAATGCTCATCAAATTACATAAAACGCCCACCCTTTTCTGTTGTTTTTAATCGCCATGGTGTGCAGGTTGCTTGATTTTTTTTTCAATTAGTCATATTTTAGACATCATCTGTGAATCTGGTGACAACGGCGGGCGTCAGCCTCTCCGCTAGAGAAAAAAGGGGGGGCCACCACCGGGCTCTTATAGCCACCTATGATGCCGGGGAGGGGACCGCCTCTTCCTCCCCCACCCCTCCTCCTGCTCCACCAGCACCCCTGCGTCACCCTTAGGCTTGTTCTGTCAAACGCTTCTTGGTGACATTTTTATCTTATAAAGAAATGAATGCTACCCATTCATTCTGCAATGGCTGATAAAAATATAAAGCGAGCCACATATCATTTTAAATGTTTCACTAGTCAATTTTTTAAATCAGAACGTGTCATAAAATTGATTCTAATAATGTATTTAACGCAATCGGATCAGAAACAGGACAATTTCAATTCATAATGAATACACAGAAATTCATCAGTAAGATCCTTGCTTTTTTTTTTTTTTAATCGGGGGTCTCACTATGTCTCCCTGGCTAGCTTGAAATGTAAACTGTGCTGGCTTGGAACTCACAAAGATACAGCTGCCTCTGCCTCTGTAGTGCTGGGATTAAAGCCTGCACCACAATGCCTGTTTTGTTGTTTGTTTGTTTTTTGGTTTTGGTTCTAAGTTTGTTGTTGTTGTTTGGTTTGGTTTTTGGTTTTTTGAATGGGTTTTTTGTTTTGTTTTGGGTTTTTTTTGGGGGGGGGTTGTTTGGTTGTTTTTTTTTTTCTTGTTTTTTGGGGGGTTTTGGTTTTTTTGTTTTGTTTTCCAGACAAGGTTTCCTCTCTGTAGCCTTGGCTGTCCGTGGACTCACTTTGTAGACCAGGCTGGCCTCAAAATCACAGAGATCCACTTGCCTCTGCCTCCTGAGTGCTGGGACTAAAGGCAAGCACCACGCTTGGCTGTTGTTTTTCTTTTTTTATGTTGTCTTAGCTAGCTTTGCATTCTAGCCTCTGGTCGTCCTCCTCTTTCAAACTCTCAAATAGTTGAAATAGCTAGCACATACCAAATAGCATTTGCCTGGGGTTTTATTGTTTTGGTTTGGTTTTAGTTTTTTTGTTTTGGGTTTTTGGGGAGTTTTTGGCTCATGTTTGCCTGGAACTTGAAGCAATCCTCCTGCCTCAGCTACTCTGCTCAGATTCCTAGTCTGTGTCCTGTCCTGTAATTCACATACACTAAAAAAGTTTTTAAGCTGGGTGAGGTGGGTGGCGCATGCCTTTAGTCCCAGTACTCAGGAGGCAGAGGCAGGCAGATTTCTAGGAGTTCAAAGGCCAGCCTGGTCTACAAAGTGAGTCCAGGACAGCCAAGGCTACACAGAGAAACCCTGTCTAGGTAAAAAAAAAAAAAAATGTTTTAAAATACTTTCTCTTTGGTGGTGTTGGGAACTGAGCCCAGAGCTTCACACATACTTAGCATGTGCTCCTACACTGACCCACAGCACCCCAACCTCCAGCTTTGTTGTTTGTTTGCTTTAACTTTGAGACACAGTGTGATGTATCCCTGGATGACCTGAAGCTCCTTCCTTTGTATAGCTGCAAATGACCCTGGGATCCTCCTGTGTACATCTCCTGAATGCTGGGGTTATAGATGTGTACTACCACATGATCTTGGAGATGGAGCTCTGGACATCATGCACCTTAGGCAAACACTCTCCTGAGGTAGCCTTAAACCCATACATTTTCCTGAGTGTATCTGTGATGTATGTATACACACACATTCATGTGCATATAATGACAGAGACCAGCGGAGGACAGTGGGAGTCTTGCTTTGTCACTGCCCACCTTACTCTAAAGCAGTCTCTCATTGAGCTCACTGTTTACAAGAGGCTGGGTAAACATCTAGCCCCTGAGATTCACTTGTCTCTGCTCCCGAGTGCATGTGGACACACCCAGGTTTTACCTAGTGGTGGAGAATCAAACTCAGCCCCTTAGGTTTGCACAGCAAGAACTCTAATGCACAGAATCATGTCTGGAACTGCTTAAATCTAAAAAAATAATTTCTTAAAAATGTAATATCTTAAAAAACATAAGAAAAATGTAATATCTTATTTCATATATATGGGGGTTTTGCCTGCACGGGTGTCTTTGTACTACATGCTGTCTGCTGCCAGAGGAGGTAAAAAGAGAGGGTCAGATCCCCCAGGAATTATAGTTACAGATAGTTCTGAGCCACCATGTGAGGCTGGAAGTCAAACCCAGGTCCTTCATAAGCGCAGTCAGTGTGCTTCCCACTGAACCATCTCTTCAGCCTTTACAAGGTTTTAAGTTTTTATGAAGTTCAATTATTTTTCCTTTAATGACTGTACTTCTGGATTATCTAGCCAGAATCTCAAACAATTCCACCCTGTGTTTTGTTTATGTTGGTTTTTGAGACAGGGTTTCCCTGTGTATCCATGGCTATCCTGTACTCACTTTGTAGACCAGGCTAGCCTTGAACTCACAAAGATCCACCTGTCTCTGCCTCCATAGCGCTGGGATTAAAGGCGTGCACCACCATGCCAGGCCCTGTGTTTTCTCTTAAAAGTCTCAAAGGTAATAATATTACATTTATGCCATTCTTCTATGTTTATGTCAATTCATCTATGCTTAACTAATTTTTTTTTACACTTTGGCATAAGGGGAATTTGAATTTATTCTTTGTTTTCTCAGATTACTGCCCCAGTAGCATTTGTCAAAAAGAATATTGTTTTCCACCAGGCATGGTGGGGCAGGCACGCCTTTATTCCCAGCACTTGGGAGGCAGAGGCAGATGGATCTCTGTGAATTCAAGGCCAGCCTGTCTACAGAGTGAGTTCTAGTAAGTTTGAGGCTAGCCTGGTCTACAAAGGGAGTCCAGGACAGCCAGGACTACACAGAGAGACCTTGTTTTGAAAAACCAAGAAAGAGAGAAAAGAAAGACAAATTGTGGATCTCTGCTGGTTCAAGGCCAGCCTGGTCTACAAAGGGAGTCCAGGACAGGCTACACAGAGAAACCGTGTCTTGAAAAACCAAAAACAAAACAACAACAACAACAACAAAAAACAAAGATTCTTCTTTTCCCCATTTTTCCCTGTCATTGTTCCATGTTTATCACTCTGCCAGCGCCACATTCTTCCAGTTTCTTTAACTGTGTTGTAGTACAGTCTGGAGTCAACAAGTGTGCATGTGGGAGAGAGGGGCCAGAGAGGAGAGGGGCCAGAGAGAGGGCTTATGGGTCCCAGCACTCTGCTCTTGCAGAGGGCCTGAGTCTGGTTCCAGCACCTGAGTCCCTCAGCTCACAGCTCTCATAACTCTAGTTCCAGAGGATCTAATGCCTTTTCTAGCCTCCAAAGGCACCAGTGTGTACATAGTGCACATACAGACTCTCAAGTACATACACATCACAGAAATAAACATTTTTGGGTTTTGTTTTTAATTTTACGTGCATGGGTGTTTTACATGTATGTGTATCTATGTGAGGATGTCAGATCCCCTGGAACTAGAGTTACAGACAGCTGTGAGCTGCCATGTGGGTGCTGGGAATTGAACGCAGGTCCTCTGGAAAAATAGCCAGTATTCCCAACCTCTAAGCCATCTCTCCAGCCCTGTTTGTTTGTTTTCTTTCTTTTTTTTGTAGGTTTTTTTTTTTTGAGACAGGGTTTCTTTGTGTGTATCTCTGGCTGTCCTGGACTCACTTTGTAGACCAGGCTGGCCTTGAACTCACTCACAGACATCCACCTGCCTCTGCCTCCCAAGTGCTGGAATTAAAGGCGTGAGCCCCCCTGTTTGCTTTTTGTTGTGAGACAAGGTCTCACTTTACATCGGTGGCTAGCCTGGAACTTACTATGTAAACCACCAGGCTAGTCTCAACTATGCCCAGTTAAGAAACCCTTTGTTTGTTTGTTTGTTTGTTTGAGACAGGGTTTCTCTGGGTAGCCCTGGCTGTCCTGGACTCATTTTGTAGACTAGGCTAGCCTTGAACTCACAGAGATCCGCCTGCCTCTGCCTCCCAAATGCTGGGATTAAAGGCATGTGCCGCCACCACCGCCCAGCTTTTTTAGGTTTTTCAAGACAGGGCTTCTGGGCTGGAGAGATGGCTCAGAGGTTAAGAGCACTGACAGCTCTTCAAGAGGACCTGAGTTCAATTCCCAGCAGCCATGTGGTGGTTCATAACCATCTGATCTGGTGCCCTCTTCTGGCATACAGGCATATGTGCAGACAGAACACTGTGTACTTAATAAATAATTTTTTTTAAAGACAGGGTTTCTCTGTGTAACAGCCCTGAATGTCCTGGACTCACTCTGTAGACCAGGCTGGCCTTGAACTCACAGAGATCTGCCTGCCTGCCTCCTGAGTGCTGGGATTAAAGGCACGTGACACCATGCCCAGCCAGTTAAACATTTTTTTAATTAAAAAAATAAAATGGTGTTTGTGGCTCATACCTTTAATCCCAGAACTCAGGAGGCAGAGGCAAATTGATCTCTGTGATTTTGAGACCACCCCAGTCTATATAAGTTCTAGGAGAGTCAGTACTACCTACAAAAATCCTGTATCAAAAAAATAAAATAATAATTAATAATAATAAAGAGAAGAGTGGAAGTTGAGTCTTTCCAGGGACTTTTTGTTTTGTAAGGCAGAGTCCCCTGGAGGCCACTCTGGTCTTCAACTCACTATGTACCTGAACATCACCAGGCTGATGCTCCTGCCCGTACCCCGCAAGTGCTGGGGTTACAGATGTATGCCACTGTCACTCCCAAATCATGAGGTGGTAGGGATCCAAGCCAAGACCTCCTTGCTTGCTAGGCGAGAACTCTTATCATGTGAGCTGCGTCTCCCGTGCAGTGCGGCAGGATGGATGAGAACAGGGTCAGACTGTAGACCACTGAGGGACACCAATGCCCCCAGGGCTGCTGTGGTTCCTGACCCTTCCTTTTTGCTTTCTTACTTGTAGCTCAGGTATGTGGAGCTGGGCACACACTCACACTCACACACACTGCTGTGTCCTCTGCATCTTGAGAGGTGCCTCCTACTGGACCATGCCTTCAGTTCCTTAATTGCAATAGCACCTCCTTCAAACCATGAGCACAGAGTATGCAATTTTTTCTTTCTTTCTTGAGGGGGTGGGTGGGGTGGAAGTCGGTTAGAGACAGGGTTTCTCTGTGTAGACCAGGCTGGCCTTGAACTCAGAGATCTGCCTGCCTCTGCCTCCCACGCCAACCCCAGTGCTCAGATGAAAGGCTTCAGCACCTCCCAGTTCTTTGTCTGTTTTTGAGACAGAGTCCCATTATACAGCACAGGTTGTCCTTGAATGTAGCCGGTCCCTCTGTGCCTCTGTCCTAAGGGCTCTTACTGCAGCTCTTACCTCAGCTACTTCATTCGCTCTTCAATTTTACATTATTACAGACATTTGTTTATTTATTTCATGGTTTTGTTTTAGTGCAAACTGGCTTGGAATTCTCTATATAGCCCAGGCTGTCCTCAACTCATCATTCTCCTACCTCAGGCTTTCTACGTGCTGGATTATAGATATGAACCACATCTGGCAAAGATGTCTTTCCACTTATTTCAAACTTAATTTCTTTCATCTCAATGAATTTATTTATTCTATTTATTATTAGTTATTTTTTCTTTGTTTTGTTTTTTGTTTGTTTGTTTCTGAGACAGGGTTTCTCTCTGTAATAGTCCTGGGTGTTCTGGACTCACTTTGTAGACCAGGCTGGCCTTGAACTCACAGAGATATGCCTGCCTATGTCTTTCAAAAGCTGGGATTAAAGGCGTGCACCACCACCACTGCCCAGGTTGTTTTGTTTTGAGGCAGGGTTTCTCTGTGTATCCCTGGTTGTCCTGGAACTCACTCTGTAGACCAGACTGGCCTCAAACTCACCAGTCTCTGCCTCCTGAGTGCTGGGATTAAAGGCGTGTGTCACCATGCCTGGCAATTACCGACAGCTGTGAACTGCCATGCGGGTGCTGGGATTTGAATCCAGGTCATTTGGAAGAGCAGTCAGTGCTCTTAACCACTGAGCCATCTCTCCAGCCCCCAAGTGCTGGGATTAAAAGCATGTGCCGCCGGGCAGTGGTGGCGCACGCCTTTAATCCCAGCACTTGGGAGGCAGAGGCAGGCGGATCTTTGTGAGTTCGAGGCCAGCCTGGTCTACAAAGCGAGTCCAGGACAGCCAGAGATATTCAGAGAAACCCTGTCTCGAAAAACCAAAAAAAAAGGAAACTGTGTCTCAAAAAAAAAAAGAAAAATTGTCTGTATGTGCATGTTTGTGTGTTGTGTGCATATAAAGATTTGTGTACATAGGGATGTCATGGAAGCCAGAGAGGTTGAAGACCCTTTGAGCTGGAGTTACAGGCAGTTGTGATCTGCCTGATAAATGGCTGCTGGGAACCAAGATCCAGAACGCTCCTCAAGAGCAGAAGGTGCCACTGAGCCAGCTCTCCAGCCACTGTTTCATTTTGTTTGTTTGTTTTTTTGAGACACCTGGCTGTGTTGCCCAGGGCAGCCTCAAATCCCTGAGCTCAAGCTGTCGATCTCAAGCTCTTCTGAGCAGTGTGGCTGGATGCCCAGCGCCACACCTGCTTCGTATTTCCTTTTGATATGCTAAGTACAATAATCTCTCCTTTTAAGATTTATTTTGTGTTTGTGTGTCCACATGTGTAGAGGTGTTCACTGGGGCTGGAAGGCAGCACTGAGTCCCTCAGTGCTGGACTTAAAAACCCCTCGAGCTACTGGTGTGGGTGCTGGTAGCAAATTTCCAGTCCTCAGGCACAGCACTGAGTGCATTTAGAGGCTGAGCCAGCTCTCCAGCCCTGTTATTTGTTTGTTTGTTTTGGGGATGTAAACAACAAGTATGCCACAACATAGGTGCCGAGGACATCATCACAGACTCAGTTCTTTCTACCTTTATGTGGCTTCCAAGTACTGAACCAAAAAGATATATAACGGTAACTAGTTGGAATTTAATTAAAATATACTAGTCCAATCTTATATAAAACCCACTCCATCCTTGTGAGTCATCTGGCCTGTCCTGGACTATTCATTTCTGGGCCCTAGAATTACAACCAATTTTCATGTGTGGATCTTACATGCTTCAGCTTTCCAAAACTCACTTAGTAGCTCTAGTAGCAGGTATGGAGAATCTTTGGGGTAGTCTATATATAATTTTGTCCTGTGAGAATAATTTTTACTTTTTTTTTGTTTGTTTTTTCGAGGCAGAGTTTCTTAGTGTATGTATCCCTGGCTGTCCTGGAACTAACTCTGTAGACCAGGATGGCCTCGAATTCACAGAGGTCTGCCTGCCTCTGCCTCCCGAGTATTGAGATTAAAGGAGTCTGCCACCCCAACCCGGCTAAAAAAAAAAAAAATATTTTTAATTATGTGTGTATTTGTGTAGGGGTAGGGAATGTATGTATACACGGATGCAGATACTCCTAGAGGCCAGCAGAGGGCATCAGATCACCTGTAAGCCCTTGACTTGGGTGCTTGGAATAAGGGTCCTCTGCAATAGCTGCAAGTGATCCTAACCACAAGCTATTTCCACGCCCCCCCCCACCCCACCTTTTTGTTTGTTTGTCTGTCTGTTTATTTTTTCGAGACAGGATTTCTCTTTGTAACAATACTGATTGTCCTGGACTCACTTTGTAGACCAGACTGACCTTGAACTCACAGAGATCCGCCTGCCTCTGCCTCCCACGTGCAAGGATTAAAGGCATGCGCTCCCTCTGCCTTTCTTATGTTTATTTACGGAGGAACTGTGAACATGGCTGCCACAGTATTCATATGGAGGTCAGGGGACAACTTGTGGGAGTTGGCTCTCTCCTACCCCGTTGGTCCCTGAGGTCACATTGAGTTGTGGCTCCATACGCCCTCACCCCATTATACTGGTCCTCCTCCCACCTTGATAATGATCTCTCCTGCTGTCTCTGCAGTGCTGCAGACTCCAGGCAAGTTGGCCCATGAGCGAGCTTCAGATCAATTCTCCAGTCTCTGCCTCCCCAGTCCAGGAGGGTTAGGATTGCAAACTGGAGCCACCACAGATTTATATCCAGACTCTAGAAACTGGGCTCCAGTTGTCAGCCTGCATGACAGGTGATATGCTTTACCAGCTAAGCCATTTTGTTAGTTCATAGTTCTTTCAGGAAATATTACCAATAGCTTATAAAGTAGGCTCCTCTATGGGACATCCATATATGCTGGGCTCATGTCCCATAAACAGCCATGTGCTCCTAGACCAAGTATGACCAGAATACCTCTGTGGGAGACACTAGTTCCCTCCGTTTTTGTTGTTGTTTTTGGTTTTTTGAGAAAAGGTTTCTCTGTGTGTAGTCCTGGCTGTCCTGGAACTCACTCTGTAGACCAGGCTGGCCTCGAACTCACAGAGATCCGCCTGACTCTGCCTCCCAAGTGCTGGGATTAATGTGTGTACCACCTTGCCCAGCCGCCCTCCATTTTTCTTAATTTTAGGAATCACTTTGCCTGTCGGCATGTGGGTTGGTGATGCCCATAAGTAGTTATGAGCCAGTAGGCATGGATGCTGGAAATTGAACTTGGGTCCTCTAGAAGAGCAGAACATACCTTTAATTGCTGAGCAGTCAAAGCTGGGCGTGGTGCCACACTTTAATCCCAGCACTCAGGAGGCAGAGGCAGATGGATCTCTGTGAGTTCAAGGCCAGCCTGGTCTACAAAGTGCGTCTAGGATAGCCAGGGCTGTTACACAGAGAAACCCTGTCTCAAAACAACCACCACAATAACAAAAACTGAGCAGTCTCTCCAGCTCCTCTTTCCTTCTTCCTTGTTACAAGGATTTCCACTTCAGATGTGCCTACTTTTTTAGGGCCATCCTATCATTACTACTGCCTTGGTAAGTGGTATTTTCCCACAGCTTTGGAACTCTGACCCAGCAGTTGGCAGGTTATGCCTTTCATTCGGGTTTCTGGGGAGAACCTCTGTCTCCTTCAACTTCTGCTTGCTCCCGTCTGTTCTTAGCTTGTAGACATGCCACTCTGATCTCAACTCTGGCCTTCTTCCTTCTTCCTGTAGGAACATTTGCCACTGAATTGGGGCCATCCTAACTCAGGAGGATGCCATTTTTTTTTTTTTTTTTTTTGGTTTTTCGAGACAGGGTTTCTCTGTGTGTATTTCTGGCTGTCCTGGACTCGCTTTGTAGACCAGGCTGGCCTCGAACTCACAGAGATCCGCCTGCCTCTGCCTCCCGAGTGCTGGGATTAAAGGCGTGTGCCACCACCGACCGGCGAGAATGTTTTTGTTTTAATCCCAGGTGTGGGGCTGCTTTAGTTTGTCCACACCCATAATCTATAAGTACCTTGTGTGCTAGCAGGGGCGTGGCTTAGCCAGCTGCAGAAAGTTGAATTCTGAGGACTCTGGAGAGAGGTATAAATGCTAGAGCCTGAAAATGTTAGGGGAGCTCTGAAGGAGGAAGAGGTTCCTTGCTCTCCCTGTTGCTGGTGTTACCCTGCACTGTTTGCTGGACTTCTGACTACTGAGATTGGTATTGCCCCCAAAAGAATCCAAGGACTCTGAACACCAGGAAGTAGATCAAAGAGAACTACATCTCTTTTCCCTCTAACCTTTCTCTCCCACCTAGTGTTGGAGGGTTGGAAGGGAGGTTTTTTTTTTTTTTTTTTTTTTTTTGAGACAGTTTCTCTGTGTAGCCCTGGACTCACTTTGTAGACCAGGCTGGCCTTGAACTCACAAAGATCCGCCTGCCTCTGCCTCCCAAGTGCTGGGATTAAGGTAGAGGTTTTTAAGTACAGTAATATAATGTGTAATAAAACAAAAACAAAAATAATAAAAGCCACAAACTACTACACAGTGGGCTCTTATCTCGCCTAACCCTGAGAACACTCACCATCCAGAGTGGGCAGCTTTCAGAGAACTGGACTCTAAAAATAAGTATTTTGCACATTTCTTTTAGCTTCTTTTTCTCCATAAAGGCCTAAACAGATGGCTTCTTTACATCATGCTCTCAAATGACTAGCTGATATTCATACTTATGGAAATTGTATTGTACATATTCCAAATCCTCAGTGGAGTAACATTTGTTTTATTTTGTCTCTCAGGGGTGGTGCCCTTTGTTCAGGAGCCGTGTCCTCCTCAAATGCACACCCACACGTGCTTGCTGACACATCACAAGCATACATGCTTGCTTCTTCATGCCTAATTTGTCTTGGGCAGCGGCTCACAAGGCTCACAAGCAAGGGTGATCTTGTCCCTCACAGGTCATCTGGTCGTGCCTATAGATATGGTGGGCTTTCACTCCTGGGACATGGAGAGTACAGGCCAGGCATGATGCTGAACATCCTACAATCCCCACATTGGCCACCATCACCAAGAATGAGCAGACCCATTAACACCCAGGCCAGGGCAACCAGGGTGAGGCTGAAAGTGGCTGCGGAGGGGGGGGGGTGGTGGTGGTGGTGGTGGTGAGGGACATAGAAAATACTGAAGGGAACAAGGGCAAAGTAAACAAAGAGAGAACAGGCTCTATATGAAGACTGGGTTAGTATATTTTAATTAAAGTTCAACTATTCCCAGTATATATCTTTCCGGTGGTCCAAAGGGTTGAAGCCAGGGCCTCAAATACACTAAGCAAGCACTCAACCACAAGTTTTTTGTTTTGGTTTTTTGAGACAGGAATTCCCTGTGTAAGTGCCTGGCTGTCCTGGAGTCACTTTGTAGACCAGGCTAGCCTCGAACTCAAGAGATCTGCCTGCCTCTGACTCCCGAGTGCTGGGACTAAATAAAGGCGTGCGCCACCACCGCCCGGCTGTTTTTTGTTTTAAACAAAGGGCTTTTTTGTTTATTTTGTTTTGGCATTTTGAGACAGGATTTCTCAGTGTATCTCTGGCTTTCCTGAATTCCAAAGAGAGGGCTTTTTATATAGTCCAAGCTAACTTTGAATTCACTATGTAGCCCAGATCTCCTAAGTGCTGGGAATCACACATAGGCAACTGCTGCTTTTTCTTCAAAACGAATCTCAAGGGAAGTTTCATTAGTATTTTAAAGAAAAACCCCCAAGCAAGCAACCCTTCAATCTCTGCAGCTGCTTGGAAGATGACAACAGGGAAAGAGTAGAAACCCAGGCCATTCAGCCAAGCATGGGATTAATGCCTTGGAGAAAGAGTGAAGCTCAAAGTACGAGAAGAAACAAGCAGAGGGTAGAGCAGTTTGCTTTAAGAGAAGCAGGTAGCTGAGCAAGCAATTGAGCTGGGAGGTGAGGATCTTGGGACAGCTATTCCTCCTAAGTCTTTGGCATGAATTAAGGTAACAAGTCTATTAGCTATATTTAAAAAATAATTTCAGCCGGGCGGTGGTGGCGCACGCCTTTAATCCCAGCACTTGGGAGGCAGAGGCAGGCGGATCTTTGTGAGTTCGAGGCCAGCCTGGTCTACAAAGCGAGTCCAGGACAGCCAGAGATATTCAGAGAAACCCTGTCTCAAAAAACCAAAACCAAAGAAACCAACTGTTCTATACTCAAAACTTGAAGACAGGAAGGAAGTTTTGGTATAGAACAGTTGGTTTTTTTGGTTTTGGTTTTTTGAGACAGGATTTCTCTGTGTAGCCCTGGCTGTCCTGGACTCACTTTGTAGACCAGGTTGGCCTTTAACTCACAGAGAAATCCTGTCTCAAAAAACCAAAACCAAAAAAACCAACTGTTCTATACCAAAACTTCCTTCCTGTCTTCAAGTTTTGAGTAAAGGTTTTAATATTCCCTTTACCTTGTTCAATTAATGCTGTAACATGTGACAGTGGTAAGCTTCCCTGGGCTCCAAGTTTCCTCCCCTTCACCCTTGCCATGGGGTGAATGGCAGAACTCAGTCCTGTCCCCCGCACATTTGACTGAAGTAGGCACTGGACCGTGCAGGTCTCCAACCTTTGCGCTTGCCTCATCTGTTAGCCAAGGGGGTGCTACTTACTTATACTTCATAGAGATGCTTATGTGGAGCTCAAGATGCTGAGATGGCCAACATATAGATACACATGCATACAGCACAGAAGACCCACTGGCTGAGTGAGACCAGGCACTCTCACTCCTGTGTTGTCTTCTTGGACCATTCCCAATCCTCTGACTAGATGAGACTCCTTGGTCAATCCGGTCATGTCTGTGAACCCCAGTCCCTTCTGCTTTATGTACTAGCACCCCACTCAGCTCTCGTTCACTTCAATAGTGAGTCACCTCCTTTGAGGACTCTTGGTGGGTATTCCTGAGAGCTTTCCTAATTCCTACAAGGTCTTACCTGCAATCTGTCCCACAAGGAATCCCTAACTGTGAACAGCACAGGGTCCTTTTTTTTGGTTTATTTTTCGAGACAGGGTTTCTTTGTGTATCTCTGGCTGTCCTGGACTTACTTTGTAGACCAGGCTGGCCTTGAACTCAGAGATCTGCCTGCCTCTGCCTCCTCTCCTGAGTGCTGGGATTAAAGGCGTGCGCCACCAAACCTGGCAATTACAGACAGCTGTGAACTGCCATGTGGGTGCTGAAATTTGAACCCCGGTTTTTTGGAAGAGCAGCAAGTGCTCTTAACGGCTGAGCCATCTCTCTAGCCTAAATCAAAAACACTCCAACTGTTTATTAAACAATTTATAAGTAAGTATTAAGAATACCAATTCCGGGCTGGAGAGATGGCTCAGCGGTTAAGAGCACTGGCTGCTCTTCCAGAGGTCATGAGTTCAATTCCCAGCAACCACATGGTGGCTCACAACCATCCATAATGAAATCTGGTGCCCTCTTCTGGCCTGCAGATATACCTGCAGACAGAACACTGTATACATAATAAATAAATCTTTAAAAAAAAAAAAAAAAAGAATACCAATTCCAGCCGGGCAGTGGTGGGGCAGCCTTTAATCCCAGCGCTTGGAAGGCAGAGGTAGGTGGATCTTTGTGACTTTGAGGCCAGCCTGGTCTAGAAAGTGAGTCCAGGACAGCCAGGGCTACACAGAAAAACCTTGTCTCAAAAAACAAAACAAGGCCGGGCGGTGGTGGCGCACGCCTTTAATCCCAGCACTTGGGAGGCAAAGGCAGGCGGATCTTTGCGAGTTCGAGGCCAGCCTGGTCTACAAAGCAAGTCCAGGACAGCCAGAGCTGTTAAACAGAGAAACCCTGTCTCGAAAAACCAAAAAACAAAACAAAACAAAACAAAAAAAACCATAAAAACTAGACATTAAAGAGACTCTCATTGTTTATAAGCAAATAAAGTTCACTTGAAATGTACAGATTTTGGATCCTGTAAACAATATATAAAGCACTGAGCCACTGGCTCTCAGCAGCTCCACATTTATAGTGCTTCGCCAGCCATTTTCCTTGTTTAGACTGAGACTGAAGGGCTCTGCTCCGGGGTCCACTCTAGCCATGGAGATCCGAAGCCCCCAATTCTTGTGGCTCCAGTCTGCCTTGTGCCTTTGCAGCCAAGGTCAAGACACAGCCCAGGCCACAGTCAACCAATGCTGGCACACAGGCAAGTCAACTCTTTGTTTTTTTCTTTTGGTTTCTCAAGACAGGGTCTCTCTGTGTAGCCCTGGACTCACTCTGTAGACCAGGCTGTCCTCGAACTCTCAGTGATCCACCTGCCTCTGCCTCTTGAGTGCTGGGATTAAAGGCGTGTGCAATCACGCCCAGCTAACTTTCTTTTTTTAAGAATTTTGCTACTTTTATGTGTTTGTGTGTGTACTATGTGTGCAGAGGTCAAGAGACAACTTGCGGGAAACCCTCCCACTCTACAGTACTTTCCACGTGCACACAAGGCAAGTTCTCTATCACCAGGCTAAGCCCACCCAGCCTCCAGAACAAAGTGCCAACACAAAAACTTCAACCCTCACCAACAGACCAGAGACCTTAAGCTGAGAAAGGTTAATGACAAAGGGCAACAGGCACTCCAAATCCAGACCACAACACCACAATGAAAGTGTATTTAATTAATTTATTTAAGAATTTTACAAAAACAGAAACGAAATCCAAACAAAAATGAAAAAACCACAACAAAAACCTAAATACAGAGTACTTTCCATGTGAGGACCCAGCATTTCTACTTGAGGGTGAATGAACCCTGCTCAGTGAAGCTGACACACTTGTATTGCATGAGACTAAATTTGAAAGTTACATATCAAAATGATGGCAGCACTCAGTTCTGGACACTCGGGAGCAGGTTCCCAGGAGAGGCTGAAGGCAGCAATGTGGCATCATAGGAACAATGTGTACACTTCATTCAGATGGACATCCTGTGCGGAGCAGCAACACAAAGGGAACTGAAGAAAACAGAAGCCACCCGAGAGTTCATATCTGACTGTTTCAAAAGGTCTTTGGACTCCTTCAGATGTCTCCAGAGGTACCGTGTCAGATCAAGAAGGAAGACCAGCGCCTACGTATAAAATACCCTTTGCGCAAGGAGGTAGAACCTGGCACAAGTTTTATTGCAGAGACACAGCACCCCTCTCTCCTCATGGTTACTGAAAAGCAGTTTGCAATTCAGTAAAAACTATCAACAGGGCGCCTTTGTTAGTGGTGAGGATGTACTCTGCTACATAAAATTTAAAAAGCTCCCTCAGTCCCAGAAAGCAGAGCCCCGAGTGGCTCAGGCATCCTCACCCTTTTCAGGGCCACACTCACGGTCCTCAAGTCTGTGTGCACAGGCTCACAAGGCCCCAGCAGGTCTACATTAGAGGCCAGATTGACTCTCCCTGAGGGGCCTGAAGTGCAGAAAGCAGCCTCCACCTCTTCTCACTCTGCACTAACCACATCTCTCAGTTAACTGCTTGTTGTAGGCGTCCTGGCATAACCGTGCCCTTCTACATCCCTGCACATGGCTGGCGGCTGCTGCAGGCCACAGGTCAACTATGTCTCAGGCACCAGAGGAAGAGAGGAAGGGAGATGGGGTGAGGAGGTGTTTCTGCTGCAGTGACCAATCTGTGACAGACTCTCATTCATGACAACTACAGTCCAGAGACTCAAATGTAGACAGTTTTCAAAGTGCCATCAGGTCTACCAAGCTGAATGCTCACTGAAACCATTCCTGAGAATCACAGAGGACACTGTTTTGAGTGCGCAGAGGTCTGTAAATAAACCCCACTTCTGGACGTCTGCTTACACAACACTGAGCCTGCCCTGTATGCTGAGGGCTGTGGTAGCTTCCTTCCACAGCAGGACTGCTGTCACCCCATGGATGACAACTGTTCCCTAAGGTCACCTGTTATGTACTATGTTTATCTCCTGCCTGCTAGAAATATTCTGACCAACTGTATAAAAACCAGATTACTGATGTTTGTTGTAAAGACAACCTCTGCCCGTCACCTGTGGGGTCACAGAAACCCAACTTCTTACCCACAGGGCGCGAGCAGCCAGGCCAGGAGGCACTGTCTAGCTGCAAGGTCTTGCCATCAGGCAGAGCTAAGGCGGAAGACTGGAGCAGGCCTTAACTGAAGGCAAAGGTGAGTCCGGCTCCTGAGGAGCTGTGCCTGGCTGACTGAAGACACCAGAGGAGCTTAAGGAGGTCTAGGGAGGCATTTTCTGTGCTTCCTTTCTGTCCTCAAATATGAAAGCATGAGGCTCACCATAGCTCCCAGACAACAAAAACTGAGCATAAGCAGCCACATGGTGGTGAGGTTGCCGAGTGCCGCTCAGGTGCATCCCAACACGGCACAGCCAGGCGTGGGGAACTGTGGGCAGCAGGACTCCTGCAGTCACGAGGCAGAGATGAATGCGTACGCAAACTGCTGACTCAGCCAAGAAGCTTTCCACGTATCCTAAGTTAAAAAAAGTGTGCTAAGATGCCCTATGTAGGAGTCCACGAGAGAATAAATAGGAGGGAAAGGAAGAGGGGGAGAAAAGAACAAGCAAACAGGGCCCCAATGTACAAGATTTACACTTGAAATGCCAAAGAACTCACACTTCTTTATACACTCATATGTACACAGGTACGTACAGAACAGAGGGAGGGCACTCAGAAAAACTGGCAGCTAGCTGCATCTGAACGCTTCTTTCACTTACAGGACTCATTTGATTTAGATGTCTAGCCTTGTGAAATATTTTCTTGCAAAAAAAAGTTTTTCCTCCTGCTCAGGTGCAGCCATGACATGGAATGCTCAGTTGTCCCAGCACTAAGAGTGTCAGCACCTGGGTGTTGTGTACTGTTCACCAGAGTGCACACACAGAAGGCTCTTAACAAACACACCATCACAAGAGTTTCTTCTGCCATGGGGATGCCTCAACTAACCAGACATTCAGCATGTGGACCCTGGCCCAATAGCAGCTTTTCTGGAACACCATTCCTAGGAAGTGCCACAGCCCACAAAGGTCCATCTTTAAAACCAGGCAGGATCCCTGGGTACTGCCTCACAGGATGAGAACCTTTCCAGCCGCTTTCAAAAGCAAGCCACAGCAGCCCTTGTGCTGATGTGGGAAGGGCACGACAGGTGAGAAGGCTCCTGTGACAAAACTGTCATGGTGTGCCCTCGTTCCCCTTCTCTGGCTTCTCAGAAGTTGTTCTAATAACAGAGACCAGCAAGTAAAGGTCTCAGAGGCTGCAGCGAGAACTGTGGCTCTAAAATGTTTAATTCCTCTGGAGTTTGGTAATCTAGAACTTTTCTGTCCAGAGACAAGAGCAAATTACAAGGTTTATTGTTGCCACTCAAAAGGTTTCTTAAGTGCCGAGTAAGAATAAATACACATATGTACATACCTACAGCTACTACAGTGCTTTGGATACAAGTTCTTGCTAATCTATACACACAGGAAAAAGAAGACATTGAGAGCAGATCAGCAATTAAGTAGAAAAAGAGAAAACTGCTTAACCTGCTTAGCTTTCTGATCAACTTGCACCTACAGAATGACTTTTACTACATTTCTGACTGCACCGCTGACAGCTATGTGGCTGGACCAGAGAGAGGGCGAGCCTGCAACAAGGCAGTTGCTATGGGAGGGAAACATGACCTCCTTAGCAAGGGTACCTGAGCAACATGGGACCTAGAAGTGATTTTCAGTACAATCGACTGTAAGCTCTGAAAACACAGACAGGACCAACAATTGGGCCTGCTGCTCAGAGCTGTATTGGTCAAGTGGGAGAAAAGGCATCTCAGAGGCCAATGGATTTACGGTGGGTAGAGTTAAGAGAGGACCCTGGGTGCAGATGTGGCGGCATTCAGACCTTGCAGGAGACTGGACCTGTGTTACTGACAGTGGCTGAGAAGACTTGGATTTTGACACAAGAAACCCTTGAACGCTGAAGCCTTCATGATTCCTGCAGAGGCAGACAGCACACCCTCCTGGTCGGTCCGGCACCAATCCAGGTGTCACACACACACACACACACACACACACACACACACCACAGTGAATGAAGGTTAACTAGCTTCTGTTCTGCCACACTACTTGGCTTTGAAGTCTGCTTTGAAAGGAGTTTCAGATGCCTACTATCTGTGGCATATTTCCTTATTAAATAACAAAAATGCAAAAAGATGTTCTATGATGAACAGAACACACTGATTTGGCTGCTCCAGGAGCAAGTGTTACCACGTCATCCAGCTGGGTGGGGCACTCACTAAACACAGGCTGGAGAAATCCTGCAGGTGCTGCTTTGAAAGTACTAGATAAAGAGACATCCACACACAGACATCCACAGCCTAGGACACACGTCTTTCTCATTCTCCAATTTGGTCTCATGGAGAAAGCAAGTTACATTTATGCAGCCCTTCCTCAGGCTTAAACAAGCCAAAGGAAACTGATTGGTCCACCAGTTCAAAAAGTATAAGTCCAGAGGTTCTGTAAAGGGGGACACAACTCTACTCTCAGTGGCCAGCTGGATCTAACCATGAAAGGGAACTGCTTGATGTTCACGAGGTCACCGCCTGAGATACACGAAGTGAGGACAAAAGCTGCATCCACCAGGCAAACTGTGCCCAAGAACAGAAACCATCCTCCATTTGTTCTCTGAGGCACTAATAAATAAACCCAAAGCAATACTACAGTAAACTAAAGAAACAGAGAGAGAGAGAGAGAGAGAGAGAGAGAGCCCCAAGCGCTCCATCGGGTTTCAGTCACTACAAACACCTGACCCAAGTCTTTGAGAAGATTAAAAAATTACAAAGAGAACAATTCAACTTGAAAAACATTCAAAAGTACCATCATTACCCGGCCCTTAAGTTCACCTCACACTTCAGGAAGGGACTCGGTCAGACTCTAAGGCTACCTGGAAGGCTAAGGCCACACCAAGTTCTGCAGAGCCCTGCTACCCTACACCTGAAGTCCCCAGTTAGGGCCTAAACAAGAGTCCACTTCGTTAGTATAATAACTTTTTTTTATTCAACATCTACAAGATTTTGCTATCTTGTAGCTTTTAACCAGATTTATACAATCTCAATTCTTCAATAGTGCAACCTGTGCAAGCAAAAAAAAAGGGTAGAAAAAAATGAGAGAAGGGGAGGTTGGGAGAAAAAAACCAAAAAGACCAATTGTCCCCTCACTGTTTTCTTTTTTTTATAAACATCTATTATAGGCGAAACAAAACTTACCCATGTTATAGATAAGTGTCTATTCACATTTGTACATTACCATTTTTAACAGCTGGAGATAATCTCTACAATGTCTTACAGCACATTAAACAATATTCAAGTTACTGGGTAACAACAACAACAATTAACAACAACAACAACATACAGCAGAAGCCAAGTGTTTTCTCATTGTCTAGTTTACAACTCAAGTACGGTTTCCGTTTTGAATGACAAAGCAGATTCAGAAAATGAAGTAAAAAACATTGTGTGCAAGATGGAATCCTATCATACCTCTTCCTAAAACTATGAGGAAAATTAACTGGTGAAAAGGCTCACAGCCATTTTTTGGAGCACAAATTAGGAATACTATTAACACATTAAAATGAATTTTTAAAGAGTTTTATCACAAAAAAGTATGTACTTATTACTTTGACAAGAAAATTGGGATAGGGAGGAGTGGGAGGGCTGAAGGTGGGAAGCAACACCCAGGTGTGGACACTAGAAATGCAACACCCAATGCTGGACATCTCCACTGCTTCTCTCCATACGTGACTTCTGTGGTAATCTTGATTACACATGCTTTCAAAGACATGCACCAATCAACAAAAGCTACAAAAGAACCTAAATGCATGGCACGCAACCCTTCACTTCATGCTGTAGGAAACTCTGTTTAAGTTGGAAAAAAAACCCAATATATATATTTAGTATTTAGAGACTTGAAACACATGCATCCGGGGAACTCCCACAGTAATGACAAGGATGTACTGTGTTAACCCTGAGCACTGTAGAAAGGAAAAGTAAAGCCAGTTTGGGAAGTTCCAAGCATTTTCAACCAAATGTAACTGGTCTTGTAGCATTTAACAAACTCACAGACAGACTGACATATATGCACACACACAACCGCTCTGCTCATCCAAGGTAAAAGCGCACAGGCAGCCCCACAGAAGCAAGAGGAAAGACACATGTCCCCTCTGCTCTGTTAGCTGTCAGCCTTGCTGCCTATTCCAGGTTTGTCCTTAGCCCCCCAAATTAAGTAGAGAGCACAACAGGAAAAAAAAAAAAAGAATTCTTTGGAAACTGTCCCTGATTTTATGCAAGTGGTACGCTCTCACAGCATCCGACGCCGCGTGGAGGCTGCTGCTCTATGTGTTGCTCATGTTGGTGATGCTCTGCGGGTGGTGCTGTTGCCACAGCTGTTTTTGTTGCACTGCGAGCTGCTGAGACTGGTCTGACGTTGAGAGGAGATTTACAAGAGGAGACACGCAATTTGCCGGAATGATCAACCCTGTAATTAGCAAGTAGGATCTAAGAAGTAGCATCATCCAACAGAAACCACTGCACAGTGCACCTTCCCAGAGGACTGTGCAGCAGCCTCCCCAGAAACCAGGTAGGCAGTCAGCACTGGACTCAAGCCGTTCCTTAGGAGGCTCCCAGATGCCTCAGTATGAGAGTGCACAGGCCACCCCTGGCGTCACACCTCCTCCTCCTCCTGATGAAGAATCAGCACTTTTCCATCCACACTGCTTGGCCTCAACCTCACAGACATCAGCCCTCCTGCCACTCGGCAAGGTGCAGAGTGACACTAAGACAGGGTGAAAATGAGCATCTTAGCCAGCGAGGTGGACGCAGAGAAGATGAGGGCAACTGGAGGCACGAGCCCCAGCTAAGGGAACTTATTTCAGTTCTGTCCTGTGGAGGATCTAAACTCAATGTAGCAGCTAAGTGCCCTTTTTTTTCTTATTTTTAAAAGCTAGCAGCTGGAAAATCATTTATATGAAACTTTTATAACCACAACTAACTGAGTTCAAATAAAGTTCACTAAGTGGCAAGCAAGCCTATGAGTCTGCCCACTACATGGAGAGGTTGTCAGCAATGAACTGTGTGGCAGCTAGCCCACCATTTGAAAACCACCTTGAGTAGACCATACAGTAGTCTGAGCTAGCCTGCTGTCTTAGCCTCTCTGCAGGACTCAAAGCTCTCCTAGGAAAGCTCACAACAAATTTCAGATGTCAAAATAATGGGTAGGATCTGATTCCCCACAACCAAAACAGAGTATGGAGCTCACCTACAATCCGCTGTCCATCTTCTGTTCTTAGCCGTACTATTTGCATCTTCACATTTGTCCCACTGACAGAGGCCAGAACACCCTCCACTTTTGTCCAGACGCTCAGTACCGAGCCACATAACACATAGTATGTGCGGCAGCGGAGACCTATCTCACATACCAATCCTAAGCTTGCTTTTTTACAATTGCCACGCCTAGGAAACATAGAAAAAACATGTACAGAAACATGCATACACACATGAACAATCTGCATATCCCAGCCTTATTTCAAGTAGAAAGTTGTTATTTGACTTTTTCCTAGAAAAATCCTTTGGGTTCTCCTTTCCAAATCTAAGCTGTCGCAGTACTGCTGCAAGTTCAGCAGTGCACAGGGATGACAGAGCTGTGCACTGAGTTACTATCTACATACTCTGACACGTCAACACCCTGTCTCACAGTGGCAGGGCTTGCTGGGAAAAATCACCTGCCGGATGACGCTATGTCACTGAACCACCAGTGCCTGCTTCAAGTCTCACTAGTAGGAAAGGCCCAGTAACTGGAGCACACAAAGCACAGAAACATAAACTGAGAAAAAAGAGGTCACAGTATAGTCAAAACATTTCCCAATTCATTGACAGACGTGTCTGAGTCACCACCAAACCAACATAAAAGTAATACAAGAAAACAAAACAGCTGGGGTGGAGGTGGCTCTTCCAGAACAGGCACGAGCTGCCCGTGACCTGAGCTTGATTCCCAGAATCTGAATAAGGTGGAGGAGAGAACCAACTTAACAGGGTTGTCCTCTGACCTCCCAATGTATGCCTCACCTCAGTATCATGCAAGTATGCTCATACACGTGCACACAACAATCATGTAATTGAACACGAGATTTCATGTATTTGTCTTTTAATGTGCATGGATGTTATGCCTGCATTATGTCAGTAGCAGACATGGGACCCACTAGAGCTAGTCTAAGTTACAGGTGGTTGAGTCACTTGACATGGGTGCTAGGAACTAAACCTGGGTTTCCTAGAGCAGAAGATACTCTTAACCACTGAATCATCTCTTCAGCGCCCCACCCCTCCTTGAGAAAGTGTTTCTCTCTGTAATAAGCCCAGCTGTCCTGGAGCTCACTCTGCAGACCAGGCTAATCTCGAACTCACAGAGATCCGCCTGCCTCTGCCTCCTGAGTGCTGGGATTAAAGGCGTGTGTCTCCAGTCCCCTTGTTTCTTCATTTGTTGTTTTGAGGCCAGGTCTTGTACATTCTGGCCTCAAGTCTGAATTTTCCTAAGTGATTGGGCTGTAGTCATGAAACACCAGACTGAAGGAGTAAGTTTTTTGGTTTTTTTGTTTGTTTGTTTGTTTTTTAAAAGGAAAGAAAAAGGAACAGGGATACAGTTGCAAGCACCTACAATCTCAGTACCCAGGAGTCTAAGGTAGGAATGTGTCAAATTCAAGGCCTGAGTTACAGAGTTAATTTTCCGGGTTAGTTTATACTAGAATAGAGACCCTAATTCACCAAAAAATGGAAATGAGGGTGAGAATGAAGGAACAGGGGGAAAAAAAAGAGCGAGATGGAAGTTCTACCAGAAGGATATCAATTAAGGCCATTAAGTCACAGTCTCAATGTAGTCTAGGCTGGACTTCACTCCCTGTGTAGATGAGAATGAGCTTGAACTTCCCAAGTGTGGGATTACAGGGTGACAACCATGGCAGGCCTCTAAATACAATTCTAATGAAGGGAACTGTACCTATCAATACTCAACTTGTTCACCTACTTACAATCGCATATTCATAAAGAATGAGAATGTACTGAGCCATGCATTGTGGCTCAGGTCTACATTCCTAAACCTGGGAGGTAGAAGCAAGAGGATCACAAGGGTAGAGTGAGACTCAGCACCCCTCCCCCTAAAAAAATAGAAACGTCTTTAAATCTTGATTACACTTAAACAAAACAAGCTGAGACAGAAGCACTAACCAGTATGCATGTGTACAGGTGTCTGCAGAGGAATTGTATTGATCCAGCCAGTGAACCAGGGCATCATCAGAGACCACCTGCAAAGAGAACAACCCCATGGCAACAACTGGACACCTGACCTCGGCACTAACACCAGAGGCAGTCAACAGTATCACCATCATCTTCAGCAGAGAGGCTAGTCCCCACTGGCAGCAGGGTGGAAATAGCACCAAGAAAGGTAACTGAGGTCCCTCCAGGGGAAGAACTTTGCAGAGAGCTAGCTGAATACAGCTACTTCCAAATGAGGGTGCCCAGAAAGTTAAGGCATTACTTTTCAGGAAGTATAGAAGTAATGTTGGGAAAAACAGGCATCAACTATTTCCTGGAAATTTGTAGGATAAAAACATGCAGCATACTCATGATAAATCAAAAGCTGGTTGGAAGGACTATCCCTTACTAAACCACTGTATTGTCCTGGGCAGTTGAAGGTCACATGCTCATCTTGTCTCAATGGGCAGTAACACCAAAACTGTAATAGCAGTATATAAGAAAATTTGCAGTTGGGATTGGTAGCACATGCTTTTAATCCCAGCACTCACAAGGCAGAGACGGGTGAATTGCTGTGAGTTCAAGGTCAGGCGGATCTACAAAGTGAGTCCAGGATAGCCTGGCTTATACAGAGAAAAAAACAAATAAACAAACAAACAAAAAAAAAAAAAAAGGAAAATTTGGTATTGTCCAAAAATCATCATCCTTGCCGGGTGTGGTGGCGCACGCCTTTAATCCCAGCACTCGGGAGGCAGAGGCAGGGGGATCTCTGTAAGTTCGAGGCCAGCCTGGTCTATAAAGTGAGTCCAGAACAGCCAGGAGTGTTACACAGAGAAACCCTGTCTCGAACAACAAAAAACAAAAAACCAACCAAACAAACAAAAATCATCATCCTGGAACCCAGAAACAGTAGCCGACAAGGAAACTTGGAATATACTCCCTACCATAAGACAATGTGAAAGTGAGAAAAATACCTTCTTATATTTCTTTTTCAGATCAGCATAAATTTCTAATTTGAGTTGTTTCCCAGTGTTTGGTCGGTAAATTAAAAATAGTTTCTTCTTAGGGTTTACTTCTTTAACTAAAATTGCAGTTTTTTTGTTGTTTCTTATCTATTGAAAGAACAGATAAAATATGTAAGAATTTGATCAATTCAATTAAAAATATTCAATTATTTTTAATTGAATACTATACAATTAAAAATATTCTATCATAACATTACAACAACAAAATCAGTAATTCTAAAGATACACCAGCTAAGTGTCTCAGTATATAATCACAAGTCTCTCCTGAGAAAAAGCCCCTTGGTTAACTCTGGGTAAAGACTTATAAATGAAGTCTTTGCTTCTTGTTTTTGAGACCTCTCACCATAGCTGGAACTGTTAGCCCTGAACTCAAGGCATTTCTACTTCAACCTCCCATATGATCTCCTATACCTGTCTCCACAAAAATCTTCTTCTGCTATGTGTGTATTTACTTATTGAGAACTTTTTTTTGGGGGGAGACAACACTTCTCTGTGTATTCCTGGAAGCCCTGGAACATGCTCTGTAGGCCAGACTAGCCTTGAACTCAGACATTGTCTGTCTATGTCTCCCAAGCACTAGGATTAAAGGTGTACACCACAAGCCGGGCGGTGGTGGCGCACGCCTTTAATCCCAGCACTTGGGAGGCAGAGGCAGGCGGATCTTTGTGAGTTTGAGGCCAGCCTGGTCTACAAAGCGAGTCCAGGACAGCCAGAGATATTCAGAGAAACCCTGTCTCGAAAAACCAAAAAAAAAAAAAAAAAAAAAAAGGTGTACACCACTACTACCCAGCATAAAATTTCCTCTGAAATTAAAATATATCCTTTACTTCCTTCTTTTTCCTTCCTTTGACCCTTCCCACATGCCCCCAACTTCTCTCAAATTCATGGTGTCTATTTTTCATATTGTTCTCACATACACATTCCTAAACCCATAAATATAACCTTCCCAGTACAAAATATGTTACTTGTATGTATCTGATTTCAGAGTTGGCCATCAGCATTGGCACAGCTCTTACTGATAATTTCATACATGCATAAATTTATTTTGATTATAGGCACCCCTGTCCTCCCCTAAGACCTCCCAAAGTCAATGCAAACATTCTTCTTCCCAACTTGAAGCCATGCTGTGTACTTGGAGTCCACTCAGTGCTACCCTAATGCATATGCTGTGGGACTATGTCCTGGAGACACCTATCAGTTGCTCCTTCCTCCAGCAGCTGTCAACTACCAATGGCTTCTGGCTAGAGGTGTGCCTTCGTAATCCCCTTCTCAACCAGACCCCTTCAGAAATGTCAGAATAAGCGTGTTTACTGAAGAGAGTTTTGCTTCTTCTGTTCCTTATACATGGAGTCATAGTAAAGAAGCCTCAAAAGTTGAAGAGAATTTTTTTTTTTTTGAGAGACATGATTTCTCTGGGTCACCCTGGCTAGCCTAGAACTCAGAGATCCATCTGTCTCTACCTCTCAAGTACTGGGATTAAAGGCATATGTTACCACTACCTAGCAAGGACTACTTTAACATACAGATGAAGACAACTATTACTATTAAAAAAACAGAAGAAGGGGCTGGGGAGATGGCCCAGCGGTTAGGAGCACTGGCTGCTCTTCCAAAGGACCCAGGTTCAATTCCCAGCAGTCTGTAATTGCTGGGTGAGGTGGCACACGCCTTTAATCCCAGCACTCGGGTGGCAGAGGCAGGCGGATCTTTGTGAGTTCGAGGCCAGCCTGGTCTACAGAGTGAGTCCAGGACAGCCAGGGCTGTTACATACAGAAACCCTGTCTCAAAAAACAAAAACAAACAAACAAAAACAGAAGAAAGCACATGTCTTTAACCCTAGCACTTGGGAGGCAAAGGCAGGCAGGCAGATCTCAGTGAGTTCTACATCATCCTGCTCTACAAAGAGAGTTCTAGGACGGCCAGTTACACAGAGAAACCCTGTCTCAAAAAACAAAAAGAAGAAAATTAAAATGCCATCAAATATGAGAGCACTATATTATTCCAAAAGGCTGGTCAGGTATGATGGGTAGTACATGTCTGTAACCCTGGCACAGCAGTGACTGACGTGTGTCTGATACACAGGGAGAACCTGGAGACAACCTGGTGGCCACAGGCTCTATCTCTAGAACTTGAGGGGCACATTTAATGTACTCAAGGAAAAAAAGTAGATACTACTGATGGTATCACTTGTAGTTAACTATGTCTCTGAAGTACCAGAGGCAGAAACTCAACTGCAGCCAAATTCACACGCGCCTTCCTAAGCACTGAACCCCAGAAAGAACACCAGGTGGACAATACAGCAAACAAGAGGCAGGCAGGAAGCACTGGCTGACTGATCAGGAGAGATTACAATGACCCCCAGGACAAAGACCAAAGGCTCAAAGAGTATACTCTGTCACTGCCACATGTTCCACAATACAAAAACACAACTGTTTTAAAAATTAGAATGTGTGGCATTGGAAAGGTGGCTTACTGGGTAAGAGCACTAGCTGCTCTTACAGAGGACCAGAGTTCAGTTCCCAGCACCCACATGGTGGCTCACAACTCTCTGTAACTCCAGTTCAAGAGGTATTTGATGCCTTCTCTGGTCTTTGTGCGTACTAGGCACAAACTCTGCATAAAGACACACATGCACGGAAAACATTCTAAAACATAGACTAACATTAAGCCTGATGTGGCATGCACACCCACATAAATAGTAATAAATAAAATCTGTACTGGTGAAGGCGAGCCAGGCGTGCTGGTGCACTGTGGAGGGAGGCAGACACAGTGATCCCAGTAAATTCAAGACTAGTTTAACTGACAGAACAGCCAGGGCTACACAGTGAAATCTGTCTCAAAAAAGTAAACAAAGGGAAGAAAATGAAAAACTTGATAGTACAAAAATAAATAAGAAAGAAAAAGCATTCCTGGTAACACTGGAGGAAATCCGATCCGTACTTGCAATGATAAGTAAAAGCCATCGTCTGGTCCTGTCAGCTCTGCCCAAATCTTGGTTGCTTCTTCCCAGGACATTCCCCTCTCCACGCTAATCTGTGGAAGACATGTAGAGATTAAACAGGGCTCATGCGTGTGGACACTAGCATGGAGCAAGCACATGCCCAGACTTACTGTGTATAACTCCACATGGCCGGAGGTTGAGTACCCTGGAGTCAGGAACTTCTTCACATCACTCTTCCTCACCTTTTCATCCCCAGAGCCCAGATCTAGAAGAACACAGGAGCGTGTAAACGGAGAGACCTTCTGGACCAGGAGCAGAGAGAGCACAGAAAGTGTCCCCACTCACCTAGGATCCCCATGTCATATCTTCCATTCTTCTTGGCATTCTGAACCACTGCAGTAAGCGTGTCTGCAAAATACTGAAACAACGCATTCTGCTGATGCACCTCCATGCCAAGAATTCTGTTTAAAAATTTTCCTATATTGTTATAGTCTGCAATGACAAGATTATAAGAAAAATTCTATGGTAAATTGAAATTTTATTCTTCAACAAAACAAAGCCTAAAAGTCTAACTTCCAGGGCTAGTCTTCTCCTCAACTTTTGCAGTGGACTTAAAGCAGGGTTGCGGACTGTAACTTGCCCCTTTCAAGCTTTGGCCACCAGCACAGCAACACAAGCTCACAAGATAGCCAAACTAACTTTTTGTACCTTCTACTTTTCCATGAACATCATTTAGCACATAAGAAGATTGGTTTAATAAGACCAAGTCTTTTAGATTTATGTTAATGTATATTTATTTCCCATGCATGGATGTTTTGACTGGAAAAGCAGCAAGTGCTCTTAACTACTAAGCCATCTCTCTGGTCCTACCTATGTTTTTCAAGACAGGGTGTCTTTGTATTCCTGTCTCAACTTCCACAAATTCTGGGGTTTATTATAAGGTTTACACAACCACACTCATCTTCCCAACATTAAGTTGTAACTCCAAAGGGCTGGAGAGATGGCTCAGTGGTTAAGAGCACTGACTGCTATTCCAGAGGACACAGGTTCAATTCCCAGCACCCACAAGGCAGCTCACAACTGTCTGTAACTCCTGTTCCAGGAGATCCTGACACCCTCACACAGACATACATGCAGTCAAAACACCAATGTACAGGCCAGGCGTGGTGGCTCACACCTTTAATTCCAGAACTCAGGAGGCAGAGGCATTAGGATCTCTATGAGTTCAAGGCCAGCCTGGTCTACAGAGTGAGTCCAGGACAGCCAGGGCTACGCAGAGAAACCCTGTCTCGGAAAAAACAAAAAACAACAATATACATAAAATAATGAAAATAAATAAAAGTTCAACTGCTAAATTAACTGACTTTAACCTGGAACTGGAATTCCAGGAGCTATGAAGAAAAACTACTTATGACTGAACTTTGTTTCTGGAGTCAGATACTTTTTCAAAAACTTTGTATTTATTTATGTGGGGGTCTCTGTGGGGGTATGTGCGTGAGAGCCCAGGTACCCTCAAAGGCCAGAGACGATCCCAGATCTCTTGAGGATGGAATTACAGTTGACTGTAAGCTAACCAATGTACATACTAATTCTGAGGACTCAGCACCAGGCCACTGCCAGAGTACCACAAGTTTTCTCTCTCTCTCTCTTTTGGTTTTTCAAGGCAGGGTTTCTCTGTGTAGCCCGACTTTGTAGACTAGGCTGGCCTTGAACTCACAGAGATCTGCCTGCCTCTGCCTCCCAGGCGCTGGGACTAAAGGTGTGTGCCCACAAGCTCTCTTAACCACTGTACAGTCTTGTCTAGCCCATGGATTCAGCATTTCTGTAAACCTTAGCCAGATGGTTTACCTTAGCTCACGCCTGTAATCTGCACATTTGGGAGGATGAGGCAGGAGGACTGCTTTAAGCTGAATGCCAACCTTGATTACATACTAAGTTCTAGCATAGACTACATAGTGATACCCTGTCGGAAAACCAAACAACAAACCTCTGCCCAGGTTGACCATATCTATCAGGACTAGTCATAATATAAGCTTAAGAAACTACTAAAGGCCTGGTCCAGGGGCATGCTGCTTATCCCAGTTACTCGGGAGACTAAAGTAAGAGTTTCAAGGCTTAGACTACATACAGAGTAAGTTAAAGTTGAACCTGGCTCAAGCACTGAGACTCTGTCTCAAAAGTAAAGAGGAGCTGACAAGGGCAGAGGCAGGTGGATGCCATTCAAAGGTACCAAGAACAGCCCGGTCTACATGGCGAGTTCAGGGAAATATAGAAAGACACGATTTCAATAAATACAAATACCAGCTGGGTATGGTGACATATGCCTTTAATCCCAGCACTTGGGAGGCAGAGACAGGCAGATCTCTGTGTGTTCGAGTTAGAGGCCAGCCTGGTCTACAAAGCAAGTCCAGGACAGTCAGGGCTATTACACAGAGAAATCCTGTCTCAAAAAACAAAACAAAACAAAAACCCAAATAGAATAATAAATAAACACATACATAAATAAGAGGTTGTTTATGCATCGGCTGGCTTAAGAGAATTCAAGTTCTAGTCAAGAATTCAATCTCAACTGAGTTATAGACCTTAGGAAATCATGAACTTTGCAAAGTAAGTTTTAATAAAGGTTACAAAATAGTCTCTTTTTAGCCTCCAGAGAAGGCGTCTTTCATCAGCATTTGTCCTGGAGCCCAGGGAGGCAAAGCCAGAGGTTTCGCCTGCAGACACAGCCCCCCCTGATGTGGACCTCCTCATCAACCTTGATAGATCTGCTGGAGCACTCACTTACCAGTCCAAACACCGCTCCCCTCCCGGCAGCAACGCTACTAGGCTATCACCCATTCCACTACAACCAGAGGGCCTTTGCAGTGCTACGCACGGGGCTGTTTTCTCTCCCTGCCCTGCCATCCTTCCCTACCCCTACTTGTCACATTTGTATGGATGCTTATTTTTAACAACTCTTATGAATAGAAACAAATGCTAAAAATAAGCAAATAACAAAGTACAAAGAGGGCTTCAAGCTACGTGTAGCGCCTTTAGTCTCAGCACTCGGGAGGCAGAGGCAGGTGGATCTCTGTGAGTTTGAGGGCAGCCTGGTCTAGAGTGAGTTCCAGGACAGTCAGGGCTACACAGGAAAACCCTGTTGCCAAAACACAAAAAACAAAAGACAAAAAGACCAAAGACAGCTTCAGCTAACTCAGCAGAACAGCATTTGACTAGTATACAGAAAGCTCTGGGTCACACTCAAGAACACCTATAATCCCAGAACTAGGACGGCTAAGTCAAAAGCACTGCCATCAATCTAAGCAAGAGTGACTATTTTACAAGACACAAGATGGCAGAGCTGGCTCAGTGACTGAACTGATCACACGGCTTGTCATCCAAGCCTGATGAATCTGACCACCAGAACCACCACGTAAAAAAGCCAACGGCAGGGGCTCCTATGTGTAATTCCAATAATTCTACAGGAGGAGGAGAGGCAGGCACAGAAATCTCACACAGAAACCCATAGGTCAGCAGGCTTTGAAAAGTCAGCAGAGAAGCAGACACAGATTCTGCCTCAAAGGCAAGTCAGAAGAGAGCCAGACTTCCCCAAAAGCATCCTCTGGCTTTCACAAGCACACACATACATTTGAATTGAGGCTTCTTTACTGCATGGTAGCATAAGGAAAAGGAAGGCTCCATTAATACAAGTTACATGCACATTACCTTTATCAAGAGTAAGAATTCCTGAGCGATCTTCTACATTAATTAGGCCTACTCCTATCAGTCCTTGCCGAACATCTATAAGAAAACAAAATCACGAAAAATTTTCATAATACATATGACTCAATGACCTGTTAATCAAACAAGATTAGTTCTAGTGTTAAGACTTAACCTATAAGGGCTGGAGAGATGGCTCAGTTGTTAAGAGCACTGGCTGCTCTTCCAAAGGACATGGGCTCAAATCTCAGCACCCACATGACAGTTCACAGCTCTCTGTAGTAGCCATTGTTGGCTGTGGTGACATACGCCTTTAATCCCAGCACTCAGGAGGCAGAGGCAGGAGGATCTCTATGAGTTCGAGGCCAGTCTGGTCTACAAAGTGAGTCCACGACAGCCAGGGATACAAAGAGAAACCCTGTCTTGAAAAATCAAAAAACAAAGATTTAACCTATAGCAGCTGCAGAGATGGCTGAGTGGTTAAGAGCACTGGCTGCGCTTCTAAAAGACCCAGGTTCAAATCCCAGCACCTACATAGCAGCTCACAACTGTCTGTAATTCCAGTTCCAGAAGACCTGACACCCTCACATAGACATACATAGAGGCAGAACACCAATGTAAATATCTACAGAGTGAGTTCCAGGAGAGCCAGGGCTGATACACAGAGAAATCCCATCTCAAAAAAGAGAGAGAGAGAGAGAGACAAGATAGAGCTCCCACCCCACTGTGAAACAGGGTTTTCTCACGAAGCCCCAGCAATCCTGGAAGAAGTTCTGTAGAATTCATAGAGATCCACTTGTTCTGCTTCCCAAGTGCTGGGATTAAAGGCATCACTCCCTAGCTTGACAGAACTTTTTATAAAAGATGTGTCTAGGGGTACAGCTGAGTACTAGGAATCTGGCATAGCAGGCACAAAACCAACTTAAACCATAAACAGAAGACCAAAAAAAAAGAGAGAGAAAGAGGGCAAGAAAGGAATGTATGGGTTGGAGAGATGGCTCAGCGGTTAAGAGCACTAGCTGTTCTTCCAGAGGTCATGAGTTCAATTCCCAGCAACCACATGGTGGCTCACAACCGTCCACAATGAAATCTGGTGCCCTCTTCTGGCCTGCAGATATATCTGCAGACAGAACACTGTATACATAATAAATAAATCTTTTAAAAAAAATGTATATGGTCTCCAACAAGATATACAGAAGATAATAAGGTTAATTAATTTAGACCAGTAAGACTCCTTTTAGGAATCAATTCTCCTAAGTAAAAAAATCATACGCAGCCAGGCGGTGGTGGCGCACGCCTTTAATCCCAGCACTTGGGAGGCAGAGGCAGGCGGATTTCTGTGAGTTCGAGGCTAGCTTGGTCTACAGAGCAAGTCCAGGACAGTCAGAGCTGTTACACAGAGAAACCCTGTCTCGAAAAACCAAAAAAAAAAAAAAATCATACGCATTTAAAGACTCCTGTGGAAGATCAGCGCTGTTTACTAGAAACCACCTGAGTATCAGCAAGTGAGTAAACTTCATCAACATGAAACTATTAAAAACTGTGTTTCCAGCCGGGCGGTGGTGGCGCACGCCTTTAATCCCAGCACTTGGGAGGCAGAGGCAGGTGGATCTTTGTGAGTTCGAGGCCAGCCTGGTCTACAAAGTGAGTCCAGGACAGCCAGGGCTACACAGAGAAACCCTGTCTCGAAAACAAAAAAAAAAACTGTGTTTCCCTAGCCGGGCGGTGGTGGCGCACACCTTTAATCCCAGCACTTGGGAGGCAGAGGCAGGCGAATCTTTGTGAGTTCGAGGCCAGCCTGGTCTACAAAGCGAGTCCAGGACAGCCAGAGATATTCAGAGAAATCCTGTCTCGAAAAACCAAAAAAAAAAAAAAAAAAAAAATGAGCCGGGCGTGGTGGCGCACGCCTTTAATCCCAGCACTTGGGAGGCAGAGGCAGGCGGATCACTGTGAGTTTGAGGCCAGCCTGGTCTACAAAACGAGTCCAGAACAGCCAGAGCTGTTACACAGAGAAACCTTGTCTCAAAAAACAACAACAACAAAAAAAAACAAAACAAAAAAAAAACTGTATTTCCCGCTAGGCATGGTGGCATGTGCCTTTAATCCCAGCACCCAGGAGGCAGAGTTCTGAGATTACTAGAATACATTATCATGCCTACTTTGACACTGGGGATGGAACCCAGGCCTTGACACATGTGTACATACAGTGTACAAACCAAATAACATCTTTCTCCCCAGTTATGATCATTTAAAAATTACCTTTAAAGAATTCTCCAGGATACTCTGGAGGTGGTGATACCATAGGAGAATCCAAGTTTACAATGGATTTCATAACAATTTCTAAAGCATTTCTTCCATACTGTTAAAAAAAAAAAGTATGTTTTAACCAGCTTCAACATCTAGGTATTTTTTTAACCACTTAAATGCCATAAAACTGTAATTGTAGCCAGGCAGTGGTGGCACATGCCTTTAATCCCAAGCATTTGGGAGGATCTCTGTGAGTTCGAGGCCAGCCTGGTCTATAGAGTGATCTTCAGGACAGCCAAGGTTACACAGAGACTACTGTCTCAAAAACCAGAAAAAACATAATTGTGCCAAATATTCAGAAACAATGCACATACTTTTAGGATTGTCTAATCTGTGCCTTTACAGACAGCAGACATTTAATACATTAATGACTTCTTTTATTTCTAATAACTCATTCTTGATGCCTTTCCAAATATTCCACTAGAGTGTTTCAACATTAATAAAAGATGTGTGTACAGATCTAATGATGTGTGAAATCCTGTCTCACATGAAGCTACATAAGGAAAAGCGAACAGCAAGTAGTGCTTAATTTTCAACAGTCAGCAGTTTTCTTTTCTGCTACTGCACACACCACAGACTCCCACATCGTCAGAGATGCTGAAATGTACCTTGTTGTCAAAGTTGAATCTGCTCAGATCTCTAGATTCTGTTGCTCTTCTGTCACCGTGTGTAAGTGCCCCCTGGCAAAACAGAGATCTCCTGGTCAAGTCATCATCAACCCCTCCGGAAGTCATCTGTGATGCAATTCTAATGCAACTCAAAAACTTACCAAGCTCTCAAGTCTCTTAGCAACAATAGATGCAAATCTCTGCTCTCCAGCCAGCTCAGAAATCAAAAAGACATACTCTGGAGCAGTCACTTGGTTTGACCTGTGTGTTCTTCCTGTAATGACAATTTTTACAGTTCAGTGATTGTGCTCATTAGGCGGAGATAGGCTATTCTGAGACCTAATTCCTGGCTTTCACAGTAAACAGGTATGACAGGTCCTCATGTACTCCATGGGCTCCTCCAACTCACTATGGAGTTAAATCAGGCCTTAAAACTCCTGGTACTTCCGTGCCGACCAATCACACTAAGAGTACAAGCCTGTACACTGACATGGCTAAGCTGGCACTGACCTAACAAAGTACCCTTGAAAAGAAAAGTGAAAGAGGACACAGCCCTTCTCATAGCTCCCCAGAACATCAGGGAACAGAACCCACGGCTGCCATCATTTGGCTAACAAGGGTTACTACACAGCCAGTCTGGGTGTCACGTGTGGATCACCAGGTCTCGGGATCATGCCCATGAAAGGAACAATAATGCACCTACATGCAGCTACTAAGTGCTGAAACGAAAATGGCAACAGCTGGCTGCTCTGACAGACCCATATAGTGTACAAATCTACAATGAAGATACTGCCAAGGAACTGTTCGGAACCTGTTCTGGGAAGCGAGGACTCCTGTGAAATCAACACCATTTGAAAACAGGCAAAAATTCATAATCCACTGCACATCACAGTATATAGAGAACACACTTCCAATGTAGAAGCTAAGAGTTCCACAGGCTTATGGTGTCTATACACACATGCAAGCACATCCCTAGACACTCTCACCTTTCCTCAAAGTGGGATCCAATGGAGACACTTACCAAATTGCTGAATCGCCCTATCAGCACTCCAGGGTAACTCCAAAGTCATGTGAACTCTTCGCCTTTGATTTTTAGCTCTCCGATCTGCTTGTAATGAAATACCTGAGCTGGCAGCTTCCGAGATAATTGCAATATTCTATATCAAATTGAAAAAGTAAACAAAAATCACCTCTGAGCATGACAGGGAAGGTTGGTGTCCTACGGAACTTCTTTCAGTGGACAGCACTGACCACCAATATGTATTCTACTGTCCTTTCACAGTACCAAGATGGCCTGGTGTCAGCTGGGTGCCGAGAGTCAATATTAGCTGCCCCAGTCTCCCTTACTACTAAGCATGGGCACACAGGCAAGCTGCAGCCAGTGATGTATAGGTGGTGGATATAATGTACGGGAAACGGTTCTTGAAGAAGACAAGGTGGTGTGTCCTATAGCTTTGCAGCGCTTGCACAGCACACAGGAAGGCTTTATTGTCACCACTAACTGTAACTTAAGGGGGAAATGCTAGTGATGCAGCTCCCAGGTGGAGCGCTTACCCAACAAGCATGCAAACATGATGGTGCACACCTGTGATCCAGTATGCAGGAGGGAAAGTGAGTTCAAAGACATCCTAGACTGCATAGCGAGACCACTCAAAAAGAAAGGAGAGTGGCGGTCCTGCCTACTCCAGAGGCCGAGGCAGAGGCATCACCTGAGACTAGAACCTGGAGAACAGCCTAGGGAGAACAGTAAGGTCCTGTCTCGGGGAAGGAGGGAAAGAGGTGGAGACAGTCAGAGCGAGGCATGAGTTTTTCTCTTTAAAAAAATCTTTCAGGGCTGGAGATGTGGCTCAGGGGTTAAGGGCACTGGCTGCTCTTCCAGAGGCCCTGAGTTCAATTCCCAGCACCCACATCATGGTGGCTCACCACCATCTATAATGAGATCTGGTGCCCTCTTCTGGCCTGCAGGCATATATGCAGACAACACTGTATACATAATAAATAATTCTTTTTTTTTTTTTTTTTTTTTTCAAGACAAGGTTTCTCTGTGTAGCCCTGGCTGTCCTGGACTCACTTTGTAGATCAGGCTGGCCTCGAACTCACAAAGATCCACCTGCCTCTGCCTCCCAAGTGCTGGGATTAAAGGCGTGCGCCACCACTGCCCGGCTAATAAATAATTCTTAAAAAAAAAAAAAATTCTTTTCAAGAGCGAGGTGTGGTAGCACACGCCTTTAATCTCAATACTTGGGAGACAAAGTCAGGCAGATCTCTGCGTTTGGAGCCAACCTGATCTACAGCGCTACACAGAGAAGCCCTGTCTCCAACCAACCAAACAAAGGAAACCCAATGACTAATAGAAATAGACGATCACCAGGTTGTATGGAGGAAACCCAATGACTAATAGAAACAGACGATCACCAGGTTGTGTGGGTGTGGGGCAACGGAGAGCACAGCCTTCTACAGCTGCCGCTGAGCACGTGTACAGGCAGGAACCTCCTGCTGACGGGCACCTCGGGAAAGAGTACCTTATCTCCATCCATAAACCTCTGCTTCTCTGTGATGTTTAGGATCTCCACGGGCACATCAACTTCAGACCTTGACTCGTAAGATATGCTTCCATCGTCATTGCTTACCACCCGCCCCTTGCGGCCAGTCATCTGAGAGATAAATATCAACACAGAGTTTAAGGAAACTGGCTGGGAGCATGACACACGGATGACACAAGCTGGCACTGGGGACAAAAGAAACCTGCAACATGAAAAACTAATTCATGGGCACAATCATAAAAGCTGCACAACACCACAGGAACCGGGCACAGGCTGAGCTATCAGACACAGAGGACAGAACTTCTGTAGTTCTATCATGAGAACAAGACTTCTAAGTTGTACAGAGAAACAGGATACTCATTTCACAGGATTTAAAAAGTGACGAAAATGTTATCAAAGAGCACAGCATTAACCACATCTATTTATACCTCAGCCACATTTTCAGGACCACCTAGTTCATCGATAAGTTCATCCAGGGTGTTAGGAGGGAGGTCTTCAGCTAATTTTTCTAGTTTATCAAGCAGGTCTTTCTTCATCTGTTGTGCCCTTTCGACAGCATCTTGACTTGTTATAAGGCTATTGTTACTGTTGGTGTTACTGTTGGCTGATAAAGAACATTTGTCAATCATCAGTCAAATTCCAGTATGTGATTTCCACAACTGCACATGTCCAAGAACAAGCGTGTCACGGTACCTGGTGTGCTGTTGGGGGCAGGCGACATGACTGGTGCAGAGGAGAAGCTCGGCCGCTTTGACCCAAGACCTGAAGCTAACAAGGCACTTTGAATGGAGTCTGGATCTATACTTTTCTTCTTTTTTTTATCTTTGCTTTTCTTGTGGTCTTTCCTAATTAGCCAAGGATCTAAAAGATAAGGCAAATATGTATCAAATAACTTGCTAAAACAATTCAGACTCTTTAAAGGAGGTAAGTACGTTTAGTTTTGCTGACTGCTTGTAAGAGTATTACCAACCAGCAGTACCCAGTGAACTTACTTAAACACATTTTAAAGTTAAAAATAACCACACAAACTGGGTATATTAGGGTTGGGCTTGCAATCCACCACACCAGAACTCAGGAATACTGAGGCATGGATCCACAGAAAAGTCCCATTCCCAAACTATTCCTTAGTACAAAGGAATGAATACACAGTTCTACACCATCCAAGGCTACACAGTGAGACCTTCTTTCCCCAACAAAAAAACAGGAAAGGAAAAAAAAGCACAAAGCTGAACTCATCTCTTATCTTGGGTTCAAACCTCTACAAGACAAACAAGTGTGTCCTACACTAAGCAAAGATTACAACCTGCCTGATCAGAAATACTAAGTGTTTTTTTTTTAAAGGTTACATTCATTTTCTTTTTTTTTTTTGGTGTTTCGAGACAGGGTTTCTCTGTGTAGCCCTGGCTGTCCTGGACTCGCTTTGTAGACCAGGCTGGCCTCGAACTCACAAAGATCCGCATGCCTCTGCCTCCCAAGTGCTGGGATTAAAGGCGTGCGCCACCACCGCCCGGCTACATTCATTTTCTAAAGATTTGTTTAATTTTATTTTTTTAATCAAGGTACATGAGTATGTAGGTTCGTGCACATAAGCACAGGTTGTCTATGAAGGTCAAATGCCCCTGGAGCTGGAGTTCAGGAAATTCCAAGTTCTCAGACCTGGACACTGGAATTCAGGTTCTCTGCAAGAACAGTGTGAACTCTTGACCACTGAGCCAATCCTCCAGGACCTAGAAAAGGCTTTATTTTGTTTTATTTTTTTGTTTGTTTGTTTGTATCGCTTCTCGGCCTTTTGGCTAAGATCAAGTGTTTGTTTTGGCTTTTTGAGACAGGGTCTCACTGTGTAACCCTGGCTGGCCTCAAATCACAGAGATCCTCCTGCCTCTGCCTCTCCCACCCAGCAGCTAAGTGTCCTCCTGTTCACATGCAACAGCTCAGAGAACTCACCATCCTCATTGTCTTCACTGGACTCATCTCGGAAGGGATTGAAATCGTCATCGTCACCAGAGCTCATGTTTTTAGAGCTCTCATAGTCACTTTCTTCATTGTCAGAGACATCAGACTCACTTCCACTGTCATCAGTGCTGCTTCCAGTAAGGCCACCAACTTTTCGTGCTTTTTTGGCTTCCCGGGTTATTTCTTCACCTACCCTCACCCCCAAACAAGAGTCAGCTAGAAATTCATTTTCTCTTTTTTTGTTTGTTTGGTTTTTTAAAAGAAAAGGTTACCTGAATCCTTCCCTGTCTTTCTTATTCTTTTTGGTTTTTCAAGAAAAGGTTTCTCTGTGTAGCTCTGGCTGTCCTAGAATTTGCTCTGTAGACCAGACTGGCCTCGAACTCACAGAGATCTACCTGCCTCTGCCTGGTGAATGCTAGGATTAAACGTGTGTGCCGGCACTGTCCAGCCGGAGGTCAGTGTTTCTACAGACCTATGGTGCCGTGCTTTAGTTTGTGAGCTGAATCTAGAGAAATGCAAACAGCAAGAGTGTACATGTGAAGAACAAAGCAAGTTCACAAGAAGCAAGAGCTCAGGATGGCCAGCTACTCACCAAGAACCTAGAAAGTCAAACTGAGGGGAAGAAAATGAGGAGCTGGCTCAAACTACATTATATGCATGTATAAAATTCTCAAAAAGGAATCTAAATCACACTCGCAACTAATTAAGTAGTTTTGAGAGGAACAGTAGTAACCAGACATGAATACCTAGAAAACCTAATGTATCAGCTGTGGTGATACAAGTCTCTAATCCCAGGACTTGGGAGGCAAACAAAGGCAGGTCTCTGTTGAGTTCAAAGCCAGACTTGTCTACAAAGTGTGTTTTAGGCACATTAGGATTACATAATGAGACTGTCTTGAGGAAAAAAAAAGTGTTGGGGAGAAACACAGACAAAACATACTGACACACAAAATCTCATTTTTTAAAGGTAATTAAGTGGTTGGTTTGAATTACCTAACATTTACAAAATAGACTGGAAATGCTCAGAAACTAAAATCAGAACTTAAAGAAGTTTTTTGGTTTTTTTTTGTTTCAAGACAGGGTTTCTCTGTATAGCACTGGCTGTCCTGGACTCACTTTGTAGACCAGGGTGGCCTTGAACTCAAACTCACAGAGATCCACCTGCCTCTGCCTCCTGAGTGCTGGGATTAAAGGTGTGTGCCACCACGCCTGGCCATTTCAGACACCTGTGAACTGCCATATGGTGCTAGTATTTGAACCCAGGTCCTCTGGAAGAACAGCCACTGAGCCATCTCTCCAGTCCCTCAAGAATTTTTTATTAATAAAACAAAGAAAAATAACACAGAAACCATAACTTGTGACAGAGCAACATGTCAGGTACTCTAAGACACTACTGATCACAGAACACCATTACTTCATATGTGTTACTGTGGTGGTAGTCCACTGACTTCGGGCACATTACAAATATGAGAACCGGGCTGGAGAGATGGCTCAGCGGTTAAGAGCACTGCCTAGTGCTCTTCCAAAGGTCCTGAGTTCAATTCCCAGCAACCACATGGTGGCTCACAACCATCCACAATGTGATCTGGTGCCCTCTTCTGGAATGCAGGTATACATGCAGATAGAGCACACATACGCATAAAATAAATAAATAAATCTTTAAAAAACAAACAAACAAACAAAAAAAAAACAAATATGAGAACCACTGAAACAGTTCAGCAGACAGAGTGCTTGTCACAGCCTGAAAAGCCTGAGTTGGACCCTAAAACCTACATGGTAGAAACAGTGGATCAGTGGATCAACTCCTGCACATTGTCCTCTGACCGCCACACTCACAATGACATGTGTACCCACAAAAAATAAATGAAATAAAAACATTTTAATATGAAGAATGTGTATTTTGTCATGCCTGAAATGATTATACAGTGTCAGTCACTACTTAGAGCATACAGCATTGCAGGCTTTTTGGGTATGCTGAGAGGAGTCCAGCACCTTGAAAGCATGGGAACATCCTGACCTTTATATTAGAATCCACAACTTACTTCTGAAAGTCACACAGCACAGAGAACACCCAATCACAAATTCTAGTTTGCAACATCACAAGCTAATTAACAAACATGAGTGAATACACCCCAGCTGTTCCAGAAACTGAAGCAGGAGGAAGGCCAGCACTACCCACTGCTACTAAAAACAGTGCTAGAAGAATGGAGGCCTCACTGACCAGCCAGCTCTGACAACACAAAGACTAAGCGAAGCTATAACAATCCTAACCTTCCCACAAAGCTGAAAAGACTCTAATTTCTGTACTGGACAGAGTATCCTAATTAAAGTTGGGACCAGTAGTGTATTCACTCAGAACACAGCCCAAAAGCACTGTCAGCATCAACTACTTAAAGAAGACCACTTACCTTTCCGCTTCTTTGTTTTATTTTCTTTGCAAGGACTATCTCTTGGTGAACTGTTGTTACTTGGAGCTGTCAAATCGATTCCTAGCAAACTGTAAAGTTTCTTCCTGTCTGGAGCAGGGAAGTGTTTTTCAATGAGTGACTGCAATACCCCTCTGTAGGAAGAAAGCAGTGAACCTTAGTACTTCATGTCTTAAAGTCTTACTAAATCCCTTTACTTTAAGTACATTTACATTACTTACTTTACATTACTTAAAGTCTTCCTTAATATATTTAAAAGATACTTTCTTCAATCTTAAGAAACATTCATGACTCAGCTTGAGTGAATTCTAAGAGAAGCCTGTCCAGCAGCATTATGCAGGACACACACCACCCTTTACACTTTCTAGTGCTTACATTAAACTGGGGAAATGGCTCAGTGGGTAATAGCTTGCTCTGCAACAATAACAAAGACCTGAGTTCAAATCCCCAGCAAACAAATCAACAGCTTAGCATGGCTGCATATGCAAGTAACTCAAGCCTGGAGGGTGGAGACAGCAGGTCAGTGAAGTTGAAATGGCGGGGCTTCAGTTCAGAGACCCTCTCAAAAAGAGTCAGCCCAAGACACTCAACATGCTGCTATCTACAAGTATGTACACAGGAACAAGCACTATATACTCATTTGTGTGCACCACACACAGGTGCACACACACACATACACCACCCATGAACAAAAAGGTATTGAAACCAAACGGTCTAAGAAGTACTTGCCTGTAATCACAACTATTGAGGAAGGCTTAGGGTAACCTGGGAAATACAGCAAACCCTTAAATAAACAAACTGAACAAAGGACACTGAAACTCATTTCAGTAATACATCTACTCACCTCAACATGAAGCTTCAATGTGTATTCAGTAAGACATCTTAAATTTTTATGACGTGCCTTTGAAATTTGGTGTGTTTCACACTAACAACATAAACACATCTACACAGCCAATTCAACAATTCAGTGGCTTCTTCACATGGGAAAAATATCAGTTTCTCAATGATTTCAAACAGAAAGGTACTTTACAAGCAGTTTTCAGTGACAGTCTTCAAAGCACTGGGATGTGTCCCCCAAGGGGAGCAGGATAGCCTCGAAGCTATCATGATGACTTGTTATCAGTTAGCGTTTTCTAAGATTTTAAAAAATTTTAATTTATTTTATGTGTATGGTTATTTGCCTGTGTGTATGTCTGTAACCTCCTGTGTGCCCAATGGTCTCAAAGGCCAGAAGAAGGGGTCAGATCCCCTGTAACTGGAGTTACAGGTGGCTGAGAGCAGCCATATGGGTGGCAGGTCCACTGTAAGAGCAGCCAGTGAGTGCTCTTAAGCTCTGAGCTATTTCTTCAGCCCCCCTCAATTAACCTCTTCTTCTTCTTCACTATTTTGAGACAGGGACTCACTATGGAGCCCAGGCTGGCTTTGGACTCTCAGAGACCTGCCTACCTCTGCCTTCCCAGTGCTAGGAACAAAGGCAGATGCCACTGTATCTGGTTTAACATCTTTAAAGCTTTCTACAATTTCAATTTCCAATTTTTTTTTCAAAAAAAACTCATTTTAAATATTATGTGTGTGGGGCTGGAGAGGTGGCTCAGAGGTTAAGAGCACTGGCTGTTCTTCCCAAGGTCCTGAGTTCAATTCCCAGCAACCACATGGTGGCTCACAGCCATCTACATTGAGATCTGCCCGGGCATATATGTAGAGCAAATACTGTATACATAATGAATAAATAAAAATGTTTAAAAAAAAAATATTATGTGTGTGTTTGTCTGTATGTGAACATGATGGACATGGAGAGCAGGCATCCTCAGGGACAGAGGAAGCTAAGAGATCCCTGAGATAAGAGTTCAACACAGGTCCTAGGGACTAAAGCCAGGTCCTCGAGGAGAGCAATATGGGTTTAAGCACTGAGCTATCTTCCCATTCCCCAACATTAAACGTTTAGAGCAGATTTTAGTATATTATGACAAACTAAGTGCCACTTAAAAAAGCAATATTCATTTCAAACACACAGCATTAAATCTAAAGTTAAACAAGCTTCAAGATGTATAGAAAAAAATCCAGTTGTTAGTCCAAATACTCTATGTATAGTTGCCAAAATGATCAGCATTTCAGATTATCAGCTACCCACCTATTATTTCCCAGAAGATGTAGTTTAAAAAAGAAGGCACAAACAAGAAAACTCAGATAAGGACAACTTTTAAAGATGATAGAGGTAAACCAAGGAAAAAAATTAAGAAAATGCTAATGCTTCATCTATTTTAATGAAGAAATTAAAAACCTTACTTGGCAGTTGAAACAAAATCATTTAGTTCTCCTCCACCCTCTTCCAAGGCCTCTAAAGTTCTAGCTTCTCCTGTAGACTGCAGACCAATCACAACACACTGGAAAACACAAAATACACAACTGTAAGTGACACGCTGTGGGTTCTCACCTAGGCACATGTTAAATATCTAGTAAAATTTTTAAAATTAAGAAAAACCAACAACCCATTAAAGTAGTTAGGACTTCATTTATTCTATATGAGATATGCTATGTCAACAAGTAGAGAATGTAGGGCTGGAGAGATGGCTCAGAGGGTAAGAGCACTGGCTGCTCTTCCAGAGGACCTGAGTTCAGTTCCCAGCACCCACATGGTGGTTCACAACCATCTATAATGGGATCTGGCGCCCTCTTCTGGCCTGCAGGCATACATGCAAACAGAACACTGTATACATATTAAATAATATATATACATACATACATAAATCTTAAAAAAAAAAGTACAGAATGCCACGTGTTGGCCCTCACCTTTAAGCCCAGCACTCAGGAAGAGAGGCAAGAAGATGTCTGTACATTCAAGACCAACCTAGTTCCAGGTCAGCCAGGGCTACGTAGAGACCTTGTCTCTCTCCCATCCCCAGAAACAAAGTGAAAGGAAATACATTATAGAGAACATGACCAATGTCCCTGATCGCATGGAATTTATAATGCTTTGTGGTTTTGGGTGGGTGGGTGGGTGTGTGTGTGTGTGTGTGTGTGTGTGTGCGCGCGCGTGCGTGCGTGCGTGCAAATGGGTGTGTGCAACACTGGCTATCCCTCATCTCCCTGCCTCCGCCTCCCAAACTCTGGGGGAAAAGATGTGCATCACCACTGGCAACAACCCTTTGTCGGTTTTTGTTTTTTTGGGACGGGTTTCTGTGTACCCTGGCTGTCCTAGACTCAATTTGTACATCAGGCTGGCCTAAAACTCACAGTTATCTTCCTGTCTCTGCCTTCCTAGTGCTGGGACTAAAGACATGCGCCACGATGCCCCCCCCTAAGTACTGATTTCTACACACGACTAAAATCATTACTACCAGCCGGATTATTGGCACATACATCTGAAATCCTAGGAGTTGGGAGGCTGAGGCAGGAAGATTGCTATGAGTTCAGCCTAGACAACCCAAATACCAGATTAGCCTGCATTATAGAACAATACTCTGTCTCAAACCCAAACCAACAATAAGAAACATTTTAAAAATAAAATATTACTGCAATAGTATTTTTATTAACATCCATTTAAAACCAGTGCTGGGTGTAGTGGTGCACATCTTTGATCAAAGCACTGGGACATCTGTGAGTTCGAGTTCAGCCTGGTCTACACAGTGATTTCCAGGACAGCCAGAGCAATATTGTGGTATTATCTCAAAAAAAAAAAAAAAAAAAACATAACAAAACCAATCAACCAACAAAACAAAGACTATTCTAACCAGAGGATGATGGTGCACACCTTTAACTCCAGCACTCAGGAGGCAGAGGCAAGCAGATCTCTGAGCTTGAGGCCAGCCTGGTCTACAGAGTGAGTTCTAGCAGGGCTACACAGAGAAATCCTGTCCCAAATTTTAAAAAGAAAAAAAGCAAAATAAAACACTATTTCCAGGTAAAAGGCTTCATTACACAAAGACTAGCTAGCTGATCACAGAGTACACTAGTTATTCTCCAACTTACCTTCCCGTTCTTGATCTCTTCCCGGGCCAGTTGCACCACCCTTTTCACTTTAGACGCTATGCACAAGTACTTAAAAAACCTCTGGTGAGCAGACCAGAACTGACCCCACATAGATTTCTTCATTCTCTGCTCAGCATCAATCAAATCTGCAGCTTGCTGAAATCGCTCTCTAGCGATGACCCACTGAAAATACACAGACATTTTACATAGATCTTTGAATGTCATTACCTAAAAGTGACCCCTTCAGCCAGACATGTTGGCGCTTGCCTTTAATTCTAGCACTCAGGAGGCATGAGGATCTTTGTGAGTTCAAGGCCAGTGTGGTCTACAAAGTATAGGGGGTTCCAGACCAGCCACAATGACAGTGAGGCCTTGTATCCACAAATTAAGACTGACTCCTTCAGGACCAGAGAAACAGTTCAGCAGATAAGAGCTGGTTGCCTTTCAGAGGACCCGGGTTCAATTCCCAGCACCCACATGGCAGCTCACACTATGTCTGGACACCCTCACATACATATATGCAGTCAAAACACCAACGTACACACAACAAAAATAATTTTTTTTTTTTTTTGGTTTTTTCGAGACAGGGTTTCTCTGAATATCTCTGGCTGTCCTGGACTCACTTTGTAGACCAGGCTGGCCTCGAACTCACAAAGATCCGCCTGCCTCTGCCTCCCAAGTGCTGGGATTAAAGGCATGCGCCACCACCGCCCGGCCCAAAAATAAATTTTTAAAATGACTCCTTCAACCAAAATAATCTGCAGTCACTTGAGAATCTCTGGACAAGCTCATAAATGTACACTCTCAAAGCTGTCATTTTAGGATACAGTCACACTGTAATTGTGAATTCGATTTGAACTGAAATAAATGACTGTCTTTTACGAATTATCATTAAAAAATAAAAATAAAGAAAATAAGGGTATTGGTCAAATAGGCAACTATTATCATCTATTGTTTTACAGCCCAAAAACACTCTTCTATGTTGAAAATGCTTCAATGGAGAAAACTCATTTAAAAAATTATCAAGCACCTTAAAAACACTGACAGAACATTTCTCACCAGCTTGACTGCTTTGTTATACATTTTAACATAGCTCTGAGAAAGAAGAACTTCCTCAATTTTGAAGGTCACTCCAGTGAAGCTCAGCTGTCGTGCAATGTACATTCCTCTAAGCTTCATATCCATAGCAACTATCTCCATGGCACCAACACCTCTGAACAAAATTAAAACACACAGTAACTACCAATAAACAAAGCAAGACTTCCAAACAGCAATGGTTCTGGCAGAACAGCACCATGAGTCTCACTACCTGCGTTCCACTGCTTGGATAAAATCACTGAATTCTCTGAATGGAGTTCCTTCACCCCAAATTCCAAGACGGTTCATATAGGCCATATTTCGTGGTTCAGAAGCACCTGGAAAATACCCAACAACATTATAGCTGCAAAAGTAACACACACATATCTTTCTGATTAAGCGTATACTCACCAGTGGCACTGGCATACACAACTCTGGCTTTTGGCAATTTGTTCTGAAGCTCTAAAACGGCCAACCCTGTCTTGGTTGGCTTTGAAGAACCAACAGGACATAAGTTTTTTGCTTTGTGGCATTCATCAAACACTATCTGTAAGGAAGAGCTGAGGAACATTCACAGAGCAAGACCCATCTATTCAAGAGTGCGGTTTATGGCAGGGCCTACAGGACTTTCCTCTAAGACTCCATACATCAATGAAGACCTCTCACCCATTCCTTCCCTTACACTGCAGCTTCTGAGGGATCTGCTCAATGCACACTTACTTCAGCTGTAGATTTCTTACCAGAATGCAGGAAAGGATTCACTGAGGAAAGAAGTATCCAATACAGGGAGAATTTCAGGGAAACTCCATTATACTGGCAACTCAAAAGGGTATTTCAGAACCTGGGTGCCCTCCTGAGGACAGCAGCTATGCTATAAGTAGTAAGCTGGGACTTAGCACTAAGTGAGCTACACCTCAGTATCCTCCACACTCCATCCTGGAACAGGCTCCTGAACCCAGTAGGGAACAGAGGGTGCAGCATTCCCCACATCGGACAGTTTCCTGGGACTCTAACTGTTCAGGTGATCACCCCCAAACCACTCAATTAATCTCATTTTTTCCAAAGGTCTATCTGCACATAATTTTATGACATTAAAAATCGACAGTTTCGGGGCTGGAGAGGTGGCTCAGAGGTTAAGAGCACTGGCTGTTCTTCCCAAGGTCCTGAGTTCAATTCCCAGCAACCACATGGTGGCTCACAGCCATCTACATTGAGATCTGCCCGGGCATATGTGTAGAGCAAATACTGTATACATAATAAATAAATGAATGAATGAATGAATGAATGAATGAATAAATAAATAAATAAATAATAAAAAATCAACAGTTTCTATTGAAGGATACCACTCCGTCGAAGTCGTCACCACACCAATGCAGAAGCTGTTTTAACCTTGTCTTATATTTACCACCAGACTGGCTTTCACCAATAAGGGAAGAATAGGTAGCAAAAATAACACCCTTTTTCACACTCCCATTGTGTTTGGAAGAAATTTTTCCATATTTAAACTAAAAAAAGAAAAACACACAGAAAAATTTAATTAGTACACTTTCCTCGCAGAAGTAGTATGTCTCAAACTTATGAGACTCAACATAGTAGGTTCATGACAGACCCTAAAAATCAGAAACACATAAAACAACTCATGAAACTTAATCTACACAGATGTATGCCTATCACAGAAACACCACAAGTGTCAAATCGGATTCCCTATGGAAGCTACAGCACTGGCTCTATGCAGACCTGCTGTGAACTCATCAGTCTATGCAAAGCACTGTGACCGAGCTAACTAGAAGAAGCAAGGAGTGCTAGCAGACAGACCGGGTGTGTGGTTCAGTGGCGGAGCACTTAACCTAGCATGCACAATACCCTGGGTTCTATCCCCAGCACCTCCAAACACAGAATTCTGAGTAATGTGCCCTTTAGTTACACTGCTCAGAAATAAACATATCTAGATGTCAGATGCATGTTTTCGTTTTAAATTGCAGTCATTCAAAACAAAGTACATTAATTACAGATCTACTCAACTAAATACAACAAGAAAAGCAACTGACCTCCCAGAAGAAAAGTCAGTGAGGATCAGGGTCCATAGATAAACATATGAAAAGCCATTTACATTCTCTGATTTTCAAGACTAGTAGGGAAATATTTCCAGGAAACTTCACAACCAACAAAAGGCACAGTGTGCTATATTAAGATTTGTGCCAGAGTTCACAGCTGTCTGTAATTGCCAGGAGTGGTGGCATACACCTTTGATCCCAGCATTATGGAGGCAGAGACAGGAGGATCTCTTTGAGTTCAAGGCCAGCCTGGTCTACAAAGTGAGTCCAGGACAGCCAGAGTACACAGAGAAACCCTGTCTCAAAAACAAACAAAACAAACTCCTCCCAAAAAAACCAAAACCCCAAAAAAACAAAAATGAGATTTGTGCTAGGAGGTCAGTCTTGATGGCACATGCCTTTAAACCAAGCACTCAGGAAGCAGAAGAAAACAGAATTCTATGGGTCTGAGCCAGCCTGGTCTACATAGTGAGTTCCAGGATAGCCAGGGCTACAAAGTGAGACCCTATCTCAAAAAACAAAAGGATCAAGATTTGTGCCAGACCTTGCACTTCACACATTTAATCTCAGCACTAGAGAAACGCTGAGAGAAAAGGATTGTTGTGAGTTAGAGGCCAACATGGGCTATATGGTAAGACTCTGTCTTAAAACATGCTAGGGAAGCATTAGAATTCCAATCATGTTAGAACATGTTAGATTCAGACACCCATTTTCTTGTTTCCACATCAACACAAGTAAAGTCATTCAACTCCGCTGAGAGAAATACTGACAGTTAACAAACCAAAATGATTCTCTCTAGGCTACACAAATGTGTTGACTATAGTGATGGGTACAATACTTTTCCATACTGCACACGTACAGGCATACAAAGCACTCTAGAAACTAAGACAAATATAACACTGTAGACCAAGAAAACAAACTCCATTATACCAAGGACCATGCCCACTTTGTCTGCCACTAACAGATCTGTGGCTGGGCATGTGTGCTATGTGGAATAGTTTATTTAATCCTTGTAACAACCCCCCCCCCAATAACTCCCATTCTTATACATGAGTCAGTATATACTGATAACCCCACTGAACAGGGAAGCTTCCATACCTTATTTAATGAATGGACCAAAATGTTTTTTGCTCCAATATCCCTTAAATCTCTTTCAGCATCATATTTTAAATCATTTGATACGCTAAACCTGTGAAGGAAAAAAGGCAAACCAAATAAAACTTGAATTGCATTTTTTTGGGAGAGAATAATAAAGTCAGATCTTGACACTACAGAAAAAAAAAGTTCAAGCCGGGCGGTGGTGGCTCACGCCTTTAATCCCAGCACTTGGGAGGCAGAGGCAGGCGGATCTTTGTGAGTTCGAGGCCAGCCTGGTCTATAAAGTGAGTCCAGGACAGCCAGGGCTACACAGAGAAACCTTGTCTCAAAAAACCAAAAAAAAAAAAAAAAGAAAAAAAAAAGTTCATTTAAATTCATCCTGCCATGTTAATCAGTCAGCCAACCCCTTGGAACTTACCACAATGCTCTTTTTCTACTCAGCAAATAGTTCTCATATATGATCCCTGCTATTGTCCGGCCTTTGCCCACACCAGCACCATCGCCTATTAAGAAGCCAGCACGGTCTCCATTAGGGAGGAATGTTTCATGTTGCTAAAAAGGGGAAAGTTGGAAGAATGAGTGTCACTTTCTTATCGAGGTACCTACTAATAAGCTGCCCAAGTTTCAGTAAATAAGCTCCCACCCAATTAAAACCACAGAAAAGTGTCACCATTATTCCTTCACACAATCTGATGAAAGAGTAACCCCTAGCATTGATACTTTGTCTATATAGGTACTACACTTTTTCTTTCTACCCTGACATGCAAAGCCAACAAACATCTGCCTTTTGCAGGATATTTGATCACATGGTGTACTGGAAAAAAACCTGTTTGTGGTTGTGGTGCGGCTCAGCCCTAGCACACACCTTTAATCCCAGAGCCTTCTCTTTATTGTAAACAGGATTAAATGAAGTCAACCATAGGTCAAAGTGGAACAAGCAACCAGTTGACAGGAGTGAACATAGAATAAAAACCATGGAAATTCAGAGGACGGCAGAAGGACTGATAAGAGAGACGCACGGGAAATAGAAAGGAAGGATATTCAGTTTGAAGGGTTTTTAAGACAGTGTAGAAAAGGAGAAAAGGTTTTTCCTTCTGGGATGTCAGTTGAGAAAAGAAAAGTTGGATGCCCTATCTGCCTCTCTCTTTCTCTTTATTATATGTATCTTTCTCCCTTTTTGCCTAAATAAAAGAATCTTCCTCTAATATCAATAAACTATATACTATCTGGTAAAAAATACATTTACAATGTCCAGTCCATTTATATTTGACAACCTTGGAGAAAGCACTCTACTATGTATCCTATCTTGTTGAGTCCAAAGCTCTGTATCAAAATCATTTTCTATCATAACTTGCATTTATCAACCTAAAAACATCATTTTAAACCTTAAAACACTTTTGATATCGAGACATATCAGCTCCTGACAGCACCCCCTATTCTACTCCAAGTAGAAGATAAGCATCAAAGAACCTCCACTGTAAGATGGTTGAATTAGTGGCAAGCCTATCTCTTGGCATGAAAAAACCCCTTGCACCAACTGCAGACAGACTGCTGTCCAAAAAGGACAAAACTTGGTAGCAGGGAAGTCGACAGCCTAACTCTGCCAAGACAGGGTAGGTAAGTCCTTCATAATCCCTGCTCTACAACAAATGTCTGTCAGAGAAGCAGGACCCAAAGGCTGAAGACTGATGCTGTAATGTATGGAGAGAAAATGGGAACTGTCCAGGCAGCCACTGGTTTGTCATTTCTTAGTTTTGGAAGCTGCAGGCCCTGCACTTCCTATATAAGCAGATATATTTATCCCTCTCAGGTCTCTGAGGTGGTTGAAGAATAGACAGCTTGAGTCTCATAGTTAAATTGAGTTGTTTAGGAATCAAGAGGGTGTTATAGATCTAAGAAGATACTCTTAAAAGTGTGTTGCAAGTTAGTATGAAAGTTGAGTCAGATATAGACCTTTAAACTCATGGAGATGGTTAGATGTAGAATGCTAAAGTCAGGGGCCAAATATGTATAAACTGGACATTGGGAAGGTATACTGGGCCATTTAACTCTCATAAATGTGGCATATTTATATCTGTGGTTTTGTATAATATTTACTGTTGTGGAAGAAGGAGCCATCTGTTGGACTGAAAGGGGAAACTTCTGGGGGGAAGAGGGTGGAAGGGCGGGATAGGAAGGGGGAATAGGGAGGGGTTTGTGACTGAGATGTAACTTGAAGAAAAAAAAATAAAGTATTAAAAAAAAAAAAACCTTAAAACATTTTCTTAAATCCTAAACAACTTGGGCTGGAGATGGTTCAGTGGTTAAGAGCACTGACTGATCTTCCAAAAGACCCAGGTTCAATTCCCAGCACACACATGACAGCTCCTAACTGTCCATAAATCCTGTTCCAAATGATCTGACACACACACATGTAGTCAAAACATCAATGCACATAAAATAAAAATTAAAAAATCCTAAAGAACTTAAGTTTGATTGTGAGGTTATAACTATCTGGTCTTCAATCTCATCAGAGACCTGAGAAGGACAAATACCACTGGAATAAGCCCCTTCCTACTTTCAATTGCAATCTTTGTAGTTTTCCTCTCAGAAAATGTTGAAAAAGTACTTGTACAACAAGAAAAATTAGATATAATACAAAGGCTTGAGAGATAAAAGACAGAGGAAGTGGCCGGGCGGTGGTGGCGCACGCCTTTAATCCCAGCACTTGGGAGGCAGAGGCAGGCGGATCTTTGTGAATTCGAGGCCAGCCTGGTCTACAAAGCGAGTCCAGGACAGCCAGAGATATTCAGAGAAACCCTGTCTCGAAAAACCAAAAAAAAAAAAAAAAGACAGAGGAAGTAAGAGAACAGGTAATGCTTAACTGTGAACCAATGGTACCCAATAAAATTTAGGATCAAAACAGACAGCCCATTGACAATGGGTAAGAATCCTAGTTCACTGCTGTGGAGCCAGGCATGGAATGAGAGTGTGTAAGTATCTAGTTTATATGTGGATTCCCCTTGATAAACAGAAAAGGGAATAAGATTAGCTAAAGGACACTGAATGGTAGGAAAACTACTTAATTAGACCAACCTGTATACTTTAAAGATTTTTTTTTTTTGGTTTTTCGAGACAGGGTTTCTCTGTGTAACAGCCCTGGCTGTCCTGGACTCGCTTTGTAGACCAGGCTGGCCTCGAACTCACAGAGATCCGCCTGCCTCTGCCTCCCAAGTGCTGGGATTAAAGGCGTGCGCCACCACCTCCCGGCCAACTTTAAAGATTTTTTTTAAATTGGTTTTTCGAGACAGGGTTTCTCTGTGTAGCTCTGGCTGTCCTAGAACTCACTCTGTAGACCAGGCTGGCCTTGAACTCACAGAGATCCACCTGCCTCTGCCTCCCAAGTGCTGGGATTAAAAGGCATGCACCACCACGTCCAGTTTTTAAAGATGTTTTATCATCAGAATGGAACTCAGAAAATGTGTTATATTAGGGAAGAGGTTTTGTCTATTATTTCTACAGGTGATGAAAGACTATGGGTTCCATCAAAACTGACAAAGATTCAAACCAAGAGTAGACTGAAAACCCTGATGCTGAAATGGACATTCGCTGAAGAACATATGATCAGGACAGCAGTTATAAAAGATTATCTTATCAAGGGATTTATCAACAAGTATTCATAAAGACATTTGAACTGTTGGGTTTTTGGGATTGATAATCGTTTCTATTGTAACAGTTAAGCTATGTCCAATTTTTAGCTTAAACAGAAAGTGTGAAGATGTAGAAGAATTGTAATTCAGAACATTGCTGCTCTGGCAAGAGATCACATCCAAAGACCTTCTAAGTCTGTGTGTTCTGGCTGGAATACAGACATGCCTTTAATCCCAGGTGACAGAGACAAGCAGATCTGAGTTTAAGGCCAGCCAAGCATAGAACAAGTTTCAGGTAAAGAAAAATCATAGAGCCATGGGTGGTACGCGCCTTTAATCCCAGAATTCGGGAGCCAGGGGCAGGCAGATTATCTGTTAAGTGCAGTGGAGCTGAGTTCATGCCAGTTCAGTTTGTGGAATTCAGAGGCAGTTTTACTGGGAGAATTTTACAGAGACAGGTTGTAGAGAGAACACTATAGACACAAGTGAAGAGCCAGAGAATGAGTAACCAGAAGATTAGAACAGATCGCTAATTAGAGTTAGTTTGAGGCAAGCAGAGCAGTTCAGTCAGAGGCTGAGAGAAACCAGTATGAATCACTCAGCTTGGAGAGGAGTTTGAGCCAGAACAGCAGAGTTGAACCAGCCAGGCATAGTCCAAAGAGAGCTAGAAAGGGTGAGCTTTTTCAGTAGTAAGTCTCAGAAGGCTGAAAACTTTCTAGGCCTAAATTAGATTGTACAGAGGCTAGAAGCTTCCAGGATTAGGCCTAGGTTAACAGTAAGCCTCTGAGAGGACAATTACAGCTGGCGAATAAAGTTACTTTTACACCTGACATGTCATATACCACTTTCACATAATAATTATGGAACAGTTGCCATTCACAGCAATGCTTTTCCTACAGAAATAAAGCCTCAACAAAAATCTCTTCAAGCATAATTCAAGTGAGCCCCAGTCACAAGGCATATTACCAATAGAACAGCACAGCACAGAACTGCCAGTTTACTAACTACTCCAACAGTATGGGCACTCAAGTCTTTTAGCAGAGAAGGAAAAGGGAAACAAGCATTCTTACATATGCTTCAGGTTCCTAGATAAAAGATACATGCCGTCTCCTTATTCCAATGGAAAACCCCAGAAGGTCACAACTTATTTCTACTAGGAGGCATTCTCCAGATCCCTGCCATACCTTCTCTTTTCCTAATATATACTTTTTGTTTTTGCTTTTCAAGACAGGGTTTCTCTGTGTATCTCTGGCTGTCCTGGAACTCACTCTGTAGACCAGGCTGGCCTGAAACTCAGAGAGATCCCCCTGCCTCTGCCTCCCAAGTGCTGAGATAACAGACATGCACCACCAAGCCTGACACTCTAAAACGTAACTTTTTAAAAATCATGTTTCCAGGTCTTTCCAGCAAGGAACACGTACCCTTATTAGAATTGTAATATATGGGGATTGGAGAGAAGGCTCAGTGGCTGAGAGCACCTGCTGCTCTTCCAAAGTGTCTAAAGTGTGATTTCCCAGGAACAGTCAAGTGAATCACAACTGCCTGCAACTCTAGCCTAGGGTGGAAGGAATCTGATTTCTTCCACTGGCCTCTGTCCATCACCGACACATGTGAAATACACTCATACATAAAAGTAAATAATAAAATGAGCCAACGATTACTGAGCACATCTTTAATCTCAGCACTTAGGAAGCAGAAGCAGGTGAATCTCTGTGAGTTTGAGGCCAGCACTGTCTAAACAGAGAACTCCAGGACAGCCAGGGATACATACAGAGACTTTGTCTTTAATGAATGAATGAATAAAATGAAAAAGAAAAATTTAAAAACCCTTATGTACGAAGAAAAACCTTTGAACTTAACTAATTACCTGGGCTGCATAGGTAACTGCCTCAAGCTGCAGCGCGGAGAGCCACCCATTATCAATGGTCTCTTCAGAGATGGAGGTTTTGTACCAAACATCAGGAGGCGTGACACTGGACAAAGAGCTAGTCTCCACCACTGCATCAGGGTGACGCAGGCCAATTTTTACTAAATAAAAATTTTTAAATGTTTTAAACATTTTAAATCATTCTAGTAATATGTCTTATCATAATAAAATACAGTATTTATCTTATAACAAAAAAGAACTCACTATATGCTTCTAAAGTTACTTATTAACAGTAATGTACTACTCAAACTTGACTAAAATGACCTAACTACATAGCTCAGAGACTGATGATGAAAAAAACTCTAGTTCAAAAGCAGACCTATTCAGGAGGCAGAGGCAGGCAGTATTCTATGCCCGTCTCAACACACGCAAAGTCAGCTGCATATGGTAATGCACACCACTAATCTCATCTACCATGGGAGATGACGTGGCAGATCAGGTAAATTCCATGAGCTGAAGGCCAAACTGAATACAAGCAGACCTGATATCAAAAGATTTAAAAAATTCTAGACAGTTTTTTCCCCTCTTATTACTCTTCATATAGCAAAAAGATTTAAATTTCAATACAAGAAATGAAAATTTTTAACTTCATATACTAGCCACCAAAAAGTATTCACATTATACAAAAGGCAAGAAAATAGCACTAATGAAAAACCAGTGAAGTCAGACCTAGTGGCTTTCGACTGTGAACCCAGAACAGCCACAGGATCAGAGCATGCACGGGCTAGAGCAGAGATTGTCTCAATGTGGACAAACCAAAACAAAAAGGAGGATGTGGACCCCAGACAGGGCAGTTCACACCTGTAAGCTCAGCACTCAGACAATTGGATCTCTGTGAGTTGGAGGCCAACCTGGCAGAGAATTCCAAGACAGTCAGAGCTACACACTGAGAGCCAGTCTCAAAAAACAAACAACAATGCCAGGCGGTGGTGGAACACGCCTTTAAGCCCAGCATTTGGGAGGCAGAGGCAGGTGGTTCTCTGTGAGTTCGAGGCCAGCCTGGTCTACAAAGTGAGTCCAGGACGGCCAGGGCTGTTACACAGAGAAACCCTGTCTTAAAAAAAAACCTAAAAAATAAAAAAAACAAAAAAAAAACCCCTCAAGAATCAAAAGAAGATTCCAATGTATGTAAGTAAACTAGTGTAAACTTAAGACACATACTTGTATCTCTGGAATTTGCTTTGATTTTATAATCAGTATTTACATAAGCAAAATTAACTAGCAAAAAAATAAAAATAAACCCAACGATTTTCAGTCATGGTTTTTAAAAACTTGAACCTCAAACAAGGTTCTAAATTTGTCTAAGAGGAGAAAAATAGAGTAAAACTTCCCAAAGGTATTTTTGACACACAATCCCATTTAAACCACAGCCAGGTGTGGTGGCACATGCTTGCAATCCCGTGCAGCAACTGTGAAGCTGAGGCAAGAGGACTGACAATTTGAGACAAGCCTGGACTACACAAGAACTTGTCTCAAAAAAACTAAAAAAGGATAAAAGAATAAAAACATTCATAGCTCACAATTGTCAAATCCTGAGGTCAGGCACTAATATATAATGATTTAAGACAATTAACTTCAACAAGAACCAGAGCCTTTCACTTTGACAAATCCCAAAGACATACATTTTATTGGCATGTACTCCGCATAAGTCTCTGCGTGGCCCATTTCTTCCTCGTCTTCTTCTTCTGGTTCATCTTCTTCTTTAACAACAGGAACCTTCTGTAACACAAAAACACAGTTAATCTTAAGTAGATAGACAAAAGCCCAAAGTCTGTGGGAACTTTTTCAACTTGCCATCACGAGTTACCAACTGCATAGTCCATAAAATTTCAGTCCTTTCCTACCTGACAAATGTAACCAGCAATAATGACAACCTACACACAAATGAGCTACCACAGGGCTCTACTCTCTCCAACCACTATCTGGAACAACTTTGGCCCTCAATGCTCACACATCTCTCTCAAACCTCAGTCTCTCTGTTCAATCCAGGATTTGAAAGAATAAGGAGTGTGGGTACAAAAGGTGGGACAGCTATCAAACCTAGATTTTAAGAGAATGTGCAAATATTAATAAGGATGGCCATTTTGACAATTTTTCTTTCCCTCTGTAAGTATCTCTCAAACCATGCTATCCACCTGCCCTTCTTCCCGTCCATCTACCTGAAATCACTACTAGGCCCTTCTACCTGTATGGTGTATTTATAACCTCAATCCTCCTACAGAGTTCAGTCTCCCACTGTCATGTCTTCTGTATGCCTTGGCCACTCCTGTGAGCAAAGCCAGCAGCTCCTCATGCCTATTAGGGCTTGTGCTTCTTCCTTCTGCATCCCTTTCAGAGTCTATCATACCACCCTCCTCCACAGAGCTACAGTCAGAGTCATGATGGTGTCCCTTATCCAGAGCCTTTATTATACCTTTTTCTTTCTCGTTTTTAAAGGCATGTATCACCACACACTGACCACATTATACCTTTTGATGTTCCTTATACAATCCCTTAAATCCAGATGATATTCAATATTATGTTTACTGAAAGGGAACCCATGAAGGAAAAGTCCTTACAGACGCAGTGCCACCCAGAAACACTATCTGATGAACGCAGTCACCTGATCTGAGGAGCACAGCATCGCCACAGTTAAGGGAAAACATGACAGTGACAATTCATCCAGATCACTGAACAATTTGACAGCTCCTAGCCAGTCACTCTGGATTCCACTAAGTTATCAAAGGTTTACGGCAGACTTTATGGTGTCAATCTTCCTGACCAGGTATATGAATAAAAAAAAAAAAAAGGCCAGCCCTGCAACACCACCACTGCCTATGAAAGACGTCTGCTCTCTCTCTCTGTCTCTCATTTCCTCCCGCCACCTGAAGACGAGGCTTCTCTGTGCAGCCCTGGCTGTCTTGGAGCTCACTATGTAGACCAGGCTGGCCTCAAATTCAGAGATCCACCTGCCTCTGGTAGAACTAAAGGTGTGGGCCACCAAGCCTGGCAGACTGAAGGTTTTTCTAAAGTAATTTTAGCCAGGTAACTTCCTATTACACAGAAATAGTAATACTAGTATTGAAAACTCACCATGGTGGGGGAAAAACTCCTCATTTTCATGTCATTTATCCATATCCTTGCTACTTCTTTATTAGAAGACTCTTTCTTTACTGCACCGTTACTGACATCAGCTATAAGAAAAGTTGATTGCATTTTACACATCGCAATTTCTTTTCCTCAAGTTTAAAAATTCAGTTTATTCATATCAAAAAAACTCAAAGAACCAAACATCATACAAGTAAATTAAGCAGGAAAGCATTCAAAGTACTACTGTGGGCTGTTTTGAAGATTTATTTACTATTTTATGTATCTATCTATCTATCTATCTATCTATCTGTGTGTGTGTGTGTGTGTGTGTGTGTGTGTGTGTGTGCGCCTGAGTATATGTATGGTGCACCACATGTGTGCACTGCCTACAAAGGCTAAAAACAGCCATAAGGGGGCTGGAAAGATGGCTCAGAGGTTAAGAGCACTGGCTGCTCTTCCAGAGGTCCTGAGTTCAATTCCCAGCAACCACATGGTGGCTCATAACCATCTATATTGAGATCTGATGCTCTCTTCTGCCCTGCAGGTGTATATGCAGGCAGAACACTGTATACATAATAAATAAAATATTAAAAAAGAAACAGCCATAAGATCCCCTTGGAACTGGAGTTACAGGTGTTGTGACCTGCCTGATGTGGTGCTGAGAATCAAACTGAGGTGAACTTAATCACTGAGCCTCAAAGCTTTACGGTTTTAGAGAACAATTACCTTAGAAAAACAAGTAATTGAAAAGGAAGTATGTGCCAGTTCAGGTGGCACACGCCTTTAATCTCAGCACTCAGGAAGCCAAGGGAGGCAGATCTCTGAGTTTGAGGCTAGTCTGGTTCACATAGGGAGTTTCACACCAACCTGGGCTATACAATGACAGACCATCTTAAAAAACAAAGGAAAAAATATACAGAAAACTTTAAAATGTGAAAAAAATTATAAGCAAGACACATTAGCCAGAAATATTTAATAAGTTAGTACAAATGCCAAAGACAGCATTACTTTTGAGATACCACTCTGGTCCACTTAAAGGAAAAAATTAATACAAGTAGCTCCATTAAGCAACACATATACTACAACTGGAACAATACAGAGAAGACTAGCATGCTCCCTATACAAGGATGACATGCAAATTCATGAAATGTTCTGGTGTTGTTTTTTAAAAATTCAGATCAACAACAACAACAGGCTAGGAAGATGGCTCACTTGGTAATGTGCTAATGCCCAAAATAAGGGCTCACGTGTGTGTCCTAAGAACCCATATAAAAGGCATATGCTGCCACAGCAGCACACATCTGCACACATCTGTCACCTCCACATCAGGGAGACAGCAGGATGCTGTGCTTTGTTAACCAGCCAAAGTTGCCAACTTTGTGAGCTCCATGCCCAGTGAGCAACCCTGTCTGCAAACAACGCTTGTGCTGAATAGAAGACTCAATAGCCTGGCTGCTCTCCCACAGGCCCTGGGTCCAATTCCCAGCTCCCACATGGATGTTTACACTCTTCTGTAACTTTAGCTCCAAGGAAGCTGTCTGGCAGCTTCCATCTACACTGCATGGACATGGGACATAGACACGCAAACAGGCAAAATACCCATACACATAAAAAACCTTGAAATTTACAATAACAGCAGCATTCCACTTTGGCAAGCATGGTGCTATGTGCCTGAACTCCAGCAGCCAGGAGCTTGAGGCAGGAAGATCACTGAAAGGACAGTGACCTGGGCAAGTCTCAAAAACTAAATCTACGCTATAGTTTGAAATAGTTAAAGGAAGGAAGACAGACCACCCCACCCCTATTTTACTCCTAAAATGCGATCTTAACCACAGTAACTAGGAAACTTCTCTGAGTGCTACAGAAAGCAAAGTTGCTCCTGGAGCAGAAGAGATAGCTCACTCTGTAAAATGACCTGAATTTGATTCCCAAAACTCATGTTTAAAAAAAAAAAAAAATGAAGCCGGGCGGTGGTGGCGCACGCCTTTAATCCCAGCACTTGGGAGGCAGAGGCAGGCGGATCTTTGTGAGTTCGAGGCCAGCCTGGTCTACAAAGCGAGTCCAGGACAGCCAGAGATATTCAGAGAAACCCTGTCTCGAAAAACCAAAAAAAAATGAGCCGGGCGTGGTGGCACACGCCTTTAATCCCAGCACTTGGGAGGCAGAGGCAGGCGGATCTCTGTGAGTTCGAGGCCAGCCTGGTCTACAAAAGCGAGTCCAGGACAGCCAGAGCTGTTATACAGAGAAACCCTGTCTCGAAAAACCAAAAAAAAAAAAAAAAAAAATGGCTAGACGCCAGATTGGAGAGATGACTCAGCACTGACTGCTCTTCCAGAGACCCTGAGTTCAATGTTCAGCACACGGTGACAGTTCATACCATCTCTAACTCCAGTTCCAGAGGATCTGATGCCCTCTCCTGGCCTCCACCTGCACTGCACACGTGGTACACAGACATACATGCAGACACATTTTATGCACATAATTAAAAAAAAAGCTGGAGCCTGGTGGTGGTAATGCACACCATCCACCCCCCTTGGGTGGCAGGGCAAGGGCTACTGGACAGGGCAGACATAGGCTGGCATGCACATATACCCAACACAGACACGAGACTTGCACCCACCTCACAATGCACCTTTTACTTCTCCTCACAGCCCTAGTCTTCTCAGAAATACAGCATATTCACTACCTGCCTCTGCAGCACAACAAGAGCTCCTAGAGGACACTGATTTCAAGTTCTTTCCCCAGCAATATCTCCAAGTCCAGAAGGGAGCTGGCACAACACACGCATTAGGTATTTACCGAATGCGCATTGAAGGACATTCTAAAGACTAAAACTCACTTTAGTAAACCAGGCAGTTGTGGTACACGCCTTTAATCCCAGCACTCAGGAGGCAGAGGCAGGAGGATCTCTGAGTTTGAGGGCCAGCATGGTCTACAGAATGAGTTCCAGGACAGCCAGGGTTGTTACACAGAGAAGCCCTGTCTTCAACACCTCCCCCCTAAAAAAAGAAAGGAATGAGCTAACCCCAGTTCCAATGGAATCTGACACCCTCTTCTGGCCTTGATGGGTACCTTCAGGCATATGATACACATAAATACATTCAGGTACACACAAACACAGAAAAAAATAAATATTAAACAGAATATGGAGGCCGGGCGGTGGTGGCGCACGCCTTTAATCCCAGCACTTGGGAGACAGAGGCAGGCGGATCTCTGTGAGTTCGAGGCCAACCTGGTCTACAAAGCAAGTCCAGAACAGCCAGAGATACACAGAGAAACCCTGTCTCGAGAAAAAAAAAAAAAAACAGAATATGGAAAACCACTTGTGAGACACAGACCAAAAAACAAAAACCACCAAAAACAAAAAACAAAAAAGTGGGGCTAGAGAGGTAACTCAGCAATTAAAAGCACTGTCTGCTTTTCCAGAGGACCCGGGTTCAATTCCCAACATTCACATGGCAGCTCACAACTGTCTGTAACTCCTGTTCCAGTGAATCTGATACCCTCACACAGAGAAACATTCAGTCAAAACACCAATGCACACAAAAATAATTTATTTAAAAAAAATAGCTTGGGAAAGACAAAGTTTAAACAGTTGAAAATGGACTTACTAGCTGCAGTTGCAACTGGCTGAGCAATGTTAGCAGGTGGCTTCAGTTTCATGAGTTCATTTAAACTATTATTTTTGAGTAAATCCTTCAATTGAACCTGGTCTTTTGAAGGAGCAGGGGGCAAAGCATTTCGTACTGCTGGTGCGGAGACTGAAGGGCGTGTGTTTGCAGTGGTCTGGATAAACTTTGTTAAGGTGATGGTTTGCCTGTTGGTTGTTGCAGGTGGTGTTTTTGTCATTACAATTGTAGATCCCAAGGTCGGAAGTTGATTTATTTGATTCAGCACAAATGTTGTAGTGGATGGAGGCTGCTGCTAAAAAAGAAAACAACACTTCACACACTCAATTTGACTTTAACAGTATGCATCAGTAAACATATTAGGCCACTTAAAAAGCTAAAACCAAGCCGGGCGGTGGTGGCACACGCCTTTAATCCCAGCACTTGGGAGGCAGAGGCAGGCGGATCTCTGTGAGTTCGAGGCCAGCCTGGTCTACAAAAGCGAGTCCAGGACATCCAGAGCTATTATACAGAGAAACCCTGTCTTGAAAAACCAAAAAAAAAAAAAAAAAAAAAAAAGCTAAAACCAGAGACTGGGCTCTGGAGGGAAAGCTGACTGTTGTACAGGCATGAGAACCTCAAACCCCCCAGAATCCAGAAGGCACGTAAATTAGGCAATCAGTGCTTCTCTGTAATCCCAGTGCTCCTAAGGTTGACATGGGGGCAGAGAGAGAGTGACAAGTGATAATGGACACTGAAGGCTGCCCTCTGACCACACAGCTGCTGGGGCATGTATCAGCTCAGAGTCAACACACACACGCAAAATTTTATCCTCATCTTGCCTAAGTAATGGTACCTTTCTTTCTTTTTTTTTTTTTTTTTGAGACAGGGTTTCTCTGTGTAACCCTGACCTTCCTAGAACTCACTCTGTAGACCAGACTGGCCCTGAACTCAGAGATCCGCCTGCTTCTGCCTCCCAAGTGCTGGGATTAAAGGCGTGCACCATCACGCCTGGCCGACGAGCACAATTTTTTTTTTTAAAGATCTCTGTTGTTAGGGCTGGAAAGATGACTCAGCAGTAAGGGCACTGGCTCTTAACTGGATTAAGATGACCAGGGTTCAATTCCCAGCATCCACATGGCAGCTCACAACGGTCTATAACTTCAGCTCCAGAGGACCCAACACCCTCACACAGACATAAATGCAGGCAAAACATCAACACACATGGAAAAAAATGTTTTAAAATAAGTAAATAAACCAAAGTTGAAGCCAAATTAAACAAGAGGAAACAATATAACCCCCCCCCCCCCCCCCCCCAAAAAAAAAACCTGTTGCTAGACAGTGATGGTGCATTCCTTTAATCTCAGCACTCAGGTGGCAGAGGCAGGTGGATCTCTATGACTTCAGGGCCAGCCTGGTCTACAGAGTGAGTTCTAGGACGGCCAGGGTTACACAGAGAAACCCTGCCACAAATTGATTTTACTGAGGAGGCAAATGTGTGGAAGTCAGAGGACAACTTGAGGAACTCAGATCTCTCCTACCATATGGCTCCTAGGAGTTAAACCTGGGTCTTGAGGTACAGCAACAAGCATCTTTACATTTGACCAACCCATCTCTAAGGCCCAAAACACTGTTCCTGCGCAATGCTGCTTGTCATCATCCATGTTACACTAAATTTTAGAAACTAAAAAGACAACGATAACCTAGCCAGGTAAATAGCAAATACTGGTAATAAGGTGGTTACAATACAGCCTGAGACAAAGCCACACACCATTTGTGTTTTTAGAAAGGAGGTGAAGTGAAAAGCAAGCAGGGAGGAGCAAAGAAAAAGAAAAGGCTGAGCACAGCGGCAGGACTGTGTCACTATGAGAGCCACATATGCCAAGAGATGGAATGAGCAGAAGTTGAGCTCAAGGCCACACACACACACACACACACACACACACACACACACACACACACACGAAAGAGAGAGGGGGAGGGAGGGGGGGGAGAAAGAGAGAGAGAGCCAGGTGTGGTGGTGCTCGCCTTTAATCCCAGCAGAGGCAGGTGGATCTCTGTGTGTTAGAGTTCGAGGCCAGCCTTGTCTACAGGGTGAGTCCAGGACAGCCAGGGCTACAGAGAAACCTTCTCTCAAAAATATAAACAAACAATAAATAAATAAGATAAAATTAAATTAAAAAATGAGCCAGGTGCGGTGGTGCGTGCCTTTAATCCCAGCACTTTGGAGGCTGAGTGAGGCAGGACAGTCAGAGATACACAGAGAAACCCTGTCTTGAAAAACCAAAAAATTAAAATTAAAAAAGTAATGATAATAAATGAAATAAAAATAAAGCCATTTTGAAAACTCTATGTCTGTGTCTTTAAGATCACTAAGTATTCTGCTTATCACTGGTGTATGTGTTCTAGCAGTCCTGGGGTCATCCCAGGGCTAGCAACTGCAAGGCAAGTCCTCTACCACTAAGCTGGAGTCCTAGCTCATTTATTAACTCTTTCAATAAAAATCGTCTACACAGTTATTTACCACTTTTTTTTGAATCCCCAACTTAACTTCTCCCTTTTATTTTTATTTATTTTTCATGCATACAGTGTTCTGTCTGCATGTATGCTTGCAGGCCAGAAGAGGGCACCATGTGATTTCTGGGAATTGAACTCAGGACCTCTGGAAGAGCAGTCAGTGCTCTTAACTGTTGAGCCAACTCTCCAGCTCTATTTACCATTTTTAAACTAACAAATTAAAATTTTTAGCCAGTTTGACCAGCTATTCTTTTTTTTTTTTTTAATTCTTTGAGACAGTGTTTCCCTATGTATTAGCCCTGGTTGTCTTTGACTCGATTTTTAGAGCAGGCTGGCCTTGAACTCAGAGATCCACCTGCCTCTGCCTCCCAAGTGCTAGGATTAAAGGCGTGCACTACCATGCCCGGCTTGACCAGTAATTTTATATCCACTGGATTCTGTTGATACTGGCTATATTTGAGGCAAGATCAAAATAACTCTGTATATAAAGCACAATTAATCACAAAAAGGTTATAGCATAACAACTAAAAGGTTACAGCATAACAACTAACAAAAGTCAAGGAACCAAACACTGAAAATGGTGAGATAACATGTACATTCAATCTTCATTTCACCTTTTAAAAATCTTTATACTTACAATACACTAGTCTCCTCTGCTACATAGGGAGATCAAGGCTAGCTAGGACTAAAGCTCTTCTTTAAGACAGTTACAGTTTTGCTAGCACCCTAAACCACTTCAGAATAACGCCAAACCTGAATGGCTCTTACCCTCACATTTAACAGGGCAGGAGTAGACATCATCTCTGGTTCGTGTTTAACAGGAACTGCTGCTTCTGTCTCCAAACCTAGCTCTAATGCACTAAGTGGTACCGACTGCGGAGAAAACAGCAGAGAAAGGGCAGGCAGCTGTAAATTTTGTTTCAAGAACAAGAGTTGCATTTATTTTATTAAAAACAAAATACAAGTCAGGCGTGGTGGTGCACACCTTTAATCCCAGCACTCGGTAGGCAGAGGCAGGCAGATCTCTGTGAGTTCAAGGCCAGCCTGGTCTACAAAGTGAGTCCAAGACAGCCAGGGCTACACAGAGAAACCCTGTCTCGAAAAACCAAAAGAACAAAAAACTACAGAGCTGGACTCTACTGCAGTGAAAGGACATGTGCATGGCCTGCAGACCTTGCTCAGACTCCAGTACCATAACAAAGTCAAGTTTTGAAAAAAATAAAGCAAAATTTGCATGCATCTTTAATATGTATATATACATATATTATGTACATATATGTATTAGGCTTTGTTTTATTTTCCAAGACAGGGTTTCTCTGTGTAGCCCTGGCTGTCCTGGAACTCACCCCATAGACCAGACTGGCCTCTGCCTCCACCACTCCCTGGCAATAATGGTTTTTCTAAAATGTTAATTAAAGAGCTGAGGTTGTTATACATCAACACTAAAGTGCTCACCTACCTAACATGCACACATCCTTGGGTTCAATCCCCAACACCACAAACAGGAAAAAATTACTACTGTTAATAAGTACAATGGAGGGCTGGAGAGATGGCTCAGCGGTTAAGAGCACTGGCTGCTCTTCCAGAGGTCATGAGTTCAATTCCCAGCAACCACATGGTGGCTCACAACCATCCATAATGAAATCTGGTGCCCTCTTCTGGCCTGCAGATATACCTGCAGTCAGAACACTGTATACATAATAAATAAATCTTAAAAAAAAATTTAAAAAAAAATAAGTACAATGGAAATTATAAATGACAAGGAATTTTGGAGGATTTGAAAAACTGTTACCTGTTGAACTGAAGGGGGAGTAGGGGTTGCAAGCCCGGCATCTCCACCATCAACATCAAAGAGGTCATTTGGACTAATCCCACTCTCGCTCAAGGCAGCAAGCAGTAAATCTTGCCCTGGTTCCACCATCTTCAGAACAAAGTGAAAATATTAATTCTCTTTTAAACACAGTCACATTTTCCAGCAGAGCTGCGCATTCAGTACTTTTGAAGAACCTGATCCACCTGAGAAAAACGATAAAAGGGAAAGTCTTTGATCCCAGACACCTCACACTGAGATGAAAGGACACAGAAGCACAGCACTCAGAGCAAGAGTCCACGCCTCTAATCCCAGCACTCGGGAGGCAGAGGCAGGTTGGGTCTACAGAGTGAGTCCAGGACAGCCAGGACTACACATAAGATAAGCACACTACAAGATCAGCGAAGGCAAACGTGAACTGTACGCAGGTTCCTAGGTAGATGACAACTCTGAGGTCAGAGGAAGAAATAACCAGGGAGACAGTTATCTAAACACTTACTCCAATGAGCTCTATAAGTTCACTCACCAGGGCTCCAGGGGTCCAGAGGTGAGTGGGTTATAATCTAAGGCCTCATTCATCCTTTTACAGTGGTAACAGGCCACTACTGGGTTTTCAGATACAGGACAGCTTTGCACATTAGTTTCTGATTTAGAAAGATTACTGGGAGGAGTATGACAGCAAACTGAGAGGAGCTGGAATAGAGCTGACACAGGAAGACTTCCATTACAACAGGCCTCGGAACTGCAGCGACCGGAAGGAGGATGAATGTGTTCCAGGATATTCAGCAAAGAGACTCTATAGGTCTAAAATTAAAACCTAGGGGCTGCAGACATGGCTCAGGGGTTAAGTGCACTTGCTGCTCTTCCAAAGGACCCAGATTCAAATCTCAATACTTTACCACTGTCCACAACTGTCTGTATCTCCAATTATAGGGGATCCAATACCCTCTTCTGCCTTCCTGAAGCAATGAACCAACATGGTGCACCCACATACATGCCATACACATAAATTAATTTTTGTTTTGTTTTGTTTTTTTTTTTTTTTTGGTTTTTTGAGACAGGGTTTCTCTGTATAACAGCTCTGGCTATCCTGGACTCACTTTGCAGACCAGGCTGGCCTCGAACTCACAGAGATCCACGTGCCTCTGCCTCCCAAGTGCTGGGATTAAAGGCGTGCGCCACCACCGCCCAGCATAAATTAATTTTTAAAAATGTAAACATCTCCAATTTACATTTTTCTAAATTCACGTACATGGGGTGTAAGCAGTTTTTCCCAGGTTATATAAATACAACTCAGCTGTGTGGTGCAATGATGTATCTATGACAACTCATGAAGAGTGTTAGCAAAGAGCCAAAGTCACAACTTTAAGTTCTTTTTCTTTTTTTTTTTTTTTTTTGGTTTTTCGAGACAGGGTTTCTCTGTGTAACAGCCCTGGCTGTCCTGGACTTGCTTTGTAGACCAGGCTGGCCTCGAACTCACAGAGATCCGCCTGCCTCTGCCTCCCAAGTGCTGGGATTAAAGGCGTGCGCCACCACGCCCGGCTTTAAGTTCTTTTTCAAGAGACAGTTAGTGGAGAACTGCTCAGCCATGCCCATGTCACATATATCTGTGTGTCATTTAGACAGACATTCTAATAAACATGTGTGTCACATGGATATCCTGACTGAAACTGAAGGCAGAATCAGGTAGAAAGGATGGAGGACAGTTTTCTATAAAAATTCTCAGAGAAAAGAAAGAAGTCTGAGACAGAAAAGCATCTTGAGCTGAAAGGAAGAAGAGTTAAGAAACTTGGTGAGAAATGCCCCAACCTGCCAAAGTCAGGCTTTTCACACACCACAGCACCTAAGCTCACAGCAACCTGGGCAGCAGCAGATGTAACCTCAAAGTTAGAGCTCAGCTTCACATCACCCCAAGTTTATACAGACAAAGTGATCCCAGATTAAGATCCAGACAGTGCAAATTCCCAAAGCCCATGGGTGTTCTTTTCAGGTAGGAGACAGCAACTAGCAACTGACACCAAATTTTAATGCTCTGCCTTGGAATAAATGCTAGACACTCAGTCTAAAATGGAAAGAAGGAAGGGTTCCACTTTAAAGGGGAAGCTGAGGTAAAAGAAATGTGAGTTGGAGACCTGGCCAGAACAGGCTACACACAGCCAGACTGTGACTCAAAATAAGACAGAACTAAGGCTGGAGAGATGGTCCAACAAACAACAACAAAAAGTTGCACTGGTCAAGCTCCTGGTTTTATAAAAGCAGCTTAATCCCCTGGGGAAATATTTCACAGTATAAATGCAAAACACTGCTGCATGCAGGGAAGTGACGCTGTGTCCACCAAGGAGTTTCTACTTCAATTCATGGAACGTCTCCATGCAGCTATCTAACACGTCCCACAATTACCACAGAACTGTCAACTGAAAATGGATATCAAAAAGTTCCACTTTTAGCCGGGCGGTGGTGGCGCACACCTTTAATCCCAGCACTTGGGAGGCAGAGGCAGGAGGATCTCTGTGAGTTCGAGGCCAGCCTGGTCTACAAAAGCGAGTCCAGGACATCCAGAGCTGTTATACAGAGAAACCCTGTCTCGAAAAACCAAAAAAAAAAAAAAAAAAGTTCCACTTTTGCCAACTGTGGTGTGGTGGTGGCACACACCTTTAATCCCAGCACTCGGGAGGTAGATGTATCTCTGTGAGTTCAAGGCCTGGTCTACGAAGTGAGTCCAGGACAGACAAGGACACACAGAGAAACCAAAAGTCCCACTTTTGCAGAGTAGTGGTGACACAGGCCTTAAATGCCAACACTCAGGGGGGCAGAGGCAGGCAGGTCTCTAAGGTAAAGGCCAGTCTTGTTACAGAGTGAGTTCCAAAGACAACCAGGGCTACACAAAGAAACCCTGTCTTGAAAACAAAACAATGAAGAAAAGTTCTTTTTTTTTTTTTTTAACCAAAAGCACATTTTAAAGCACTCATGGAGAGGCTGATGTTAGGAGGGTGTGTAGAATCTGTGTTCCACTTTGGCAGGGAAACCTGAGAAGCAGTGTCACGCAAAAGAGCAGAAGGTATAGCCCAACTAAACAACAACACTGACCTTTATCAGCATGGACAAGACAGCAGAGACCTAGAGCTCTTCATGGCTCTGAGTGTGTGGCAAGAACGCAAGGCAGCAGCTGAGGAACCAGTCAGAAAACACAACAAAGACTGAGTACACCACCTACTAGTGCTGTAATACAGCCAAGTAAAAAACCTTGACTCTTTATCTGCACACAGGACTAACTTTTAGGACTGTTGTGTAGAATATATGAGTATGAGTGAGAGAGAGAAATAATACCTAGAGTGGATGTTTGTGGCTGGCTTTTCCCTGTTTGTTTTTTCTTCTGACAGCCTAGGCTGGCCTTGAAGTCAAAATTCTCCTGCATACTGTCATTACAGTTGTATGCTAGGTCTTAAAGTTTTCTGTTAATTAATCCTAGCACTTGGAGTGATCTCTGAGTTCCAGGCTAGCAATGCAATCTGCCTCAAAACAAAAACAAAAACAGAAGCTGGGCATGATGGCACATTCCTTTAATCCCAGCACTCGGGAGGCAGAGGCAGGCAGATCTGTTGAGTTCAATGCCAGCCTGGTCCATAAAGTGAGCGCAGAAAAGCCAGGGCTACACAGACAAACCCTGTCTTGAAAAACAAAAACAAAACCAAAAAAAAATTCTATAAAATACTACATAAGTGTCTCACATCTAGTTTGTGCAGATGATTGGATCTAAAGGCAACTGATAGTCATTTCTAAATGTATACCAAGTATTTTTGTCTGAATGAATAACAAAACAGGACCTGTATGGTGGAATACACCTTTAGTCCCAATGCTCAAGGTGGGTCTCTGAGTTCAAGACCACTGTGGTCTATAAGTTCCAGGACAGCCAAGACTACATGGAAAAACCCTGTCTCAAAACAACAGGTTGTTTTTTCCCCCTTCTTTTTTTTTTTTTTTTTTTTTTAAAGGTTTTTCGAGACAGAGTTTCTCTGTGTAACAGCCCTGACTCTCTTGGACTCACTTTGTAGACCAGGCTGGCCTTGAACTCACAGAGATCCACCCTGCCTCTACCTACCAAGTGTTGGCATTAAAGGTGTGTGCCACCACACCTGGCCCCCATTATTCTTTTTTTTTGGGGGGGGGGGTCGAGACAGGGTTTCTCTGTGTAACAGCTCTGGCTGTCCTGGGCTCGCTTTGTATACCAGGCTGGCTTCGAACTCACAGTGATCCACCTGCCTCTGCCTCCTAAATGCTGAGATTAAAGGCGTGCGCCACCACGCCCGGCTTTTTTTTTTTTTTTTTTAAAGATTTATTTATTTAGGGCTGGAGAGATGGCTCAGCAGTTAAGAGCACTGTCTGCTCTTGCAGAGGTCCTGAGTTGGATTCCCAGCAACCACATGGTGGCTCACAACCATCTATACTGAGATGCCAGGTGTATGAAGATAAAAGCACTCACATATGTAAAATAAATAAATTTTTTTTTTTTAAGATACTTGCATGCCAGAAGAGGGCAACAGATCCCAGTATAGATGGTTGTGAGCCACCATGTAGTTGCTGGGAATTGAACTCAGGACTTCTGGAAGAGCAGACAGTGCTCTTAACTGCTGAGCCATGTCTCCAGCACCGCCTGGTTACACTTAAATAGCACAGGGTCACCTAGCAGCATAGGCCTAGGACCCAAGCTACTCAAGAGCCTGAGGCAGACAGATCACAGATTCAAAGCCAGAGTTCAGGACAGCTTGTATGATTTAGTAAAAGCCTCTTTCAAAATAAATATTACAATGAGGTCTACAGGCACAGCTCAGTGTTAAAAGAAGCTGGCTAGTATGGCCCAAGTTCCTAAGTTCAAATCACAGACACACACACACAAATATACCACTTCCAGGCTCAGCAAGGCAATAGTGCATATCTCTCTTACCAGTGCTCTGGAGGCAAGGGCAGATTTCTGTGAATTTGAGGCTCTACTGGTCTACAGAGCAAATTTCAGGACAGCCAGGACTATACAGAGAAATCTTGTCTTAAAAAACAACCAAACAAACAACTAAGACAGCTCTAGCTCTGTACCAAAACAGAATGAAGACTGACACCCAGTTTAAGAATTTGAAGGAGGCTGCAATCCCAGCACTTGTAAAGTAGGGGTAGAAGGATAAGATGTCCAAGGTAATCTTCAACATATAAAGAGCTAGACATGGTGACACAGCACTCAGAGGCAAAGGCAGGTGGATCTGTTTGAGTTTGAGGCCAGCCTGATCTACAAAGGAGTTCCAGGACAGCCAGGGCTGTTATAGAGAAACTTTCAAAAACAAAACAAGTGGGACGTGACACACGCCTTTAATCTCAGCACTCAAGAGACAGAGGCAGGCAGATCTCTGTGAGTTCAAGGCCACCCTGTTCTGAGTGAGTTCCAGGACAGCCAGGACTACACAGAGAAACCCTGTCTCAGAAAAAAAAGTTTCAGCAGAAGATAAAAGTACTGCATGAACAAGTAGACTGTTCACTGGGTAATCAGTGCCAGTACCTCCTCACACAGCACACACACCAGTTAGGCACTCCAAACAGTCTGAACATGAAGTGAGGAAGGGCCTCCGTTACATGCAGATGTGATGTTATTATATGATGGATATAAGCTCTGCAGACTTTTGCTGTTTTCCTGGGTCTTGAACCAACCCCCCTCTAGATACCAAGAGACTACTGGCACTAGTGTTTTTCCAGCCGTGGCTGACAATCTAACAGAGGACTCCCTGTGAAAGAAGCTTACAGTATGATGGTCAACATAATTAAATATTTCAGTATAGAACAGAAAACCATTCTAAAACACACAGGTGGAGAGAAGAAACATTCTATGAGACTTCATTGTGATTTATTCAATACCAGTAAGTCAAGGACATTTCTACTGTAGGATGTAAAAAAACATTTGAAAATAGTTTTCTAATCTGTTATACCTCAATGAGTTTGTCTGGTATGTTCTGAACCACCTTATACTCAAAGGACTTCCTGCTCTTCTAGAACCTCTCCATTGCTGTGCAGTGATGACGCTCGCCTTTAATCCCAACACACGGGAGGGAGAGGCAGGCAGATCTTTCTGAGTTCCAGGCCAGCATGGTCTACAGAGTGAATTCTAGGTCAGAGGTACATAGTGAGACTCTGTCTTAAAATTAAAAAATAGTAATAATTACACTCAATGGAGGTGGCATACAGAGGCTGTCAGAGGACAGTTTGTTCTCTCCTTCCACCGTATGAACTTCAGTTCTCAAGCTCAGGTAGGCATACTTAGTAGCAAGTGTCTTAACCAGCTATGCCATCTCAGTGGCTTTTTCAGATGAACTTTAAATTTAACCAAGAAAGCCAGGTCTGGTGGCCCACGCCTTTAATCTCAGTACTCAGGAGGCAGAGGCAGGCGGATGGCTGTGTTTTCTAGGCCAGCCTGGTTCGGGGAGTGAATCCAGGACAGCCAGGACTACATAGAGAAACCCTGTCTCAAAAAAAAAAAAAAAAAAAAGCCGGGCGGTGGTGGCGCACGCCTTTAATCCCAGCACTTGGGAGGCAGAGGCAGGCGGATCTTTGTGAGTTCGAGGCCAGCCTGGTCTACAAAGTGAGTCCAGGACAGCCAAGGATACACAGAGAAACCCTGTCTCGAAAAACCAAAAAAAAAAAAAAAAAAAGCTGGGCGCAGTGGTGCATGCCTTTAATCCCAGCACTCGGGAGGCAGAGGCAGGTGGATCTCTGTGAGTTCGAGGCCAGCCTGGTCTAGAAAGCAAGTCCAGGACAGCCAGAGCTGTTATACAGAGAAACCCTGTCTTGAAAAACCAAAAAAAAAAAAAAAAAAAAATTGAACCAAGAAAGCCTAGGGGCCTCATGAGAGACTACTCTGTAAGATTAGACCTTTGTATTCTTGCCCTTGACAGGTGGCAAGATTCAACTCAAAGTTCAACTTAAACACTGAGAAGCATCAAAACTACATCTACACACAGCTGAGGTCTTTGAAGCATATCTTTCTAAAGCACAGAGAAGATTGCACATGATGACAGTGCAGGCCTGTAATCCCATCAGGGAGGCTGGGACACGAAGATCTTGAGTTGGAGGTCAGACTGGCTACATAGTGAAATTATAGAGACAGTCTCAAAAATTAAACCCTAAAAAAATGAAAAAGCAAGCCGGGCGTTGGTGGCACACGCCTTTAATCCCAGCACTTGGGAGGCAGAGGTAGGCGGATCTCTGTGAGTTCGAGGCCAGCCTGGTCTACAAAGTGAGTCTAGGACAGCCAGAGCTATTATACAGAGAAACCCTGTCTCGAAAAACCAAAAAAAAAAAAAAAGAAAAAGAAAAAGCTTAGAATCACCAGTCTCCACACTGGCCATTTTTAAGCAGTAACTTCAAAGAACTTAAGACACACAAAAGAGAAAACACAAAACAATCAAACCAATAAATATTAGGCTCTCTTTTTCAACATCTATACGGCAATTTAAGTAATGTTGGATTTAAAATTCTGGAGGGGAGTTGCACAGAATGAAGTTACACTGCAAGCAGAAGAAAGTCTTCTCCCCTAAGGGATCGTCTGGAAAAAACCTTTAGAAATATGGAAATTAACATTCCCGAGCTATCAAAATTAATGTCCCACTCGAGTCACCTCTGCAAATGCCACTACATCCTAGAAATTCTGTGTAAATGATGATTCTTTCTTTCCCCAATGATTATGAAACTCGACCCTGAGTTTGGTGCATTAAAACTGTTAACCAGTAGAAATATATGCAAATACTAAATAAGCTGACTGACTTTGGGTTTGACAGTTCGTTGAAGGTTCTTTACAAGCCGCCTTCTGCCTTTAACTCTTAAAAGTCCAGAGAATATGAACATTTTACTCAACATACACTGCGAACAATCGACGTTTAAAGGTCAAAGGGGACCCGTTTTTTAACCTTCCCTCAACACGTGTTCAGCACAAACTTCCGGGTGCAGCTACAATTGGCTGAGCAATTCAATGGATAAAAACGATGCTTTCTTGGGCTCTCATTTTATCTCCAGCTTCCCCCTCCCGCACGATTCCCAACCAGCGACTCCCCCAAACAAAAGCCTCCCACAGTAAACCGAGGAAGCACATAAAAAGAGCTTTCTATATGGAAGCACCAACTTCGTGGTCCGCAAACATTAACCAAACAGAAGCACAAAGCCGGGATGGAAAGGGGAGGAGCTGGATGCCGGGGTCAGGAAAGCAACAATCCCACGGGTTCGGGCAAATCCAAGGTTTCGGAGCGGTGGAGCCCATCCCACGCCACTCCCGGGAAAACACCAGCACACAGCGCTTGGAGGAACTTGGCTGCTCGCTACATCCAACACTGCTAAGGTGAGCGGATGCCCAACCGCCAATGCCCTCAGCACGGACTGAGCTCGGAGCCTGGAGGTGCACTCACTCACGTCAGGGAAAGCTAAGCCCACCACGGCGAAGCATGAAGGTGTCCCCCACGTGTCCCACGCACCCCACTCGCCAGGGAGCGAGGTCCAAGAAGGGCGTCTCGGTGCCTCCCTCCCGCTCCCGCTGCGGGAGCAATGGGCCGGTGGGACTCCAACTTGGTCTCCGCCTCACTTTCGCCTCCCGTCCCGGTTCGTGAGAGGAGAGAAGGCGAAGGAGGAGATCCCCGGTGGAGCCTGAGTGCGCCGGGCCGGGGTGCCCGGCCTCGGAGCTGCTATCCGGCTCGGGACAGCGGGACTCCCGCAGGGCCGGCGCTGCCTGGCGGAGAATGCCGGAATCAACGAGACGACGGGCAAGATGAGACCGAGCAACGGGCGAGCGAGGCGCGGACGGCAGTGAGGTGGCCGCCTCCCCCACAGCCGGCCCCACACGGACCCCGAGGAGCCGCGGTGGGAGTGGGAGGCTGTCCGGTAGGACGAGCGTGAAAGGAGAATGGGGCTGAGGGAAGGACTTACTTTCCCCGCCGGACCCGACGAAAGAATAGCTTCTCCCGGTCCGTGAGCGTGTGAGGAGCAGTAGGCGACAGGAGCGGAGGCGGCGGCGGCGGCAGAAGCGGCGTCCGGCTCTGCCTACCTCCCCGCCGCCATCTTGACGCCCCTCCCCCCGACCCCCCGCCCCGCAGGAAGAGGGGGCGGGGCGACGGGTCAGGCGTCGCGCGCTCACAGCGAAAGCCACGCCCCACGTGACTCCCCCCCATTCCTTCCCCTCTCCGCCCCGCCTCCTTTCTAGGCGAAGGAAGCAAATTGCCCCCCCAACTTGACCGCCCCCTCTGCCTTCGCCACCAAAAGCGGATTCCGCCGGGTCCCGCTAGCCTGGTACCAGTGATGGGATCCAAGTGAATTCCGGAACCTAAACGGTCCATTACCGCGGCTTCGGGGTGGGCGAAGGGTGAGGGGGCCGGGTTTCCGAGAAGGGGGAGGGGGCAAGGCGAAGGCGGCCTAGGAGAGTCACGTGTCCGCCACTTCCGCCACCGCTATCTGAGAAGTCGCGAGAATAACGTTCCCCCACCCGTTGTGCTCCGCGGGCTGTCGGGAAGAAGGTCGGCATCTCCTGGGTGCCACCGGGAGGTCAGCCCTTGAGCTTGCGCGCATGCGCCCCACACCTGCGGTCGCTCTCGGGCTTGGAGGGCCCAGAGCTATTTGGTAATGGGTAGCTGCGACCCATGGATCCCCTGTGAAGTTTCTGTCACTTGACAAGATCTCCATTGAGCATGCTAGAAATAAAATATATATATATATATTAACGTAATCCTTGCTTGTGAAGCTCACTTGAGCTTTATTGAACTTTATTGACTCGAAAAGCCCCAGGAGCCCCTGGGTTCGTGCAGTCGTTATCTCTTGTAGAATCTAGTCCCAATTGTAGTCTCTTCACACGCGCACAGAGACCTGCACCCACCGTGGCTCTCCGTTAGCGATTGCTCCATACCACGGCTTCTGCTGCTCCTCCCTTGTTTATTTTCATGTTTTCATTATTGTTAAGTGGGCTAACAGACTAAACACATTAACTTCTTGGTCATCCTTTTATAAAGTCAGCCTGAGAATGCAGTTTGACTCTGTTACTTAGGTAATAGGCACGCCTGGACGACTCTTACCCACTTAGGACTGCGCATCTGTTTTACTCTGTGCTGAAAGCAAACATTACACAGTCGTTTTGACAGTTGAGGTTAAAGTGTATGAACTTGCTGGGCGTGGATCTGAGGGTTTGAGGCCAGCTGGGTCTACAGAGCGAATCCCAGGACAACCAGGGCTTCATGGAGAAACTCTGTTTGCCAAAAAAAAAAAAAAAACAATAATAATAATGATGATGATGGTGGTGTAAGCTCTTCCAGACAAATTATGGGCATGTATTCTATTTTGTTTTTCTATTGCTATGATAAAACAATCGCCAAAAACTACTAGAAGAAGAAACAGTTTATTTGGTCGTACATTTTACCGCCCATCATCGAGACAGGCCAAGCCAGGACTCAAGAATCAGGAACTGAAACAGATTATAGAGGAGTTCAGCTCCTTACTAGCTTCCTTGCTTGCTTATGCAGCCCAGACTCATAGTAGACTGGGCTCTCCTATGTCAATTAGCAATTAAAATGCCCCAAAGATGTCCTCATAGGCCAATCTCTTCTTTTGGACTTTTTGGGGTTTTTTTCGAGACAGGGTTTCTCTGTGTAGGCTTGGCTGTCCTGCAACTCACTTTGTAAACCAGGCTGGCCTCGAATTCCCAGAGATCTGCCTGCCTCTCTCCCGAGTGCTGGGATTAAAGGCGTGCGCCACCACGCCCGGCTGTCTTCTGACTTTGTATACATTTGTATTATAGTTTTGGGAGTGGGTTTTTTGTTTGTTTGTTTGTTTGTTTAAGGTTTTTTGTGACAGTTTCTCTGCCCTGGCTATCCTGGAACTCACTCTGTAGACCAGGCTGGCCTTGAACTCACAGAAATCCTGCCTCTGCCTACCAAGAGCTGGGATTAAAGGATAGATTTTAATCCAGCTAGCCATACTCCACTACCCCTCAGCCCAATATTTGTTTTCTTTTTTTTTCTTTTCTTTTTTTTTTTTTTTTTTTTGTTTTTCGAGACAGGGTTTCTCTGAATATCTCTGGCTGTCCTGGACTCGCTTTGTAGACCAGGCTGGCCTCGAACTCACAAAGATCCGCCTGCCTCTGCCTCCCAAGTGCTGGGATTAAAGGCGTGCGCCACCACCGCCCGGCTTTTTTTTTTCTTTTCTTTTTTTATAATTTATTTATTATGTATTCAGTGTTCTGTCTGCATGTACCCCTGCAGGCCAGAAGAGGGCACCAGATCTCATTATAGATGGTTATGAGCCACCATGTGGTTGCTGGGAATTGAACTCAGGACCTCTGGAAGAGCAGTCAGTACTCTTAACCTCTGAGCCACCTCTCCAGCCCTTGTTTTCTTATCTATAAGCACTGAGGAATTCTAAGGCCAGGTATGGTGGCAAAAGTCAGCACTCAAGAGAACTGAACCCAGGCCCTCAAAGAGCAAGTGTTCATAACCACTGAGCCAATTCCCCAGCCCCACAGTGTTTTCTTAATACAAACCCATTTGTAGCAGGGTGGTAGTGGGTAGTGGCACTCACCTTTAGTGCCAACACTGGCAGACAGAGGTGAGCAGATAGATCTCTGAGTTCAAGGCTAGCCTGGTGTTCACAGCAAGTTCCAGGACAGCCAGGGTTATACAAAGAAACCCTGGGGGGGGGGAATGAATATAATTTGAATTTGTAACTGTAATTTGTAATTGACTGAGTGACTGTACATATTACAAAATACCTTGTGACATTTCAGTATATGTATACATTGTACAATGGTCAGACCAGGGTATGAGTGTACCTCCAGGCTTTTGTTTTTAACAAAATCTCAATCATTTGATTTTTACCAATAAAGACTCAGGATCCAGATGCTAGGGTGAAAGCCTGGTAGCTTAGAGAAAAGTACCCAGCTGACCTCCCTCCTCAGCCAACATCACAGAAGGGATATGTTCCTTCTCCCATGCTATCTCAAAAACACCTTAAACTGAACGTCCCTCCCTTCTAGTTCCTATGTGTCTCTCTTTTTTTTTTTTTTTGGTTTTTCAAGACAGGGTTTCTCTGTGTAGCCCTGGCTGTCCTGGACTCACTTTGTAGACCAGGCTGGCCTTGAACTCACAAAGATCCACCTGCCTCTGCCTCCCAAGTGCTGGGATTAAAGGTGTGCGCCACCACCGCCCGGCTTCCTATGTGTCTCTCTATTCTGTCTTCCTGACTCCCTCATACTCTCTTTGTTTTTTTCTTGATAATTCTACTCTATGTTCACTTCCTGTCAACTGGTTGCTTGTTCCACCTCTTGACCTATGGTTGACTTTATTTGATCATGTTTACAATATTCAAGCAGAAAGCTCTTGAATTAAAAGTGTGTGCTAAGGCTGAGCCACCACGACTAGAAACAAGTTTTTTCAGTAAATAACACAATCTTGGGATTCACAGTATGATCAACTATCCTACAACATTTCCCCTTTTTTGTCTAAATAAAAAGAAAAGGTTTTAACTCTAACACCGTAAAACTATTTACAATAATAAAGCTATTTCTGCCAAGCTTTCTACAGTGTCCAGCATGGTTGTACTTGGCAGCCTTCTTAGGATTAAGTATTTTTGAGTTGAGGCTGGAGAAATGACTCAGCAGTTTAAGAGCACTGGATGCTCTTCCAAATGACCCGGGTTCAAATCTCAGCACCCACATGGCAGTTCGAAACTATAATGGCCAGGTTTGGTTGGGCACGACTTTAATCCCAGCCCTGGGGAGAGAGAGGCAGGTGGATCTCTGTGGGTTCAAGACCAACCTGGTCTACAGAGTGAGTTCCAGGACAGCCAAGGACACACAGAGAAACCTTGTCTCAAACACACACACACACACACACACACACACACACACACACACACACACAAAGCATTTTTGAGTTCTAAGTTCTGTAATATGTTCCTGTCAGTCTCGTATGAACTCAGCAATTTGAATGTCCTGAGCATTTTGTCATCTGAAGCTGATCTTTGGGTGGTGTTTGTCATCTTAGTGGCAGTCCTGGCTAGATAGAAAATAGTAGTCAACCTAAAGATGTTCACTGTCTGTGCAGACCCTGGCAGCGAAAGAGAAGAGGCATGGGGCAGTTTGCCCAGTAGTTAGGATTGCCACAATCCAGGCAGATTCGTCATTGCCAGGCCCCATCATCTTCTTGGATTACTGTTAGGAATGGTCAAGGTTTATTGTAGTAAACTTAAACACCATTTTTAAAAAAAAAAATCTATTTATTTATTTATTTATTTATTTTTTGGTTTTTCGAGACAGGGTTTCTCTGTGTAGCCCTGGCTGTCCTGGACTCAATTTGTAGACCAGGCTGGCCTCGAACTCGCAAAGATCCGCCTGCCTCTGCCTCCCAAGTGCTGGGATTAAAGGCGTGCGCCACCACTGCCCAGCAAAAATCTATTTATTTAACATGAGAGGTTTATCTGTATATTTCCCTGCAAGCCAGAAGAGGGCACCAGATCTCATTATAAATGGTTATGAGCCACCATGTAGATGCTGGGAATTGAACTCAGGACTTCTGGAAGAGCACACACTGCTTTTAACCATGGAGCACACACTGCTCTTAACCACTGAGCCATCTCTCCAGCCCCCAACTTGGAACAGTTTTAATGGCATATTCAGCAGATCCCCAAAGGTTTAAGGACCATGATCTATTAAATACATCTGAGGTACACAAACGTTGTTTCTAGTCACTTGCCTCAGACACAGACTCGAAAACAGGTACAGGAAGCTAGACGAAATGTATTTCTAGAATTAGAACTTTGTATGACTATTAGTGTCATGACAGAAAGTCTATTTATACATAATAATCGTATGGATTTTGACATATACATTAAGGAAAGTTTTAGGGTAGGGAGTCAAATGAAAACCAAAAGATTATGAGGTTAGTGGCAATAGAATAGGCCCTTATTTTTATTGTCCTCTGTTCCATACCTGGTGGCTCTTCTAATGTTTTTTTTTTTTTTTTTTTTCCGAGACAGGGTTTCTCTGTGTAACAGCTCTGGCTGTCCTGGACTCGCTTTGTAGACCAGGTTGGCCTCGAACTCACAATGATCCACCTGCCTATGCCTCCCAAGTGCGTGGCTCTTCTAATGTGAGACATAGATTTTGGATTTTCTTTTAGTAAGTATGCATGAGTTTAGAGAAGGAGAGAGCCAAACCCCAATCTCAAAGCCAACTTTAATTTTTAATTGAATTGGGACCACATAAAGACCATTTGCCACTTCTGTCGGTAGAGGGCAGCAAAGACAAACATTTGGGAATCCAGCTTGAGCTGGAAGAAGGAGCATCTGCCAGGGCTATCCTACCCCTGGCAAACATTGGGTTGTCCTGTGATGGGAAGTGGCTCCAAGCAAGATGGTGGCATGGATCCTGGCACTAGTCCAGTGCTCCAAGTTAGGATTTCAGCCTGGTCAGCTGGAGGTGGATGATACCACTTGCCCAATCTACTCTTTTTCTTAGGACATTTTCTATTGGTGATCTGTCCTTTTTCTTCAGATATTTCACTTATCCAGTGGTATTAGGATTGCTTAGTTGGATTCTTTTATTTTCCTGGAAAGATAAAAATAAAACCCTGCCCTAACCCTAACTCTAGGGAGTTCCTGTTTTGACAGGTTATATCTTTCCTAGGGGAAAATGTTTGTTTTTGTTTTTGTTTGTTTGTTTTTTGGCAACAGAAAAAGTATTATCTTTCAATTGAAATTTTTAAAAAGATTTATTTATTTGTTTGTTTATTTATTTATTTATTATGTATACAGTATTATGTCTGCAGGGATGCCTGCAGGCCAGAGGAGGGCACCAGATTTCATTATGAATAGTTTTTAGCTACCATGTGGTTGCTGGGAATTGAACTCAGGACCTCTGGAAGAACAGTCAGTGTTCTTAACTGCTGAGCCATCTCTCCAACCCTCAATTGAAAATTTTAAATATATTCTTTTGAAAATCTTGAAAATAAATATCCCTTAGTATGTGTGGATAAATATACTCATATTCTCTTTTCTCTTTATATATAAATTCAAGGTTTAAGTGTATTTACTTTTAGATCACAAAGTACATTCACTTTGAATTTCAGTCTGCCTTTTGAAAGCCACTTTTAAATTTATCACTGTAATTCTTGTTTTTTTTTTTTTTTTTTTTTGGTTTTTCAAGACAGAGTTTTTCTGTTTAACAGCTCTGGCTGTCCTGGACTCACTTTTGTAGACCAGGCTGGCCTTGAATTCACAGTGATCTGCCTGCCTCTGCCTCCTAAGTGTGTGGATTAAAGGTGTGAACCACTGCTTGGCAATGGATTCCTTATAATAGCTTTTCTCATAGGGTTGTCCTGGTTTAATTTGGTTCTCCATTTCCCCTAATTTTTTAGGGTTAAGGGGTAAACTTTCAAGTTTTTCGAATGCGTAATCTTTCCTCATTGGTGATTTATTCTGAATTTGTTTTCTGGCAATTTTTAATAGCCTGGTCTTAATTAAACATGATGTCAGTTTGCCCATTATTTCATTATTTTCAGACATTTTGTCTGTCTTGCCTATATGAACTACATAAAACTAGATGTCGTTGCTAAGTTTTGCTAGGTTTTGCCATATCCATTCATGCCTCCCATGATCAGGTATCTTTGCTATTTATCTGACAGTTAGTGGTTTTCCATTTAGATGATCATATAGCTATACCATTACACCATGAACTGGAGAAGATAGAGATTTCCCTTTTCATTTCCTAGTTGTTTGTCTCACAGTCAGTAGTGCTGTGCTTTTTTTGTGGTTCCTTCCCCAAAATATTGGCCATTCCATCCCCCCCCCCCCGTCTATAGGCTGCTACTTTCCATGATTTTTGTTCCATCAGTAAGCCATGTGTTAGCCACCTATTGTGACCATTCTGTCAGTCCCCAGAGTTCAATAGATGCCTCTCAAGGAGGAGAAGGAAGCAGTTTAGACAACTGAGCTATTTCCTCAGTGGAGGAAGCCACAGACACCTCTGCTACCACATCCTGGTCATGAAGGAATTCAGATAGGTACCAATTCCATGATAGTACCTTTCCTTCCATGGCTAAACCTTCAAAGGACTCTGCCTTCAAACAGATCTAATCCATCCTTGTAAGGAGCACCCTTATGACCATGGGATGGTTGGCAATGACTGAGTATAAAGTTCTCCATGCCTCATAAAATATCCAGATGTGGGGGTTGGGGGGGAGCCGACTGTAATGGTGATGTAACTTGAATTAATAAATGTTTAAAGAAAAAAATCCAGACTTGTTTCTCAAAGAGAGAATATTTAATCTCCATATATAGAAAGTGTTTGCGCTGGGCTGGTGGCACATATCTTTAACCCCAGCATTTGGGAGGCACAGGCAGGCAGATCTCTGTGAGTTGGAGGCCAACCTGGTCTACAAAGTGAGTCCAGGACAACCAGGACTGTTACACAGAGAAACCCTGTCTCAAAAAAAAAAAAAAAAAATAGAAGCCAAAGGCAAATTTTGGTAGACTCTCTCTCTCTCTTTTTTTTTTTTTTTTTTTTAGTCCAATGCTGGCCTTTGCTACATATTCTGCATGCTCCATAAGGCTGGGGCCTTCTTGGGATTATCTCTAGAAAAAACATTGGTAAGCCAGGTGTGGTGGCGCACATCTTTAATTCCAGCGCTTGAGAGGCAGAGGCAGGTGGATCTCTGTGAGTTCAAGGCCAGCCTGGTCTACAAAGAGAGTCCAGGACATCCAGGGCTGTTAAACAGAGAAACCCTGTTTTGAAAAAAACAACAAAAACAAAACAACCACCCCCCCAAAAAATCCATTTATTTCTAGGAACACCTTGCCTACAATCCCTTTCCAAATGACCTTGCTTACCACAATTAAAACATCTGAAATTTTGATTTTTCTTAAAACCTTCAGAAATTACTTCTATCAGAATAACATCATAACCATGAGATCCAATTAAGAGGAACTTTAATTCAGACCATGGTTACTCTGGCAAAAGATCACATCCAAAGTCCTTCTAGGTCTGTGTAATCTGGCTGGAATACATATATGCCTTTACTCCCAGGTGACAGTGGCAAGCAGATCTCTGAGTTCAAGGCCAGCCTGGTATAGAGCAAGTTCCAGGTAAAGAAAAGCATAGGGGGGCTAGAGAGATGACTCAGAGGTTAAGAGCACTGGCTGCTCTTCCAGAGGTTCTGAGTTCAATTCCCAGCAACCACATGGTGGCTCATAACCATCTATAATGGAACCTGATGCCCTAATCTGTCAGGCAGGCATTCATGCAAATAGAGTACTCATATGCATAAATAAATAAATCTTTTTAAAAATCTGAAAAAAAAGAAAAGCATAGGTCAGGCTGGAGAGATGGCTCACTGGTTAAGAGCACCGGCTGTTCTTCCAAAGGACCTGGGTTCAAATCCCAGCACCCACATGGCAGTTCTGAAACTATCTGTAATGGCCGGGTATAGTGGTTTGTGCCTTTAATCCCAGCATTCATGAAGCAGAGGCAGGTAGATCTCTGTGAGTTCAAGGCCAGCCTGGTCTACAGAGTGAGTTCCAGGACAGTCAGGGATGTTAAACAGAGAAACCCTGTCTCAACAAACCTAAAAAAAAAAGAAAGAACAAAAAGAAAAACATGGGTGCAGGCATGGTGCTGCATGCCCTTAACCCCAGCAATCAGAAGACAGAGACATGCAGACTTCTGAGTTCTAGTCAGTTCTATTCTAATCAGTTCAGTTCAGTCAGTGAGTTGAGAGGCAGTGCAGTGGAGTTGAATTCAGTTTGTTGAATTCAGAGGAGTTTTACTAGAAGAGTTTCACAGAAACAAGTTGAAGAGAGAACAAGCTAGATGCAGGTAAGACAGAAAAGCCAGAGAATGAGAAAGAACCAGAAGATTAGAACGTATTGCTAGAGTTAGTTTCAGGTCAAGCAATGTAGAAAGTTAGAAGCTGCCAAGCAGTGGTCGAACATGCCTTTAATCCCAGCACTCAGGGAAGCAGAGGCAGGCGGATCTTTGTGAATTCGAGGCCAGCCTGGTCTACAAAGTCAGTTCAGGACAGCCAGAGATACACAGAGAAACCCTGTCTCGAAAAAAAAAAAAAAACTTTAAAAAAAAGCAAGAAGGAAAGAAAGTCAGAAACTTAGAGAAGCCAGTTTGAATCAGTCAGCTTGGAGAGGAGTTTTGAACCAGAACAGCTGAGTTGAACCATCCAGCCAGAGTTCAGAAAGAACCAGAAAGGGTGAGCTTATTCAAACTTACTAGTTTCAGAGGCTGAAGACATCTAGGTGTAGATAAGATTGTATGGAGGCTAGAAGCCTCCAGGACTAGGCCTAGGTCAGCAGACAGAGGAAGTAAGCTTCCAAGACAGCAATTACAGAGACAACAAAAGATAGTTTTACAATCCAATATCACCATCTATTGGTGCTGATCTTGCCTTTAAAGATCTTGTCACGCTTTTGCTTTCTGAATTGGCACTTTCAAAAGCCAAAGATTCAATTAATATGTGTCTCACTTCTGAATCTGATACTATTCAATTTACAGGTTAATTCAATCTTTGTAAAAAAAAAATTGGTGAAGTCTTCTTTTGGACCTTGTATAATTTTTCCAAATGGCTCAGACCTCCTTCCTGATTCTGTAACCTTGTCCCCAGCATTTAAAGCTACTAAATGATGCAATGCCAAGGTGTGATTTCTAACTCAGTATATTGACTCTCACCTATTCCTTGAGAAATATTAATACTTCTATTCATGTTTCATTGTTCTATGGCCCCTGCTTCCTCTTTCCACCCTGTTAGCCATTGTAACTGAGGACCAGCTTCAAATATTGCTGTTGTCAAATCTTTCCAGTCTTGGGAGGTAATGCTGTTCTGAGTTGCCCATGAATCTAATATCTGCTTCACATAGGGTGAATGCATAGTATATGAAATGATTGCTTCCCTAACCCTCCTCAAATATCTCTAAAGGATTCCATTAATTTCATAATCTTGGGCGTGCCTATCATCTTCTGGTTGTTCCTGTATAGTAACTGGGTAAACTAAGGTTGGTTTTGTAACAAACCGGGCTACCCCTCTTCAGTTTCATCATGCTCTTGTCTAAATTCTTGTCTGTGTCTGAGTATTTTTCTTATTTTGATTTATAAATTTTCTAAAACTTGTATCTTATCAATCCACTTTTCATATTTGCCACAATTATCAAACTACTTTTTATATTTGGCACAATGGCTATTAAAGATAAAATATGAATTACAAGACTAATAGTAAATATAACTGGTATTATGTCAATCTCAGTGAAGTCATTTATCTTTTCACTTTCTGCTTCTATTTTCAAGCCATCTAAAGTATTGCTATACAGGGTGTAAATGCCCTATATTTTATATTTCCCAACCTTAACATGGGAAAGATGTTTTCTTTTAATATTGCTTAACACTCTCCTTGAGGACTTCTCAGATGTTTTACCAAATCTGATGACTTCTCTGTCCACAGCTGGTGTGATTTCTCTGTGCATGTGATTGTACTAAGTGTAGGAGCAAGAAATGTTTTTAACAAAATATCAGCCGGGCGGTGGTGGCGCACGCCTTTAATCCCAGCACTTGGGAGACAGAGGCAGGCGGATCTTTGTGAGTTCGAGGCCAGCCTGGTCTACAAAGCGAGTCCAGGACAGCCAGAGATATTCAGAGAAACCCTGTCTCGAAAAAAAAAAAAAATATCAATCATTAGATTTTACCAATCAAGTCTCAGGAGCCAGATGCTGGAATGTAAGCCTGCTAGCTCAGAGAGGCAAAAAAAAAAAAAAAAAAAAGCAACCATCTGACCTTTCTCCTCAGTCAGTGTCCCCCAAAAGAATGCTCCTTCTCTCACACTGTCTGAAAAATATCTTAAACTGTATGTCCCTCCCTTCTACTTCCTGTGCATTTCTCTATTTGTCCTCCTGATTAGTCCTCCTGATTTGTCCTCTTCTTACTCTGTTAAGTTTTTTTTTGTTTGTTTTGCTTTTGGAGACAGGATTTCTCTGTTTAACAGCCCTGGCTATCCTGGACTCACTCTGTAGACCAGGCTGGCCTCGAACTCACAGATATCCGCCTGCCTCTGCCTCCCGAGTGCTGGGATTACAGGTGTGCGCCATTATGCCTGGCTGTTTTTTTCTTAATGATCCTGTCCTATGTTCACTTCTTGTCAACTGGTTGCTTTCTCCACCTCTTGATGACTTTATTTAACCCTGTTTACAATATTCAAGCAGAAAGCTCTTGGATTAAAGGTGTGTGCTAGGGCTAAGCCGCACCACAACTAGAAAGAGGTTTTTCTAGTACATAACACAGTCTCAGGGGTCATAGTGTGATCAAATATCCTGTGACAGGAGTGGTGGCACATGCCTTTCATCCCAGAACTTTGGAGATAGAGGCAGACATATTGTTGAGAGTTTGAGGACAGCATTGTCTATATATGAAGTTCCCAGCCAGCCAGACTGAATAGCAAGTGAGACCCTGTAGTGACAAATTTTGAATTTTGATTTCTTTAAAAACACAGAAATAAGCCGGGCGGTGGTGGCGCACGCCTTTAATCCCAGCACTTGGGAGGCAGAGGCAGGCGGATCTTTGTGAGTTCGAGGCCAGCCTGGTCTACAAAGCGAGTCCAGGACAGCCAGAGATATTCAGAGAAACCCTGTCTTAAAAAACAAAAAAAAAAAAAAAAAAAAAAAAAACACAGAAATAGCCAGGTGTGGTGACTCAAGCCTTTAATCCCAGCACTCGGGAGGCAGATCCAGGTGGATCTCTGTGAGTTAGAGGCCAGCCTGGTCTACAAGGTGAGTCCAGGGCAGCCAGGGCTTGTTACACAGAGTAACCCTGTCTTGAAAAATAAAATAAAATAAACCGCAGAAGTATTATGAGAATATGGTTTCATTTTAATCCCAGGTGTGGGGATGTGGAGCTGCTTCAGATTGTCTGTGGCAGCTGACTATGATTTGCATCCTGCTCTGGCAGAGGCAGGGTTTTGCCACCTGCAGAGAGTTTCTGGGATTGTGTGACATTTGAAACCCCAGGAACTTTTCAGAAGGTACATAAATGCTAGTAGAGTCCTGGTAGTTAGTATAGATGTTTGTTAGCTGTTTAGGCTGGATGGTTGCAGTTTGTTAGTAGCTGTGGTCAAAGAAGAAACAAAAGGAAAGAAATTAGACTCAGAGGTTTTTCTAATTTCTCTTTACCCTCTATCCTTATTTCTCTCCTACCTAGTGTTAGGGGGTGAAGCCAGGGGATAAAGGATGGGAAAAAGAAGAACCCACAAAATACCAATGAAGAAGCTACTATCTGCTTGCAAGACACGACAGATTTCTACCCACCTCTTGCGGTGGTAGACCATGCTACCATGGTTCAAGACCATGCTAAAAAATATAAATAAAAAACTAGCCAGGCGGTGGTGGTGCACGCCTCTAATCCCAGCACTTGGGAGGCAGAGGCAGGCGGATCTTTGCGAGTTCAAGGCCAGCCTGGTCTACAAAGCGAGTCCAGGACAGCCAGGGCTACACAGAGAAACCTTGTCTCGAAAAACCAAAAAAAAAAAAAACTATACACGCCGGGCGGTGGTGGCGCACGCCTTTAATCCCAGCACTCGGGAGGCAGAGGCAGGTGGATCTTTGTGAGTTCGAGGCCAGCCTGGTCTACAAAAGTGAGTCCAGGACAGCCAGGGCTACACAGAGAAACCCTGTCTCGAAAAAAAAAAAAAACTATACACACAAAATCAAGCAAACAAAAAGCTAAAGATTATTTGTACATTTGAAATCTGATTCTATTATATAACTTTGCTACTGTGGTTTGAGCTTCAGATTTTCTTACCAATATGGAAGCTTTTTGTTTTTTTGTTTTTTTTTTATTTTTGGTTTTTCGAGATAAGGTTTCTCTGTGTAGTTCTAGCTGTCTTGGACTCACTTTGTAGACCAGGCTGGCCTCGAACTCACAGTGACCCACCCAACTCTGCTTCCTGAGTGCTGGGATTAAAGGCATTAAAGGTGCGCCACCACATCCAACAGAAACTTTCTTTCTTTTTTTTTTTTTTTGGTTTTTCGAGACAGGGTTTCTCTGTGTATCCTTGGCTGTCCTGGACTCACTTTGTAGACCAGGCTGGCCTCGAACTCACAAAGATCCGCCTGCCTCTGCCTCCCAAGTGCTGGGATTAAAGGCGTGCGCCACCACCGCCCGGCTCTTTCTTTTTTTTTTTTTTTTTTAATTTAATTTAATTTATTTATGAGTGTTCTGTGTGCATATATGGTGCAGGCCAGAAGAGGGCATCAGATCACATTATAGATGTCTGTGGTCCATGTGGTTGTGGGAATTGAACTCAGGACCTCTGGAAAAGCAGCCAGTGCTCTTTTTTTTTTTTTTTTTCGAGACAGGGTTTCTCTGTGTAGCCCTGGCTGTCCTGGACTCACTTTGTAGACCAGGCTGGCCTTGAACTCACAAAGATCCACCTACCACTGCCTCCCAAGTGCTGGGATTAAAGGCGTGCGCCACCACCGCCCGGCTTCAGCCAGTGCTCTTAACCATCTCTCCAGCTTAACCATCTCTCCAGCTCATATGGAAGCTTCCTAATTCAACATAATCCCATTTTGCTTTTTTTTCTCTTGTGACCCATGTTTTGAACTCATATCCAAAAATTGGTTGCCTAAAGGAATGTCCTGAATTTTATTCTAACAGTTTTATAGTTTGTGGGCTTACATTTAAGTCTTTTATCCATTATGGAGATTTTTACCTATTGTAAGAGATAGAGGGTTCCTCACACATACTTAGAAAAAAAATATAAACATAGAAGACAAGGCCAATGTGATGGTCGAGCTGGTAAAGGCAATTGCCACAAAGACAAATACCCTGAGTTTGATCCCCACAGCCTAGAATTAGAGAGAGAAGCAAGCCCTGCATGCTGTCCTCTGACTTCCACACATGTGTCATGGTACACATGCATCCACATATATGCACCCATAGCAATAAACAAGTTGGTAAATGCAAAGAATAAAAGACAGGGCTGGAAAGCCGGGCACTGGTGGCACATGCCTTTAATCCAGCCCTCACAAGGCAGAGGCAGCTGGATCTCTACACTTGAGGCCACCCTGGTCTGCAGAGTGAGTTCTAGGATGGACAGAGAGACCCAGTCTCCCAAAACAACGAGAGCAACAAAGGCCAGGTGGGAAGTGGGCCTCATTTTGGAGTGCTTGCATAGCATTTGAAAAGCCCTAGGTTCAATCCACAGCGCCTGGTAAAATAAAACTGGGCATGTGCTATATACCTGTAATCTAGGCTCTGGAGAGGGAGACGAGTCAGATCAGCACATCAAAGTTGGTCATTGTCTGCTCTGCAGTGAGCTCAAGGCCAGCCTGAGCCAAATGAGACCCTGTCTTAAGGTTGTTTTGTTGTTTGTTTTTTGGTTGTTTGTCTTAATAAGACAGAAGCTAGTGACATAATCAATCCGATGACCTGAGTTCCATCACCAGAACTCACGTGGTGAAAGGAGAAAAACCACCTTCTAAAGACTGTCCTCTGACCTCCATACACACACGCACCATGGCAGACAGAGGCCTACTCTACTGCACAGAATAAATGCTAAAGAAAAAGTTAAGATTTTTTTTTCTTTGAGACAGGATTTCTCTACATAACTCTGGCTGTCCTGGAATTCTCTATGAAAACCAGGTTAAGTATATGAGTGTTTATCTGCAGGTCCACACATGCAGTGCCCTTGGAGGCCAAAAGAGGGCATGGGATCCCACAGACTAGAATTAGAGATGGTCGTGAACTGCCATGTGAGTGTCAGGCTGAACATTGTCCCCAGACCCAGTTAATTTTTTTCTTTTAATAAAAACAAAATTTTTTAGCCAGACATGGTGGTCCACACCTTTAATCCTAGCACTCGGGAGGCATAGGCAGGCGGATCTCTGTGAGTCCAAGGCCAGCTTCCTCTACAAAATGGGTCCAGGAGCCGGGATCACACAGAGAAACCCTGTCTCAAAAAACTGAAAATATAAAAAAAAAAAATTAAGACAATAAAAATATTTCCATTGCTGTTTACTAGGTAGCTTAAGCTGTAGTGCACACCACTGTGAGAAGTGGGTAGAAATCTGTCATGTCTTACAAGCAGATAGTTATCGGAGAGGAGTTGAGCGGATGCATGCCTGTCACCATAGCACTAAGGATCCAGAGTCTAAGGTCAGACTGAGTGACAAAGTGGGATCTTGTCAAAAAACAAAGGAGGAAAGAAAGAAAGAGGAAGGAAGGAAGGAAGGAAGGAAGGAAGGAAGGAAGGAAGGAAGG
>CAJQZJ010004765.1:8300460-8311194 GCA_907164525.1 Lophiomys imhausi
AGGAAGGAAGGAAGGAAGGAAGGAAGGAAGGAAGGAAGGAAGGAAGGAAGAAAGAAAGAAAGAAAGAGCGAGCAGACCTTCAAGAAGACATTTAAGGGACTATGGTTAATATGTTGGTGCTGGTAGAGAGAGCTGTCCTCCCAGGATAATCACCTTCAGGGGAGCTGTGAGGTCAAGCCTGGTGGTTCCTGACATTCCAGTTACTCCTTTCTGCACTTCCCAGACAGCTATGTGCAGCTCTGCCATAATTGTATGTGGCCCTGTGGTCTCCAGAGGTGCTTGAATACACAGAAGATCGAAGGTTGACAGAAGAGGGAACTCTTTCTCTGTAGCTAAAGGGAAGTTGGTGCTTCCTGGGTAAGAGTTTCCAGTGGTACGACCGCTTTGTGGTCACTCATGGCTGTAAGACATCTGAAACACATCGATTCCCTAAGTTGGACTTGGATGGCATCATACTTTGGTCTGTTATTGGTGCACTCTGAGGAGGAAGACATTTGTTCCAATCTGTCCAAAAGAAAATTCACACAACTGTCTTCAACTGTCCTAAGAATTAGGTGTCACCTTGCAGGTGGCTGCCAACTCTTGTTGCACTACAGGACCAGATGACCACAGTTTTGATAACAAGACCTGACCTGTGTGCTTCCTGTGATTCTTTCTAGGCATCCACCAGTGCCTGCTGCTTTCCCTGCACAATCTCTTTACCTTAAATCCATCTAAAAGATGGTATTTCAGGAGCTGCTTATACCTCTTGTGCTCGTGCGCACAAGCGTTAAGGACAAGGTTATCCATTGCAGCAAGATCTGTAAAAGGAAAAGATTGGAAACCTAAAGTGCATTGAAGGACAGTCAGGGCTACACAAAGAAACCCTGCCTTGAGAGAGAGAGAGAGAGAGAGAGAGAGAGAGAGAGAGAGAGAGAGAGACAGAGAGAGAGAGAGAGACAGAGAGAGAGACAGAGAGAGAGACAGAGAGACAGAGAGAGAGAGAGAGAGACAGAGAGACAGAGAGAGACAGAGAGACAGAGAGAGAGACAGAGAGACAGAGAGAGAGAGTGAGACAGAGAGAGAGAGACAGAGAGAGACAGAGAGACAGAGAGAGAGAGTGAGACAGAGAGAGAGAGACAGAGAGAGAGAGAGACAGAGAGAGACAGAGAGAGAGAGTGAGACAGAGAGACAGAGAGAGAGAGAGAGACAGAGAGAGAGAGAGACAGAGAGACAGACAGAGAGAGAGTGAGACAGAGAGAGAGAGAGAGAGAGGAGAGAGAGAGAGAGGAAGAACTAGTTTTCTAAACTATGGTAGCAATTATCCAAAGAATGAGATCTCTGCATTCTTGTGCATGTATATATGTGGATATGTTCGTGTGCGTGTGTGATTTCTTTGCATATACACCAAAAGACATGATATACAATTACTTTAGGGTATAGGAACTGAGATCACGGAGGATTCTTTGCAGAAGGAATCCTTATTTAGGGCACGTCCAGAATGGAAATGCCACTGAGAGCAGACAATGGAGAAGCCTGTTTGGGCATTCATAGTGTTGATTACTCAATGATTACTTCTCACTTCATTCAGTGTCTGCAAGCACGCTTACCGGTTAGTGGGGAGGCATCCACATCCACGGGCAAGAAACCAAGGAATTCCTCTGCTGTTGAGACCAAGGACTAAATAATCTAATGAGTGTTTATCCAGCAAAAAGTTAAAGCGTAAGCCGGGCGTTTAAGCCGGGCGTTGGTGGCGCACGCCTTTAATCCCAGCACTCGGGAGGCAGAGGCAGGCGGATCTCTGTGAGTTCGAGGCCAGCCTGGTCTACAAAGTGAGTCCAGGACAGCCAGGGCTACACAGAGAAACCCTGTCTCTAAAAAACCAAAAAAAAAAAAAAAAAAAGTTAAAGCGTACGTAGTGCAGCAAACAACCAACACAACTGTTTGGTGTGTGCGCGTGCGTGTGTGTGCGCATGCGAGTGTGTGTGCATGTGTGTGTGTGCGCGTGTGCGTGAGCATGCGAGTGTGTGTGCGCCCGCGTGTGCGTGTGTGTGCGAGCGCGTGTGTGCATCTGCGTGTGTGCACACGTGTGTGCGTGTGCATGCAAGTGTGTGCGTGTGCGTGAGTGTGCGTGTGTGCGCGAGTGTGTGTAAACGTGTGTGCATGCGCGAGTGTGTGTGCGTGTGTATTACTTCATACAGGGTTTAATACATAGCTCAACTTAGCCTTGTCCTCCACATGTTCCTGATTTAGCCTCTCAGCACTGGGATTACAGATGTCTGTATACCACCATGCCTGGCAACAGAGCTTTCCTTTTCCGCCTCTTCTTTTTTCTTTTTTAGGTTTTTGGAGACAGGGTTTCTCTGTGTAACAGCCCTGGCTGTCCTGGACTCACTTTGTAGACCAGGCTGGCCTGGAACTCACAGAAATCCGCCTGCCTCTGCCTCCCAAGTGCTGGGATTAAAGGCATGTGCTACCATGCCTAGCTTAGATCCCACTTCTTTCTTTCTTTCTTTTTTGTTTTTGTTTGTTTTTTGGGTTTTTTTTCGAGGCAGGGTTTCTCTGTGGTTCTTGGCTGTCCTGTAACTCACTCTGTAGATCCAGATGGCCTCAAACTCACAGAGATCCGCCTTCCTCTGCCTCCCGAGTGCTGGGATTAAAAGTGTGGCCACCACACCTGGCAATTACAGACAGCTGTGAACTGCCATGTGGTTGCTGGGATTTGAACCCCAGTCCTTTGGAAGAGCAGCCAGTGCTCTTAACCTCTGACCCATCTCTCCAGCCCTCTTTCTTTCTTTTTAAAATTAATTAATTTATTATGTGCATTGGTGTTTTACCTGCATGTGTGTCTGTGTGAGGATGTCAGACCCCCTGGAACTGGAGTTACAGACAGCTGTGAGCTGTCATACGGAGTGATGGTCACTGAACCCTGGGTCTTCTAGAAGAGCAGTTGGTGGTCCTAACCACTGAACCATCTCTCCAGCCCAAATCCCATTTCGTTTTTCCTTTTCTCTTTTTAAAATTCACTTGATAGCCTGATAGAAGCCCCCCTCCCTCCTCTTCTCCCATCCCACTCTCACACACCTTTATCCTCCCTCCCCTTCTCAGAGGAGGCCCCCCTGTGGGTACCAACCCACCATGGTACAGCAAGTCAAAGCAGAACTAAGTGAATCCTCTCCCACTAAGGCCAGATAAGTCCGCCCAGCCATGGGAAAGAGATCCAGAGGCCGGCAACAATTAGAAACAGTCCTCACTCCAATTGTTAGGGGAGTGCTCTTTGGTTGGTGGTTCTGTCTCTGGGAGCCCCCATGGGCCCACGTTAGTTTACTCTGTAGGTCTTCTTGTGGTGTCCTTGACCTCTCCAGCTCCCACAATCCTTCCCTGCCCCATGGCCCCACTCTTCTACAAGACTCCCTGAGCTCCACCTTTTGTTTGGCTTTGGTTTGTTTTTTTTTTTTTGTGTGTGTTTTATTTTTTTTGTTTTTCGAGTCAGGGTTTCTCTCTGCAGCCCTGGCTGCCCTGGAACTCATTTTGCAGATCAGAACTGGCCTTGAACTCAAAGGTCCGCCTGCCTTTGCCTACTGAGTTCTAGGATTAAAAGCGTGCACCACCACTCCTGGAGTTTTCGCTTGTTTGTTATTTTGAATTTTGTTACATTTTAAAAATTAACTTTGTATCTGTGTGTATTTGTGTATGTGTGGAGGGCTGAGGACAACCTGCAGGAGTCGGTTCTTTCCTAATGTGTGCATCCCAGTGTTGAAATTGAGGTCAGCAGGCTTGGTGGCTGCTACTTTTACCCACTGAGCCCTCTTACTCACTTTGCTTTCCTGTTACCCTGTACAGTGGTAAGAACCTTGAGGTAAACAAAATGCTCTTAGACCGAAAAGAAAATAGACAGTAGGGGCTGGAGAGATGGCTCAGCGGTTAAGAGCACTGGCTGCTCTTCCAGAGGACCCGGGTTCAAATCCCAGGACCCACATGGCAGTTCACAACTGTCTAATTGCCGGGTGTGGTGGCACATGCCTTTAAACCCAGCACTCGGGAGGGAGGCAGAGGCAGGTGGATGTCTGTGAGTTCAAGGCCAGCCTGGTCTACAAAGTGAGTCCAGGACACCCAGGGCTGTTACACAGAGAAACCTTCTGTCTCGGAAAAAAAAAAAAACTAAAAAAGAAAAAGAAAAAAGACTGTAACACCTTCCCTGCGTCTAAAGCCAAGAACATTGGGGGCACTTGTGCTTATCTGGGACTTTGGGTGCGTTGCTTTCCTGAAGTTAAAGGGGTATGTAGCAGGCTATCAGTCTTGATATATACCCAGGCCCTAAAGGAGTACTGTTGGGTAATTCTGGGGAGCGTGGATAGTCTATTTTCTCTTTTGTAAGAGAGGCAGTTTGGGCCGCATTTTTGAGGTTCTGAGTTTATCCACTGACCTAGTCATATATGTTGTACCCCCAGAGTTTACATACTGGAAGAACATACTTTTTGCAGTTAAGCTTTTACAACATAGGAATTCCAGTGAAAGTGCCAAACTGAGGGTGGACGTCAAGGTGATGGAGATGACAAAGTTCTGAACGCATTACGCTGCCCAAGAACATAAAGAAAGGTCTATAGGTCAAAGGTCTAGTTTCCGGTCAAACCTAAGACAAACCGGAAGTTCCCGATCAGGTCCAATTCTACCCCAGGCCCTCCAAGTGGAGATTGAAGAAACCGAGGCGGAGCTTCAGCCAGGAGAAGGTGGAGCTTACAGTCCGTACCTCCCAATAACAGTCGAGGAGTCTTTAGTTTTCAGCCAATCAATGCCAAGAGATGATCAAATTTAAAGGCCCCCCCTGCTGGCCCTACCCCCTGGGAGAGGCGGGGGAGAAGGGCGGGCCCTGGCCCGAGCCCGCCAATCACAATGGGCTGCCGGCGAAAGGGCGGGCGGTGGCGCCAATCAGCAGCAGCAGCCGCGGTCTGGTTGAGCAGTTGGCTATAGTTGTTGCAATTTTTTTCGAAAGCTGGGTTTCCCGGGAGATTCCCGTCGGTGACAGAGCCTGGCCATGGCTAGAGGTATTTGGCCAGGGTGGCCAGCACGGAGGGACTGCCTGGCGGGGAGCCGCACTGCAGGGAGCGCAGGGCGCGGGATCGGCCTCTCACAGGCATCCCCCTTCGGTAGAGTGCGGGAACCCGGAGGGACAGGGGACCCTGGGTGGCCCCAGAGGCCGTTCCCCATGTTGGGCAGCGCTTTCCCGGCTTGCGCCTGTGGTTCAGCCAATTTCCCCGGAGCTGGCATATCCCTATGTCAAAGCTCATGGGAAACTTGAGCGCAGCGCCCCTCCAGGGAACGGTTGTTACTATGCCGCGAGCCTGCCTGTCGGAGGAGGTGACCCTGAGGCAGGGCGCAGATTGCTGACCTGTGTGTGTCTCGGGCAGTGTACGCCTCAAGACAGCTCTGCACCGCGTGGCTGAGGCCGGGTCCGAGTGGTCCATTTCGGGGTGAATCGTGACCCCCAAGTGCCTGGCGGAACAGCCCTTCTCCTCTAAGCTGGGCAGGACTTAGGTCCACAGGGGATGGCGTGGGAGGACTCGTGCGACCGCGTGAGACAAGTCCACCTTTGAATACAGGTGTCAGGACAAAAGCCCGCGTTATGCGGCAAAAGAATCTCTGCTGCTTTGCCATTTCTAGCCTCTGTGTCGCATGCGAAAGGACCAAAAACTTGAGCGTGGCTAGACAATCAGTTTTTCTTTAAGTTAGAGTATTGCGTCTTTCTCGAAATGCCAAGACCTCTGGTGTGAGCGGAAGTCTCCCTTAACGCGGCGTGCGCTGTAGAGCAATAATCATAATGAATTCGTCATTCATTCAGGGAATATTTATTGGGCCCCATTGCTTGCACTGCACCCTGTTGCATCATTTATTCTCTCAGCAGTCTTATAAGATCTTTGGAGATAAGACTTCCTCAGATGCTAACTAGAAATGAGGTATAAAAAACTTCACGTTAAAGTATGTCATTACCTAGAGAAAATTAATGCTAGTCTCACCCTTCCCTCTCTTCTCCCCTCTCTTCCCTCCAGCACCTTTTCCTTTTTTTTTTCTGAGACAGAGTTTTACTATGTAGCCCTGACTAAAATGATGGAACTTGTTATGTAAACCAGGCTGACATTAAACTTGGAATGATCCTATGCCCTTACCTCTCAAGTTCAAGGATTTTAGGCATACACTACCATGCCAAATTTAACATTACATTTTTCTTGGAAAAAAATAAGTATCAAAGGGATATTTAAGTTGCCTGGTTAACTTAGTTATAAAATTTTGAATTCCTAGTTCACTTTTTCTATTACCACAAAACTTTTTGAACTTTTAAAACTATTATTTTTATTTGATGTGTACGGGTGTTTTGTCCACATGTGTATCTGTGGACCATGTGTGCCTGGCGACCACAGAGGCCAGGGTATAGTGTTAGATCCCCTGGAAACTGGAACTACAGAAGGTTGTGAACAGCCATATCAGTGCTGGGAATCAAACCTGGGTCCTCTGGAAGAGCAGCCAGTGTTCTTACAACCACTGAGCACCTCTCTAGACTACCACATGAGAAATCCTGATCTGCAAGGGCACTGCACACATGTAGGGCATGCACATACAGGCAGGCAAAACACCAATACACTAGAAAAAATAATGTGTGTGTGGGAGTAAAACTTGATTTGGTTGAGCTGTGTGTAAAGGTGAAAGGCCTTTAATTCCAGCACTTGGGAAGCAGAGGCAGGCGGATCTCTGAGTTCGAAGCCAATCTGGTCAAATCAAGTTCCAGGACAGCCAGGATTACATAGAGAAACTCTTGTCTAGAAACACCAAGCGACAACAACAAAACTTGGCTTAATTAAATTACAGGGAGAAAATTGACTATTATTGAAATATGGGAATAATTATTACTGAGATCCAAACATCTTATCATCTCAGCTAACCTATATAAATTATTATAGCTAGTTTTTCAGAGGTCAAAGGTGAAGTCTGAAGTCACAGACTTTAGCTGGGCTGTGTCTTTGTTATGCTGATGTCTCTCTTAGCCAAAGCTAAGGTCAAAGTCGTGTAGCTTCTGCCCAGTAAGGCTTATGATCCTCATGGCCAGCTATGTGCTCCTTGGATGTATTTGTGTTTGTGAGTGTGTGTGTGTGTGTGTTACTGATATTGGATCCTAGGGCCTCACACTTGCTATGCAAGCTCTCTTTCACCTCTTATCCTCTCCCCTATCCCCTTTCCTTTCCTTTTCTTTTTTTGAGACAGGGTCTCTCTGTGTAGCCCTGACTGCCCTGGAACTCAATGTGCAGACTAGGCTAGCCTCCAACTCACAAAGATCTGCTTGCCTTTGCCTCCAGAGTACTTGAATTAAAGATGTATACTAACACACCTGGCCTGAGCCTGGTTTTGTTTTTTAGACACTCACTATGTAGTGTAACACAGTGGCTTTTATTGTGTTTTTTTTATTACACAGTCTAATTGATCTTACTATACTTTTTACCTTCCTTCAAACCCTTGTTCCTTCCAACCCCCCCTACACTAGGTTGGAGGGGAAAGGCACTGAAGTAGGTCTCTTTGAGCTACTTCCTGCTGATTAGGGTCATTGATTCTTTGGGGGCAATACCATTCTCAGTAGACACAATATCCAGAAGTCCAGCAAACCAAGAAACAGCAGCAGGAAGAACCAGTGGCAGCTTTGGGAGAGCACCAGCAGCAGGAAGAATAGCAACCTCTTCTTTTTAGCCCCTTCTCCTGGGGCTCTGACTTTTTTTTGCTCCCTCAAGTCCTGAGTTCAACTTGCTCAGCTGGCTAAGCCACGCCCCTGCTAGCTTGAGGCACAGTTAATAGTTTATACCTGTGGTCTTAACTGAAGCAGCCTCACACCCAGGATTAAACAAACACATTCTCATAACTGGCTTTTTAAATTTTTAAAAAATAAACAAAACTCTTAATATAATGTAGCTCAGGCTGACCTAGAACTCAGGCACTCCTCCTGCCTCAGCTTCCCAAGTAGCTTGGTACTAGTTGGGGTACTGCTAAGCCTGGAGAGTCTGCATTACTCTTGTAAATTATTAAATTAGATATTAAGAGTGTAAATACCATATCACTTATAATACATCAAGTGAAAAGGCCAGGCTTTCTCCCTTAGAAAATTACTTTGGGGGAGTTGTTTATTTTTTTGATGCTGGAGACAAAAATAGAGCCTGGTGCACACCTGACCAGCCCTGCATCATTGAGCTTCAGCCTCAGCCCCTGGAAAGTCTTTGATCAGGTGCGGTGGCTCACACCTATAGTCTTAGAATTTTGGAGTCTGATGCAGGAGAACTGCTGAGATTTGGAGGCCAGTCTAGGCCTCAGTGTGAGACCTCCCTACCACTTTCCCCCATACACACAAAAGAGGAGACAGAGGAAAGAAACAAAAGGTATTGAAGTCACATTGAGAGTCCCACTGTGTCATTTGAACAAAATAATCACATACCAGGTAGCTTCTCTCTCGTTTTGAAGATTGTCTTGTCATTTTTTTTTGGGGGGGGGGTTATTTTATTTGTTGTGAAGGTTTATAGTCAGGAAGGTATTTACAATCCAAGTATTTATTTTGGTTTGGTTTATTGTAGGGGTTACAGGAGTGAACCACTGTGTGCTTTCTTTTGAGGAAGGTCAGCCCATCTACTTTTCTTCATCTCTTCTGCCTTTTTTCAAAGTGTTCTCATTTCTTCCGCTTTCATCATCTCTCAACAAGCAAAGAATATAGACTTTTATCACCTGACTTTTACTTCCCCTATTCTCCCATAGCTCCTGGGATCAGTCCCATAATAGTCACTATGGCCTGAAAGGCCCCTCTCACCCCCTGACCTCATTGCCCTCCAACTGCCTTTATGTTCACTGCTGTATATACTGTATATCCATGGGCTGGAACAAAGCAGGCATTCAGTAAATGTTTGTGTTTGTTAAAAGCTTTTATGCTGATATTTGAACTCAAGAGAACCATTCTTTATGTTAGAATGTGATCAGATAGCAGAATTGGGTTCCAATCCCATTTCTTTCTTGTCATGATACTCTTATGCAAAGAAGTCATCTGCCCTAAGCCTCAGTTTCCATAGGCGTGGAACCGGAGTAATATATATTATATATTATTATATAATTGTAATCAGAAGTTTTAATTAAATGATGGGTCCTAACACACTGCAAACACTCAGGATATGTTAGCCATTGATGATATTGTTAGTTTATAGTTCTCTGAAATCCTAGCAACAGTAGTTTGTATTTCTATGTTGTTTTTTGTGTGTGTGTGTTTTGGTTTTGTTTGTTTGGGTTTTTTTTGTTTTTGGTGTTTTATTTTACAGCCCAAAGTGGCTTCAAACTTCAATCATTCTGCCATCGCCTGCCAAGTAGAGACTGGAGGTGTGAGCCATGTGCAGTTCAAATGGCATAGTTCCCATTGTTTGTTGTTATTATTTGCAGAATTTAGGATTGAGCCCAGGACTTTGTGTGTGGTAGGTATGTGTTTTATCACTATCACTAGTATCTTTGTTTTTTGGAGACACCGTTTCTCTGTGTGACAGAGCCCACCAGGCTGTCCTGGAGTGGCTTGGTAGACCAGGCTGGCCTCGAGCTCACAGAGATCCACCTTCCTCTGCCTGCCAAGTCCACCACCATGCCCAGCCACTTTAGTATCTTTTTTACTTCCGGTAGGGGTAGTCCCATTAATCGAGTGTGGTAGGCTCTGCAGAAGGATGGGAAGTTAGAGGCTGGGTAGGCCTCTAACTTTGAAGGTTATTAAAGCAAGCTGGTAAGGTGTTGAGAGTGGCTTCTCCTGTAATCCTCCTCAGTATTAGGGCTTTTAACAGAAGGAGGGTGAAGAGGCAGCCCCCCAAACAGCCCTTTATTGTAGATGTTGGAAGGTTATAGAAAGCAAGGCTTTGGGGATGTTGGAAGGTTATAGAAAGCAAGGCTTTGGGGGTTTAACTACCAACACATAGAGGGCCAGAGTCGGGAAGTGACTTAGCTGTGTGGTCTTAATGCTGTAAGGCTGGGTCCCTTCAAGTGTCTTGTTTGCGTCTATGACTTAGCACAAATACAGTGAATCTTTGGCTGTGAGCCCGCATGCCCTAACACAGCAACAGCATAGCGGCACAAGGCAGTAATCTAAGCAGACAGTAACCAGAGTGCCTGCAACCCTGCCTACCTAGGCATTTTTTCTTCCAGGGAGGGCTGCAGGGCACAAGGTGGGTGACCTGCTTGCTAAAACCCTTTTGCTACACTGTAACGCCTCCTAACCTTCACCAGTGGCTAGGAATGCCGGCTTCGGCAGGAACCGGGGTTGCGAGAACTTGGCCAGGTCCCTCGCTTCTCTGAGCCTCAGTTTCCCATCTGTAGGAAAGGTAATAACGGTGTCTGTCTTCCCCGGGCTGTTCTGAGGCGTGCGCAGGATAGCTTGGCAGAAGCACCCCCGCAAACTTATCAGGGCCAGCCAGGGCTCCCTAGCTCCTCAGGCCACAGGCAGAGGTCGCCTGGCTTTGACAAGGGCCCCACCACTTCCTGGTCCTGTGGCCCTGGAGACTCCCCACCTTCCACGAGATGCCCCCAGGGCGGACGCCCGGGCTCGCGAACGTCCCACGCAGGCAGACGCAGCCCCGCGGCGGGCTCCGGGCGCCATGCAGTCGCCGCGCCGAGTGGCCGGGGACGCGCGCGCGAGGGGCCGCGCTGAGCCAGGATTGGCCGTCGCGCGCCCTCACGCCCGCCCCGCAGGCGCCTGGCAGCGCCGCC
>CAJQZJ010004765.1:8311594-8366552 GCA_907164525.1 Lophiomys imhausi
CAGGTGGGGGTGGGGGGCCCGGGCGCGTGGGGTGGGGTGGGGCGGGCGCAGGGGGCCCCGGCCGGGCCGGGTGGGGAGGGGGCCGCGCGGCGAGGGCTCGGGCCCCGGGACGGCGCAGCCCGGCCCGCTGCGTGCGGGCTTGGAGACATGGCTGCGGCGGGTCCCCGCGGTCCCGCTGCCCGCGCCGCCGCGCCCTGAGCGCCCCTCCCCCGCTTCCCCCGGGTCCCCCCTCTCCAGGCAGGAAGATGTGCAAGCCCCGAGCGGTGGAGGCGGCAGCGGCGGCGGTGGCGGCGGCGACGGCCCCGGGCCCGGAGATGGTGGAGCGGAGGGGCCCGGGGAGGCCCCGCAGCGACGGGGTAAGCAGGCTCCCTCCCCGCACTGAGCAGCGCGCCAGCCGGGCCCGGGCCTCTCGCACGTGGGCGCAGCGGGGGCGCCCCCCATCGGCACCGGCCGAGGGCACGGGCCTGGGGCAGCTTCCTTCTCTGCCGCCTGGCCGTGAGTGGTGGTCCCGCTCCACTGTGACCCCGACTGGCAGTGTCTGACCTCGAAAAGTTTCTGTGGCGTTGTGACATTTCCAGCCCCTCCCAGGACCCTAGGTCCCGGGAGATGGCTGCTTTCCCGAGGGTGTGTGGGGCCTGCTCTCGCCCTTTGAGTCACCAGAGTGTCTGATTTGGTTAGTGGCTTACCAGACTGCCAGGCCCTGCATTGTTTCTTGGAGAGCCCTCCTCCTGTGCGTGGTCACTCCGAAAGAGGCCCGGCACCCAAAGACACCAACCCAGCAGTGACCTGTACAGGACACCCCACCCCCTTCCCGCCTGCCCCAATGTTAGCAACCAAGGTGCGGTTTGCAGTGGAGTGACCGCCCTAAATGCGCTGGCCCGGAGCCTGTGCTCTCATTGGCCTCCCCCATCACTCAGCCACAGGACTGGGAGGTGCTGGGCTGCAGTGGCTTGAGAGGGGCCAGGCCTAGCACAGAAGGCGCAGTGAGCAGTTCGCAAGCCCTCCCAGCTGGCCTCAGCACCAAGTGGTTAATCAGGTTCCCTTAGGCCTGTTTCTATGCTAGTAGCTGACTCCCTAGCCTGGGGAGTTAACCCCTGACTCAGCCCAGCCCTTCAGAACCAGAGTCGGTTTTCCCTGGGTCATTCTGACCTCCCTGCTGCTGGTAGATTAGTTCTTTCCTTAAACGGACTGGACATTCATTTACCGTCTTGTCTTCTGCTGGCCAGACTTCCCCTTTAGAGACTTGATTTAGAGAATACATGTGTTCAGAAACCGGGGTCTTGGGGCTTCAAATTCTGCCGGGGCTCTCCCCGAGAGAGCTCTCTTAGGGCTGGCATCTCCTGGTTGGCCTGTCCTGGAGCGGTGATAACATCTATCTTTTGTATTCATATTTCCCCTTCTTCCTTCCCTTAAAATGCGGTGGGATTGTCTTTGTTTCCAAGCCTCTTTCAGAATCCGTGTTTGTCTTTCTAGGAGAACGTGTTTGCTGGGCAGTCAAAGATCTATGCCTATATGAGTCCGAACAAATGCTCTGGAATGCGGTCCCCACTTCAGGAAGAAAACTCAGTTGCACATCATGAGGTCAAATGCCAGGGGAAACCATTAGCAGCTGGAATCTACAGGAAGCGAGAAGGTAAGCTCTGAAATGGTCTCTTTCTGCCTTCAGCTGCTCAGGTTGTACACACACGCGCACACACCCATACATTCACACACTCACACTCTCACACTTCTTCCCAGTGCCAGGTATGAGGGAGATATTAGCCATGTTCCTTCTCACTAGTGAGAAACAAACACAGGTGGAGAAGAAGAGTGGGGTGTGTGTCTTGTGGTCTGACAGGTTTTCCTACTTTCACAACAGTTAGCATATCCTTCAGGCGTGTCTTGCCACATTGCAAAAATAACACACCCCACCTGCAATTTGAGAGGCTTATGATTGTTAAAGATGCAGAAAAAGTGAGTCTAGGTTGTACAGAGCAGGCGAATGACAGCAGGGTGAAGTGAACTCAGAGGATCAACTGACTTACCTTGTTTGGCAGGCCCTGGCCCCGTTTCCACAGTTTCTTTCCATTCAGGTGTTCTATATTACTTTCCAAAGCAGCATGGGCTGCGTGTGAGATTGTGAGTTACATATTGAGTGTAGGCTAGTGTCAGTGGTAGACTACTTGCCTGGTATGTGAGACCCTGGATTTGATCCTGAGCACTTTACAAAAACACAAGAAAGATTAAAACAAAGAGCGCGTGGTTATTGGGGAAATCTGTGGAAGCCAAATCAGGATTGCAATGATTCCAAAGCCAGCATGGCTTACAGTATGAGACTTTGTCCCACCTACTTCCCAAAATAAGTAGGGTTGGGATGTAACTCAGTAGTATAATGCTTGCCTAGCAAGTGTGAGGCCCCAAGCTCAATTCCTAACACCACAAAAAGAAAATTCAACTCAGCTTTATGAACAAGGCAACCCTCTAAGAATCTTGCTTTTTTTCCAGATATTCCCTTTTAAAGCTTCAGTGAGGAAAGGCTCCCATCCACCCCCATGACTCATTTCTTTTTTTTTATTTTATTTTTATTTTTTTATTTTTAAATTTTTTTTGGTTTTTTGAGACAGGGTTTTCTGTATAACAGCTCTGGCAGTCCTAGTCTCGCTTTGTAGACCAGGCTGGCCTCGAACTCACAGAGATCCGCCTGCCTCTGCCTTCCAAGTGCTGGGATTAAAGGTGTGCGCCACCACCACCCGGCTCTTTTATTTTTTTTTTTCAAGACAGGGTTTCTCTGTGTAATAGCCCCAATCACCCTGGACTCACTCTTGTAGACCAGGCTGGCCTCAAACTCACAGAGATCCACCTGCTTCTGCTTCCCGAGTGTTGGAGTTAAAGGCGTGCACCACCATGCCTGGCCAACTCATTTCTTTTTTTTTTTTTTTTTTGGTTTTTTGGGACAGGGTTTCTCTGAATATCTCTGGCTGTCCTGGACTCGCTTTGTAGACCAGGCTGGCCTCGAACTCGTAAAGATCTGCCTGCCTCTGCCTCCCAAGTGCTGGGATTAAAGGCGTGCGCCACCACTGCCCGGCTTCCAACTCATTTCTTATAGATGGAATCTTGCCAGACGAAGCAAGGCTCCCTAGCTACCTGTAGCTTCATGGGAGAAATCTGTGTGTTCACTAACAGAAATGGTCAGAAGTGCTAAAGCCCATCTTCTGGCAAGGGCTGTGTTTCAGAACTAAGGCAGGGAGGTATGCCTATGGAAGGAGCCTGCCCTTAGCATGATTTTTTCCCCCCACTCCCATGCACAGGCTTATATTGTCTGAGTCAGTCTCAAAATAACTTCGGTTCTAACTGTAACTGCCACTTGGAAGGAGGAGGCTCGGGCAAGCTGCAGCTCTCTTGTGAGCCCCAAGGGGCCTATCTGTCAGTTTAGAGAGAAGCAATCCTGTCTGACCCATTGGGCTATCTGGGGATAGCATGGGTGTAGAAGGGCCTTGAGATCTTGCAGCTGCCTGCTTGGCCCCACTGCCATTGCCAAATAGAAACATCCTTGTGCCTACAGCTGTTAGGAGAGTACCTGCCACTCAGGCGTGGGCAAAGAACTCTGTCTGGAGCCATAGTCAGCATCCCTTTCAAAACTGAGCAAAGTGAATATTGTCCATATGGTGATGGGGATTTACTGGTGCTGCTAAATAGCAGCAATTCGATTTTGGGATCACATGTACATTGGAGTTTCTTTTTTTTTTTTGGTTTTTCGAGACAGGGTTTCTCTGAATATCTCTGGCTGTCCTGGACTCGCTTTGTAGACCAGGCTGGCCTCGAACTCACAAAGATCCGCCTGCCTCTGCCTCCCAAGTGCTGGGATTAAAGGCGTGCGCCACCACCGCCCGGCAACATTGGAGTTTCTAAGAAGACCCACAGTGTCACCCAATTGTGCTGTGTCACAGATCTCACAGACACTGGACACTCCAGGGTTACACCCGCCATCCTGCCAAAAAGGGAGAGTTGAAAGGGAGTGGGCTGATCTGGTGGGGGTATGTGTTTTGTATGTGTGTGGGTATTTCTGAGCCACACTCTGCATGTGAGGTTCAGAGAAAAACTCACACAGGTCAGTCTTCTCCTACTGTGAAAGTCCTGAGGATCAAATTCAGGTAATTAGGCTTGGTGGCAAGGGCCTCTGTCCAATCTCATTCCCTCAACTGCACCCCCTTTCCCCAGGTTTTTTTTATGGCTGTGCTTGAGATCTGAACTCAGGTCCTCATGTTGATGTGACAATCCCTTTACTCACTAAGCCAGCTCCCCGGCTTCCCTTCCTGGATCCTTGGGATGCGTTTCTTTTTACTCTGTTGTTTGTTGAGCATAATTCCAGATATCAAAGTTTATTTGCTTATTTTGTAGAACCTGGGCTAGAACCTGGAGACTTTGGGCACCTAGGCAAGTCCTCTGCCGCTGGGCTCCATCCCAACCCAAGCCTCTTATTGTTTCAAGACAATATCTCCTGTAGCCCAGGCTAGCTTCAAACTTCACACACACACACCTGAGGATGGCCTTTGATAAGTGTTCTACCTCCCCCTCCCAGGTGTGCTGGGATTACAGGCATGTGGCACCATGTTTTACTCTTGCTTTCCTGAACTGCATAATATGCAGTTGAGTGGTTTTTAGTGTGTCTGCAATCACAATCACCACCTCTAAGCCCAGAAGATTCCCACCACCCCACAGAGAACACAGCCCGGTAACACTGCTCTGCGCTCCCCATCCCCCGCAGCCTTGAAACTCCTTTCTCGGTCTGCAGCTTTGCCTGTTGTGGGCATTTCATGCAAATGATGTAATAGGATATGTAGCCTTTTCTGTTTGGCTTTGTCACTCAGCATGATGTGTTTCAGGTTGTATGTAGTGTGTGACAATGCTTCATGCCTTCTTATGGCTGATTCATAATCATTCCCTGTGTGGACAGACTGCAGTCTGTTTAACTGATTATCCACTGATGGGTGTTTGGGGTGTTTGCCTTTCTGGCTAGTGTGCATAAGCTACCACATTCCATGTACAGATTTTTGTGTAGACATGTGTTTTTAATCTTCTCAAATAGATGTCTGAGTGTAGAATTGCTGGGTCATATGGTGATTCTGTGTTTAATTTTGTGAGGAAATTGCCAAACTGTTTTCCAAAATTGCTATGCCATCACTTATCTAGGGGTAGTATATTAGTTATTTACTTTGAAAAGTAAATCATTAAATCTATTTTTTTTAATAATTTATTTTTTATTTCTTCAAGTTACATCTCAATCACAATTAAATCTATTTTTTAAAGATAGCATGGTTCACCAGCACAGGGCTTGCAAACTGCTATCAGTAAGGCTGTTTGCTGTGTGCCTCATGACAGGGTGCATGCTGGTCTGCTTAGCTACCATCCAGAGAACCTCTTGGAGCCTGGGGCTTCAACCTTGTTAGAAGAAGGGTTTGTTTGCCTAAGAATCTGAAGTGAGGCGTGTCAGGCAGTGAGTGAGGAAAAGAGTTTGGACTTTGTCCCCTCACTCCACCCATCAGTGTCAGCTAGCTCTTGCCTTGGGAATTGAGCTTATTTTCGGGTCTGCAGCAGGGTCCTGAAAGCCTCTGGCGGCAGTCAGGCCCAAGTTAGCATCTGCCATACTTCACATCCTCACAGGTCCAGTGTGCTGGTCAAAGCACAGATCCAAAAGTACTTCTTCCTGGTTGACCTTAGTGGACACTGGTTCAGAAGGCTCCAGCCGCTTTGTGACACTCCCACGATGCTCTCTTAGCTGGTGATAACCAGTGCGCAGAGTGAACCCCTGTCCCCCACCCTCCCCACTGCAGAGAAAAGAAATGCTGGGAATGGGATCCGAAGCGCCGTGAAGTCCGATGAGCAGAGAGTCAGAGATGCCAGGAGAGGTCCCCTGGCACCTTTTCCAAACCAAAAATCCGAAGCAGCAGAACCTCCAAAAACTCCACCCCCATCATGTGATTCTACCAATGCAGTGGTTGCCAAGCAGACCCTGAAAAAACCCCTCAAGGGCAAGCAGGCCCCTAGGAAAAAGTAAGTAGCCTGGAGCCCTCTCCTAACAGACCATCTGGTTCCAGTGTCCTGGCTAAGCCCCCACTGCCAGGCCCCTCTCCCCTGAGTCATCACACTTCCTAGTGTCTCCCTGTATCTGTATGGCAGGGTCCAGAGGTCAAGGCCTCCCTCCCTATCTCTTCCCTAGAGAGGGGTGATCAGTTGTCTTTGAAACTGGGCCTCGCCCCAAACAGGTAGATGAACAGATGTACAGTCAGGCCCCTGTCAAAAGTGGGTCAAGGCGATTACCGAGAGTTACCTCCGGGGTCTGAGCAGGGCCTCAGGCCTCATTGTTCATTTTCTCCCTTCCCCTCCCCTCCACCCAGGTCTCAAGGGAAAACACAGCAGAATAGAAAACTCACAGATTTCTACCCAGTGCGAAGGAGCTCCCGGAAGAGCAAAGCTGAACTTCAGGTAGGGTCTAATGGCTGCAGCTGGGAGGAGCCTTCGGGTTTGTTTAGCATGTGTAGGCGGAGCCTGTGGTGTGTCTCTTGTTTCTCTTTTTTTTTTGGGGGGGGGGGTTCAAGACAGGGTTTCCCTGTATAACAGCATTGGCTGTCCTGGACTCGCTTTGTAGACCAGGCTGGCCTCGAACTCACAGAGATCCGCCTGCCTCTGCCCCCCAAGTGCTGGGATTAAAGGCGTGCGCCACCACCACCCGGCTTCTTGTTTTTCTAACATGATCCTCAGCTTGTTCTCTACCGTGTTGGTGGGGCAGGGGACACACTTAAAACCCCTCTGGGTAGCCTTGTCACCTGTACTTCATGGCATAGAAAGTGGGATTGGCTTTTCCAGGATGTGTTGGCAGGGCGTTTGGATTCTGGGACCATGGGGGAAACTGCCTGTTCTTTCAGGAGCTTCCCTTGTCTGAAGTCTAGATGTTTCTAAAAGCACAGCTTGGAAGTATTTACTGATTGCTGAGTTCGAGCCTGACAGCTCCTCAACTTGGCCTACAGTGTGAGATGGAAGGCTGAAGGCCAGGCCAGACGCACCTGTAATCCTGTGTTCAGGACTCAGCTGAGAGAACTGGCAGTTCTAGAGAGTGGTCTGGGGTATACAGCAAGCTCCAGCCCAGATAGGGCTACGTAGCAAGACCCTGCTTACAAAACAAAAAAGGATAAGGTGGTGAGTTGTTATGAAGATTAAAGAAGTCGATTCATGATAGATGTATGTGGTGGTGAGGCCAGGTCTCCAGTTCGGGACCACCCTTGGTTACATAGTAAAACCCTGTCTGGAAGCAAAACACCCAAATAAGATGGCTTTCTGGGACTGGGGACAGAGCTCAGTTGGAGTCCTTGCTTAGTGTGCTTCTCAAAGTCCATGATTTCCATCCCTAGCACTGTACAAACTGGAGTTGGTGGCTCTTGTGTGTAATCCTAGCACTGAGAAGGTAGAGACAGAAAGATCAAGAGGGGCATGGTGATGGTGGCACATGCTTTTAATCCCGGGAGGCAGACAGGTCTCCTGAGTTTGAGGCCAGTCTGGTCTACAGAGTAAGTTCCAGGACAGGCAGTGCTGTTACACAGAGAAACCCTATCTTGAAAAAGCGCACACACACACAAAAGTCAAGGCTAAGTCACCCAGGATTTGAGGCCGGCTTGAGCTACATGAGATCCTTTCTCATAAACAGTTCTGTAAGGATGCAGGAGTGCAGATCGCAATGAGCTCAGACAGACAGACAGACACACGCACACACACATATGCCATTTTTCAGGATGGTCAGTTCCCAGGTATTCTGTCTCCCTGTTTCCAGATGAACACCAAGTGGCTCTTATGCAGGAAGGTAGCCAGCCCATTTGGTCCCACACCCATGTGTACAGTACCCAGTGGCAGCCTGTAAATATTTGGTGCAGTGGGTTGTGGTTAATGCTTCTCCATGCTGAAACCCAGGGTATGGCCAGATGCCTCCTTGCTCCCACAGGTAGTCACGGTCCACCCCTCACTTTCCTGCACATCTTTTTCACTCTGGAGGCTTCAGGTCAGCTCTGAACAGGGAAGAGGGGACTCATCTGGGCAGTTTGAACATTTCGTCTGCTGCGGAGTTCCCTCAGCTTCAGAGATGGCAGATCTGCTGTAGCTCCATCCTCTTTTTCTATTGACACAGCTTTACCTTAAAAAGAAGCCAAAGAATGGGGGGGGTCCTGCTCCCCCCACAAAACTTCCCCACCAGCTTTGGCTTTATTTCTTGTAAAAGGCTGTCTCTTTTGGCCAAGAATGAGCTGTTATAAACGGCTGCCAGCCGTGGGAGGCTGTGCTAGGTCACTCTCAAAGGCAGCACTGCAGAGCGGAGATAGTGCCAGGCCACAGAGACCAGGCTCCTCCCAGCCAGGCAGGAGCCATGGTAGGCCCCACAGGGAAGCCCGTGCCTCTGGGTAGGAGCAGCTAAGGCCGCGGTGCCAAAGAAAAGCCAGGCTCTTGTGCGTGGGTAGCAGGAGGCTGCAGAGGGACTACGGAGGTCGCCTGCTCTCTGCAGAGGGGAAGTGTGCTGTTACCGGGTCAGGAACCAGTACAAGCAAGAGCCATGCTGTGCTCCTCACTGTTTGTCTTGGCTCTGCCGAAAGAGCGCTGTTTCCCTGCTGCTGGCTGTGGCAGGGAAGTGACAGAGCCTGTGGTTATGTGTATGTGGCTGTTGCTGGCAGTTTGTGTTCTCTTGACTGCAGAGAAAGGTGGAGGGCGTAGCGCTAGGCCTGTCAGAGGGTTGGCGTTCCTCCTGACCTGCTAGGCTAGGGACTGAGCAAGTGGGCCAGGAGATACTGTGGTTGACCAGGTGGCCAAAAGTAAAGTACCTAGTTCTGGGCACCTTGTGGAGCTGAAGAAAAGCTGGCAGTGCAGAGCCAGGTCCAGAGTTCAGAACAGGAGGAAGGGACTCGCACCATAGGGTTTGTGCACAGGACAAACCTTAGAGAGATGTCCTCAGCTCCATGGCACTATGTTGAGGAGCCCTCTGGCTGCCTGGGTGGCCCGCCCATTGGTAGGGTGGCAAGTACACTGTCAAAAGAACTACAACTGGTGGCAATGCCCTGGCTTTGTTTTCCCTTCTGATACCACCTGAGGACTATAAAGAGCTGTCTGTCCTTCCTGTCCACATTCACTCAGGACTTGCCTCCTCCCACAGGGTGATTGTCAACTTAAGAAGCCCCCTGGCTAGTGCTGGAGCGCAGCACTACAGCCCTTGTCCCCTCTGCATGAAGCTCTAGCTGCAATCACCAGTACTGTCAGGGAGACAAGCCAGCTTGTGTGCCTTTGAATATTAACTTGGTGAGGCGGAGTGCTGAGCCGAAGGCTCCTTGGTCTCTAAGAATCTGCAATTTCTCTGAAAAAGTGTCTTGACAACTCTGGAGCAAAGAAAGAAACAGGCAGGTAGATGGATTAGGGGAAAGGTCAGCCTAGGCAGGAAGGACAGCTGCTCAAAGGCCTGGAGGCTAGAGGTCTGGCCTTCTGAAGATCGTATAGCTGATGAGGAGTGGGGGAGGTGGGGCACTGAGGCCTGGATCTTGCAGAATCTGTTCCCACATAAGAAAAAGTCTGGCATGGTGGCACATGCCTTTAATCCCAGCACTCAGGAGGCAGAGGCAGGCAGATCTCTTTGAGTTCAAGGCCAAACTCTCAAAACTGAAAAAGGTAATGTTTGGAAGGCTGTAAACTAAACCAGCTCTCGGAACTAGTGTGACGATGTGTTCCTAAAATTCTCATCACTTGGGAGTCTGTTGCAGGAGGATTTGGGATTCTAGGCCAGCCTCAATACATAGTTAAAACCCTAATTCTGATTTTTTTTTTCTTTTTCATTTTTTTGAGACAGGGTTTCCCTGTGCAACCCCAGCTGTCCTGGAAATTGCTCTGTAGACCAGGCTGGCCTCAAACTCAGAGATCCACTTGCCTCTGTCTCTTGAGTGCTGGGATTAAATCCATGTGCCACTACCCCCTGACTAAATTATTCTATTATTAAACAAAAATTATTTTGTTTTTGTTTTTTCTTTTTTTTTTTTTTTTTTGTTTTTTTCGAGACAGGGTTTCTCTGTGTAGCCCTAGCTGTCCTGGACTCACTTTGTAGACCAGGCTGGCCTCGAACTCGCAAAGATCCACCTGCCTCTGCCTCCCAAGTGCTGGGATTAAAGGCGTGCGCCACCACCGCCCGGCTTTTGTTTTTGTTTTTTCAAGACAGGGTTTCTCTGTGTAGCCCTGACTGTCCTAGACTTGCTTTGTAGACCAGGCTGGCCTCGAACTCACAGAGATCCACCTACTTCTGCCTCCCAAGTGCTGCCATTAAAGGCAAGCGCCACCACGCCCAGCAAGTAATTTTTGATTCAGAAGACTCCTGTGGAACTAGGGTAAAGAACAGAGTCCAGGTTCGTGGTTGAAGCCCTAAGACTAGGAAGATGGCTGTTGGATAATGACTGAGGACAGCAGTGGGGTGGAGAAGAAGGTGGCTAGATTTCAAACTGTCCTCTGGCAGACGCCTCCCCTCATGCACGCATCAGTATCAGCGTCACGTACCCCAGGGCCTGTCCCAGAGTAGATGTGGACTGAATGACTGGCCAGTTGTGCCTTGGTCCCAGGTTCTGTCTGCAAGGTCTAGCAAGGGTTTGAGTTCAGCAGGTGGCAAGGCCCCCCCCAACAGATGCCATCTGCCCAGGAAGTGCCTCCATGCTGGTGAGCCAAAGTGCTTTGAGGCATCTAATGTCTCCCTACAGCTCCCTCCTGTTCCCAGTATCCTGTGTAATGAGAGGGCACCGGGATCCAGAGTCAGATGGAGTAGGAGCAGGAGAGACTGCCCCAGGGAGTACCCCCGCTTCTCTGTTCCTTGCTGGGTTGTCCTGCTGGTTAGGAGGCACTGACAGCTCAGAGATCTGAGCGTAGGCCTCCAAGGGAAGTATCAGTCAGCTTGGAGGGATGAGGAGCAGATGTGTCCTGCTTACAGAAGCAGCTTATAATCGGCTCTGGGCGGCTAATCAATAAACCCATATGCTGAGCAAACATTCTCCCCCTTAGTGCCCCCCTTTTCTTTTTCTTTAATTTATTTTTATTTTATGTACATTGGTGTTTTGACTACATGTATGTCTGTGTGAGGGTGTTGGATTGTTTGGACAGTTGTGAACTGCCGTGTGGGTGCTGGGAATTGAACCCGGGTCTTCTCAAAGAACAGACAGTGTTCTTAACCTCTGAGCCATCTCTCCAGCCCTCTTTTTCACATTTTATTTTGTGATAGACTCTTACCAAATTGCCATATACTGGCCCAGAGCTTACTGTGTAACCCAGGTTGGCTTCAAATGTAGGAACATTGTGCCTCACCCTCTGGAGCAGTTGGGTTACAGGCAGTTCATGGGTGATGGTGATTTCTGAAGATGTCAAACTCCAGATTTTACATTTACTTATTCACTTGTAGTGGGGACATTTTGTGTGCCATGGCTTGGGTGTAGTGGTCAGGGAGTTGGTTCCCTCCTCCTACTATATGGATTCTGAGGAACAAATTAAAATTGTCAGGGTTGCCAGCAAACACTTTGCCCATTGATCTGTCTTGCCAGCTCTAAAGTCCTGTTTTTTTTAGATCCTGATGAATTACACATTTTAAAAAGTACTGTACAGCCCAGCACTTGGGAGGCAGAAGCAGGCGGATCTCTATAAGTTCGAGGCCAGTCTGGTCTACAAAGCAAGTCCAGGACAGCCAGAGCTGTTACACAGAGAAACCCTGTCTCGAAAAACCAAAAAAAAAAAAAAAGTACTGTACAGGACAAACAGCATGCTTAAGGCTCTGTAACAAATACCTAAGATAATGAAGAGCTATTCTTGCTGTCTCAGAGGCCTGGGCTCATGAGCTGACCTCTGTTGCTTGGGGCAGACAGCACACCATGGAGGACAGAACCACTTCTTCATTGCTGAAAATGAGAGAATAGGCAGGAGTCCCACTGCCCCACACAGGGCACATCCCCAGTGATCCCACTAGATCTCGCCTCCTCATGGTTTCAATGCCTCCCAACACTACCACAGGGCAGACCATGCATTTCTCACAAGGACCTTTGGGAGCCACTTTAGATCCAGACTTGTTTGGTATGGTGATGCCCACCTACAATCCCACACTGTGGAGGCTGAGGCAGGAGGATCATAGTTCAAGGCCAGCCTGAGCCTACAGAGTGATTCCCTGTCTCAGAAACAAAGGCTTAAAGTGGACAGGCCAGAGCTGTCCCTCTTGTCCCAGGCGAAACTAGATGATGGACTGTTGATGGAAGGTGGATGAGGAGAGGTGTGCTCAGGGCTATGACATCACAGACCTATCATGGCGTGCTACGTGAGCGCTAACACTGCTCTTTCATATCCTCTCCACACAGTCTGAAGAAAGGAAAAAAATAGACGAGCTGATTGAGAGCGGGAAGGAAGAAGGCATGAAGGTAAGGCCACACACAGCACTGCCGCACTGTGGTGATGACCTCTCCGCCGCCTGGCTACCCTGACTACACGTGGTCTGCGGCAGTCCCACCCCTTAGGGTGTCAAAAGGTCTGAAGCGAGTGTCGGGGGCGCACACAGCAGCGTCTGCTTGACATACCCATGATAGAACATCCAGTTTTACTTTAGCTTTTGTTTGATCTTGTGTGGAGTGGGTGTTTTCCTTGCATGTATGTCTGTGTACCACATGCGAACCTGGTGCCCACACAAGTCAGGGGAGGGCATTTAGTCCCCTGAACTGGAGCTGCATAGTAAATGGTTGTGACCCACCATCCAGATGCTGAGACTCGGTCCCAGATTCTATGCAAGTGCTCTTACTTTATTGCTGAGCTTTCTATCAGCCCTATTTTTTTTTTTTGAGACAGGGTTTCTCTGTGTATCCTTGACTGTCCTGGACTCACTTTGTAGACCAGACTAGCCTTGAACTCACAGAGATCCGCCTGCCTCTGCCTCCCAAGTGCTGGATTAAAGGTGTATGCCACCATGCCCGGCAGTTGCAGACAGCTCTGAATTGCCATGTGGGTGCTGGGATTTGAACCTGAGTCCTTCAGAAGAACAACCAGTGCTCTTAACCGCTGAGCCATCTCCAGCCCAGCCCCATTTTCTTAATGTCATTTTTTAAAATTAATTTTTATTTATGTGTGTATATATGTGTCTTATGTAAATGGAGTGAGGTTGCCCATGGAGACCAGAAGAGGGCATCAGATCTCTTGGGCCTGCAGTCATGGGTGGTTGTAAACTGCCCAGTGTGGAGATATGGATGGTGGGAACTAAGCTGGGTCCTTTGTAAGAGCAACAAGTACTGTTGATTGTTGACCTGTGTCTCCAACTTCTGGGTGAACTCTTTTGGTTTGTTTTTGTTTCAGACAGGGTCTCTCATTGTGTATCCCTGGCTGTCCTGGACCTCACTCCATAGAACAGGCTGGCTACAAACTCACATAGATCTCTCTACCTCTGCCTCAGAAGTGTTGGGATTAAGGGTGTGTGCCACCCACACCTAGCCCTGAGTGAGCTATAAAAAAGAAAGAAAGAAAAAGTACATTTGGAAGGATGGCAGTTTTGGCATCCCAGCGACTCAGGAGACTGAGGTGGATTGGGTCATAAGATTGTAGCTCGCCGGGTGGGGTAGCACACACCTTTAATCCCAGCACTCGGGAGGCAGAGGCAGGTGGATCTCTGTGAGTTTGAGGCCAGCCTGGTCTACACAGAGAAACCCTGTCTCGAAAAAAAAAAAGATTGTAAGAGCAAGTCTTGCCTGAGCTACGGAGTCAATTCAGTACAAAAAAGGGGCTGGAAATGTAACCCACTAATAGAATGCTTGCTAGCATGGACAAAGCCCCGAGTTCAGTCCCTAACACTCACCTCCCAGAGGGAAAAAGACAGTTATGAAGAGGTGTAAGGCACTTGTTTTTCTCCTCATGGGTCTTGTTTAGTGTTGGTGCTGGGGACTGACTCAGCCCTGTGCATGCTGAGCATGTGCACCAGAGGTTATTGATGGATCACAGGAGGTTCAGGACACTGGGCTTTGCTTGTCTCCCAACAAACAGAGAGCCTTATAGACCAGAGCCCCCATGTCACCATTTCCTAGCTCTGTGGCCTTGGACAAGTGATTCTGCCTTCCCAAACCTCATTTCTCTCATCTGCAGAATGGTGTTTTGCCCACTGAGAGCAGATTTGATGGCAGCCTGACCTGCAGAGTGCTGTGAATGGGCATAAAATCTCTTCCCAGGATGGAAGGAAGGAGAGTGGCCTGACCCTAGACCCAGTATATGTAGTGAATGCCCTTCAGCTGTCCACACAGTGTGAGGGCTTTTATTTTTATTGAGGTCCATCCAGGAAAGTTGGTAAAAAGTGTAGTCCAAGCTGGATGTGGTGGCATGCGCCTTTAATCCCAGCACTAGGGAGGCAGGGGCAGGCAGATCTCTGTGAGTTCGAGGCCAGCCTGGTCTACAAAAGTGAGTCTAGGACAGCCATGGATACACAGAGAGACCCTGTCTCAAAAAAAACAAAACAAAAAAAAACCCAAAAGTGTAGTTCAAGCCCCCTGGAAAACATCATGCCTGGTGATACCTGTCACGTTCGTGAACCAATGCTGTCTTGTCACGTCCTGACAGATTGATCTCATTGATGGCAAAGGCAGGGGTGTGATTGCCACCAAGCAGTTCTCCCGGGGAGACTTCGTGGTAGAGTACCACGGGGACCTCATTGAGATCACTGATGCCAAGAAGCGGGAAGCTCTGTATGCTCAGGACCCCTCCACGGGCTGCTACATGTACTATTTCCAGTATCTGAGCAAGACCTACTGGTGAGTAACTGGGGCAGCGGAGGAAAAGCAGAGAGCTGTGTGCCCAGGGCCACGCATGAGTGTCTATAATGAGCTTCCTTGTCACAGTTAGATCAGGTCTTGCTGTGTAGCCCAGGCTCTGTAGCCCAGGCTCGCCTCAAACTTGTCATTCTCCTGCCTCAGCCTTCTGAGTGCTAGGATTGCAAGTGTAAAGCACCATGTGATGTCCAGAGAGATCAGCTTCTTTAACTTCCCCAGTTAGTTGTGGGAATTGGAGCTATCCTCCAGGAGGAGAGGACTTATCCCCCAGAAACCTGCTCAGGCAAATGCCCAGAGGGAGAGGCTGGGTGAGCTGCTGAGCAGGTCTACAAAATGGTAATTGCCCCTTCCTGGTTGAGGTCATTGGGGCTGGTTTTTATCCATCTATGTCTTTTGAAACATGACTGTTACTTTCCTCACCTCCATAGAGAGTTCTTTGGGTTCTGTCCCCAAGCTCTCCATGCAGGACTCTGGGCTTTAAAAGTAGCCTCTGGAATTATTAAACTGTCTTCCTCCAAACGAGGCTGCCAGTCGACATTCCCCCGGAGTCATGGAGCAAGACCCCAGCCAGGTTAAAAGCCTCTTTATCAGTGTAATCCCCTCTTGCTCTCCCACCATGCCAGCGTGGATGCCACTCGAGAAACGAACCGCCTGGGGAGACTGATCAATCACAGTAAGTGTGGGAATTGCCAGACCAAACTGCACGACATTGACGGTGTGCCTCACCTCATCCTCATCGCCTCCCGAGACATTGCGGCGGGGGAGGAGCTCCTGTATGACTATGGCGACCGGAGCAGGGCCTCCATCGAAGCCTACCCTTGGCTGAAGCATTAACTAACCATGTGGCCTCCCTGCCTCCTTCAAAGGACAAAGTGCCCTCAAAGGGAAATGATTTTTTTTTTTACACACACACACACACTTATTCTTAGCTAATTCAAATGTTTTTAAAAAGTATATTAAAGATGCCTTTTCATGTAGTATTTAAATATCTGTTACAGGTTTCCAAGGTGGACTTGAACAGATGGCCTTATATTACCAAAACTTTTGTATTCTAGTTGTTTTTGTACCTTTTTGCATACAAGTTGAACGATTGTGCTTCCCGCGCCGTCTAAGACTCGGCACAGGTTTTAGAGAATGGAGTCGAACATGAACTAGGAAGCCGGGCTCTGCCCAAGATGAAAGCCAGGACTCCCCCACACCCCACGTCCAAGGACAGGCCGGTGTGAGGGTGCTGCTATCCCCCCAAGCACAGCCTGGACGGGATGTCTCCAAGCTCTTGTTCTCCTCAGCGTCTTGACAGGCGTACACATTGATGTGTATGAATATTTTTTAACAAAAGTTTTGCAGTAAGCTAGTCTTCCCCTCTGCTTTCTCCAAAGCTTACTGAGCCCGGGGCCCGGAGGCCCAGCCGGGAACAGACTTCTTCCACGGGCTTATGGCTTTTCCAGGCACCTCGAAGCATCAGGGTGGGCAGTCAGACTAGAGGCGGGCCGGGAAAGCAGTGTTCTCCTGCCCCAACGGGGCAGGTCTCCTGAAACTGCATTAATTCTTTATAGAAATGTGAACACTGAATTTATTTTAAAAAATAAAAAATTTAAAAAACAAAACATTTAAAAAATCAAAAAAAGAAAAATGGAAAAAAAACCACAGAAAACAACTTATATGTATATAGGTTTTGAAGGGAGTGAAATGAACGCATTTTTCTTTTTCTTCTGGGTTTTTTTTTTTTTTTCTTTTTGGCTTGGCTGGCTGGTTTGTGTAGAGAAGATTTGAGATGGTACCTGTTCTAATCAAAAGTGAGGTTTTGTAGTGGGACCAGAAATTACTAATTCCATAACCCACTCCTCAACCCCGATTCTACAGCCTGGAAAGTTTTCTACCTGCCGTCAAGGCAGGACCCTGGACATCCCGGGAAGGTACTGCCAGTCTCCAACACCTGCCAGTGTCAGGCATCAAATGTATTTGGCACCAGGATACCTGGCAGCCAGCAAGGCTTAGCAGTTAGAGGACCAGGATGATACTTTGGCTTTCACCTGTGATAGCAAGAGTAGGTGGCTTCTTTCTCCCTCCCTGGGGAGGACTGATTGTCACCATTCACTTTCAGTCCAGGGGCTGTGGCTCAGAATCAGGTAAAAGAACCTATCCTTGTCCCCAACACCTCCCCCCATTCCCCAGCCTCATGATGGTGCTACCTAAGAAAGTCTTCCCCACACCCCTTGCTAGCCCCGTCAGCTGCCAGACTTGGAGGAGGATCCGACAGGAGGGTGTAACTGTGAGATAAATGTCTTGGTTGACCTGTTTGTTGCTTAGCTTTGTATTTAAATAGCAAACAAAAAAGGAAATAAACTTGAAAATTGTCATCATAAAAATAAAGCAAAAAAAATTAAAATATTTATTGCCAGGCAAGATCACCTATGTGTTGTTGTTTTTAATAAAGTAGAGTTGGGATAAAATAGGAGGGGAGAGATGGCTGGCTCAGCCACTAAAGGTTCTTGGTGCCAAGCTTGACTCCCTGAGTGTTATCCCTGGGACCCACACACAGAACCAATTTCCATAAAATGGATTTTGACCGTCACACATACTGTGGTGCACACATAAAGAGGACAGTGGGACCTAACTTCCTGCAGAGTGCACTCTGAGGTTTGTCCTGGGGAGCCAGAACAAAGCATGGCCTTCAGGATTTGGCTTCTGATTAACCGATATAAAGGGTCGGGTTCAGAGGGCTCTTGGGAAGGTTAGTGATGCATATGAAACCTCTGGATGGTGACTGGCATGACCCTAAAAGGTAGCAACTACTGTACAATTGCCATTATTTCAGTCTCTTCCTTTTTTGTTTTTTTTGAGACAGGGTTTCTCTGTGTAACAGAGCCCTGGCTGTCCTGGACTTGCTTTGTAGACCATGCTGGCCTCAAACTCAACAGAGATCCACCTGCTTCTGCCTCCTGACTGCTGGGATTAAAGGTGTGTGCCACCACACCCAGCCCTGCCATTATTTTCTTATTTTGAGACTCAGATATCCCAGGCTGGCCTGCAACTCCATCTGCTTATATGTCCCTAGCACTGGGATCAAAGGTGTCCACACAGGCTCCATTGTCACCTTTTTTTTCCCCTCTAGACAGGGTTTCTCTGTGTAACAGCCCTGACTGTCCTCGACTTGCTTTGTAGACCAGGCTGACCTAGAACTCAGATCGGCTGCATCTGGCTCCCAAGTGCTGGGATTAAAGGCATGCACCACCACACCTGGCAATTAAACAGCTGTGAACTGCCATGTGATGGCTGGGATTTGAACTCAGATCCTTTGGAAGAACAGCCAGTGCTCTTAACCCGCTGAGCCATCTTTCCAGCCTTTTTTTTTTTTTTTTTTTTTTTTTGAGACAGGGTTTCTCTGTATAGGCCTGACTGTATAGGCAGGTCACTATGTAGACCAGACTGGACTCAAACTCAGAAATCTACCTGCCTCTGCCTCCCAAGTGCTGGGACTAAAGGTGTGCACCATCCCACTTGCTCCGCTGTAGATGTGGCTCTTAAGGTAGATGTCTAAGTATCACCTGGTTCTGTGTCCCAGTCATATGTCATATGGACTGCCTTTGTTATTTCAATCCAAGTGACCTGTTGGGACTTAGAGATCCCGAGTGTCTGTCAAATAGGAACAGCCTAGCCATGAAGACTCATTCTTGAGGCATTATCACATCATCCATTGTAGAGGATTCTGTGGCCTGTTGTTCATGTGTCAGTTTCTTCCTGTCCAACACTGATGCTGTAGGAAACCAAGGACACATTAGATACACCTGTACTGAAAAGGCCCTTGGACTACTGCTTTGTACATGGTAATCAATGCAGACAGATATCCTTAAGAGTTAGAGCTGGGCGCGGTGGCGCACGCCTGTAATCCCAGCACTCAGGAGGCAGAGGCAAGTGGATGTCTGAGTTCTAGGGCAGCCTGGTCTACAAAGTGAGCCTAGAACAGCCAGGGCTCTGTTATCGAAAGCCTGTCTCAAAAAGCCTTAAAAAAATAAAAGTAAAAATCATAGTTTCAAACTCTCCAAGTGCTTGAGGCACATGGCTCGTGAATGCTTCCCAGTTCCAACATTTTTTTTTTTTTTTTGGTTTTTCGAGGCAGGGTTTCTCTGTGTATCTCTGGCTGTTCTGGACTCACTCTGTAGACCAGGCTGGCCTTGAACTCACAGAGATCCGCCTGCCTCTGCCTCCCAAGTGCTGGGATTAAAGGCGTGCGCCACCACTGCCCGGCTCCAGTTCCAACATTTTAAGCTCAATGTAGATGGCTCTGTGTAAAAACACTAGCTGTCACCCCTAATCCCAGGATGGGGGCGTGGGCTACATAGCGCCAGCTGCACGAACCTGGACACTTACTGGTTGTGGTGACACATGCCTTTGAGCCTTCTACTCAAGAGGCAGAGGCAGAAGGATCTCTGTGTGTTCCAAGCCAGCCATGGCCACATAAGGCAAGACTCTGACAGGAAGATAGATGAGGCAGAGCCTGAAGAATTCCCCAGGAACTCCAAAGCCAGGAGTTCTGGAGTACATAGCAAATTGGAAAAGAACAAGGGAGACCCTGGCTCAACAAGGTTTCCCGAAGTTCAGAACTGACTCTCAATTAAAAGTTGTTCTCTGGGGACTGGCAAAATGGTTTAGCAGTTAAGAGCACTGACTGCTGCTCTTCCTAAGGACCCAGGTTCAATTCCCAGCACCCACTTGGCAGCTAATAGTGCGTAACTCCAGTCCCAGGGGAATCTGCTTTAGTAAAGAAAATGAGAAGTATTCATTTGCTCTACTCCAGTTCAGAAGCCTTGAGTCACGTGTGAGTCAGATCTTCGGCATTTCCTTCAGTCTGCAGAGACTTTAACCTCCCTGACTGACACCTCACTTGGGTTCCACGAACACACATGAGCTGTATGCCCACAGGCGTATACATCCACTCAACTCTAAGAGACCACTCTGAAACAGTAATAGAAACTATGAAGGTCCTTCCTCTTTAATACAAAAGTCATGTAAGGGAAGTTGGATAAGAAAAATCAAGTGTTCACCAAATACCAGTCAAGTCAGTTCCACATTTCCCCACTTTTTCATCTCTCCCTGCCACGTATTAATGACCAGGTTACCACTGAGCAGGCTGTAGGTGGGAGGCCTCTCTTTGTGTGTGGAGCCAGGATGTGGCCATGTTCTGTGTTCCTTTGCTTTCTGGAGTTCTTGATGCTGCCCTGGCCAAAGCATGGTGGCTGTCCAGTTCTGTCCCCAGGGAGCAGGTGAGCCACGAGAACATCTTCTTTTGACTGTTCTGGGAGGCAAATGAGTGAGCAGGCTCAAAGTGCACACGTGGCGCAGAAAGATGGTTCCAGAAGGCATCTTGGCAATTTGTCTTGTCAAGTCGGAGGGTCACCACTGTGCGGCAGCCTTCAATCTAGGTATGCTTCCCGGACCGGAAAGAGAACCTGGATGAAGGGAAAGAGAAAGAGAGAGCACACGGTAAAAGACACTCTCAGAATGCATTCAGCGGCCTGCGTGATGTCACGGAAGGTGGATATAGGCACTTGCCCCAAGCCAACAATCCGGGCTTGATCCCTAGGATCCACATGGTGGAAGAAGAGAATCTACTGTAATTTGCTGTTTGACCTTCACATGTATATTGTAGCATAAGAACCCATAAACAACCAAATAAATTTAATTAAAAATAAATTTATCTGGGCTGTAGAGATGGCTCAGTGGTTAAGAGCAATCAAAGGTCCTGAGTTCAATTCCCAGCAACCACATGGTGGCTTACAACCATCCATAATGTGATCGGATGCCCTCTTCTGGAATGTAGGTGTACAAGCAGACAGAACACCCATTAAAAAATAAAATAAAATAAAATGAAAAATAAATATGTCCAGGGGCCAGGTGCAGTAGTACAAGCCCTTAATCCCAGCACTCGGGTGGCAGAGACAGGAGGATCTTTGTGAGTTCAAGGCCAACCTGCTCTATGTAGCAAGTTCCAGGATAGCCAGAACTACATAAGAGAGACCCTGTCTCGAGGCAGTGTGGCGCACGCCTTTACTCCCAGCACTTGGGAGGCAAAGGCAGGCAGATCTCTGCGTTCAAGGCCAGCCTGGTTTACAGAGTGAGTTCCAGGACAGCCAGGACTACATTAGAAAACTCCTGTCTCAAAAAATAAGAGATGGACAACAGTTCAAGCCATGCAGGATGAATGTACTCACCCCCTCTGCTGTGCGGGTCCATTCACACAGGGCGCAGAGCCTTCCCTGGCTTTCCCTCTTAGCCTGACCTACTTACTCAGAGAGTAACCTGTCCCCTTGTTCCTTCTCACAGCAGTTTAATGAGCTTATCTGATGTGAATCTGCAGCTTCATGGCCACAGACATTTTACTTTTGCCATATTTGGCTCAAATGCCAGTTAATTAGGCTTAAAGAATTCCCAAAGGGGAGGCTGAAAGAAACCAGTGGTTTCTGCCTTCTGGTGGCTTCATTTAGACTGAGACACAGAAAAGGGAGAAATACCCCAGCCTCCTCAGAAAGCAGATAGCAGAGCACACTGTGAACATCAGCATGTTACTTCCCAGCTTTGAGCCCCATGTGCTCCCCTCAAAGCAAGAATGGGATCTCAAGTTGGGTGTAGTGGTAGTGACACACATCTGTGATCTTAGCATGAGGGAGGTAGAGGCAGAAGGATCAGGAATTCAAGGTCAGTCTGGGCAACTTTTAGTGAGTCTGTCTCAAAAACTAAATGCAAAATAAAAAGAGAGCTGGGTGGCAGAGTATGCTATTAAAATGTAGCACCTGCTGGGCATGGTGGTGCACACCTGTAATCCCAGCACTTGGGAGGCAGAGGCAGGCAGATCTCTGTGAGTTCAAGGCCAGGGCCGGCCTGGTCTATAAAGCGAGTCCAGGACATCCAGGGTTACAAAGAGAAACCCTGTCTTGAAAAACCAAAAATAAAAAAGAAAAAGAAAATTTAGCAAGCCTTTAATCTAGCATTTGGGAAACAGAGGGAGGTGGATCTCTGTGAGTTTGAGGCCAGCCTGGTTCCAGAACAGCCAGGGCTACACAAACATACCCTGTACCAAAAAAAAAAAAAAAAAAAATTTTTTTTAATGTAGGAGATGGCAACTAAGGAATGCTGAGCACAAAAAAGGAAGAAGGTAAGAAAGTAAATAAGTCTTCCCCAGGGGAAGAGCTCCCAAATTGGCTTTGCAATGCCAATGGCCAACCCTGAAATGATATACATACATGTAAATGTTATGTTATGAACTAAGCAGGTTGTATTTATGTATTTAGGAATATGTGTGTGTGTGTGTGTGTGTGTGTGTGTGTGTGTGTGTGTGTGTAAGAACAATTTTAAAAATAGAGGCCATGAATTTCAGAGAAATACGGGGCAAATGGGAAGGGTCAAAGGAAGGAAAGGGATAAAGGATATATTATATTTTAATTTCAAAAACAAAATTGTTCTGGGTGGTGGTGGTGCACACCTGTAATTCCAGCACTTGGGAGGCAGAGGTAGGCAGATCTCTGAGTTTGAGGACAGCCATAACTACACAGAGAAACTCTTTCTGGAAACAAACAAAAGAGTGGGCTGTAGGAGCCAGTGTTGTGGCAATACACCTTTAATCCCAGCACCCAGGAGGCAAAGGCAGGTGAATCACTGAGTTTGAGGCCATGCTGGAACAGTCAGGATTACATAAAAAAACCGTGTCTCAAAAACAAAACAAGCCGGGCAGTGGTGGCGCACGCCTTTAATCCCAGCACTTGGGAGGCAGAGGCAGGCGGATCACTGTGAGTTCGAGGCCAGCCTGGTCTACAAAGTGAGTCCAGGACAGCCAAGGATACACAGAGAAACCCTGTCTGGAAAAAACAAAAAAAAAAAAAAAACAAAAAAAAAAAAAACAAAAACTGGGCTGTAGGACATCTTTAAAATTTGTGATTGATGGGGGAGGACCCAGCCCATTGTGGGTGGTGCCATCCCAGGGCTGGTGGTCCTGGGTTCTAAAAGAAAGCAGGCTGTACCAGGCAAGGTGATGCACGCCTTTAATCCCAGCATTCAGGAGGCAAAGGCAGGCAGATCTCTGTGAGTTCAAGGCCAGCCTGGTCTACAGAGTGAGTTCCAGAATAGCTAGTACTGTTACACAGAGAAACCCTGTCTTGGGAGGGGAAAAAAAAGCAGGCTGAGCAAGGCATCAGGAGCAAGCCAGTAAGCAGCACCCCTCCATGGCCTCCAGGTTCCTGTCTTGTTTTGAGTTCCAGCTTCCATCCTGCAGGGCAGCTCCTTAAACAGGAAGATAAAGAACTCAAAAGAGCTTCAGGAAGTCCCCTAAACTGACCAGATTCAGTATAGGTCCCTACCAGAGTAAGCAATAAAAGCTGAGAAGACCTCTGAGAGTGAACAGAGCTGCAAAGATAACTCTGGGACCCACTCAGCTTCAGAAGAAGAAACCAGCTGAGCTGTCTGGAAAAGGTTTAGACCAACTGAGGCACCTGGAAAGGATGCCCTCCAACCTGTTGATCTGCCTGCAGGCTCTGCAGTATGCTCCAGGTTCGCAGCTTTGTGAGCATCACCCTTGCTCGGGTGGGCTTTGGTGATGCAGCCGTCTTTGGTTCATTTCTGCTCCTGTAAGTAACCCCAGTAAAACTCATGGTTCACCAAGCTGGACTTTGCTCTGCTCTATCTGGGGTGAGAGGATTTATGTGTTGCATCTCCCCAGGAATTTTATAACGCAACACTTCCCTTACTGTTTTTGATGATGAACTATTAGTTGGAAATAGGAGTAAAATAAACCCTTTCCTCCCCAAGTTGCTTTTGCTCACCGTATTTCATCCCCACAACAGAAGCCCTACCGAAGACACAGAACAAGTGCTTATAACTGCCCAGCCATCTCTCCAGTGCTAATTCTCCTCCTTTTCACTTAAGAGAAGTTCCTTAGAGATAGACTCTCTTTGGCATACCACATTGCCAACATGAGACTCTCTTGCCTTGTTAACAGGAGGTTCAACTACAACATAGACCCTGTCACACTGCCACCCTTGACCCCACAACCAAGATGACTGCTGGTAAGTGATGACTGTGTAGAGGGTGGAGACAGCTGGGCTTCGAAAAGACAGCCAGGTGATTCATATCCCAGACTAGACATGGTGGGAGGCAAAATATTTCATCACACTGCTTAGAACTCCATGCAATTGAAAACTCACTATTTTGTTACTTTCTTTTTCTTTTTTTCTTTTCTTTTTTTTCCCCCTTTGGTGTTTGGAGACATGGTTTTTCTGTGCAGCTCTGGCTGTCCTGAACTCACTCTGTAGACCAGGCTGGCCTCAAATTCACAGAGATCCACCTGCCTCTGCCTCCTGAGTTCTGGGATTAAAGGCGTGTACCACCACATCTGGCTGAAAACTCACTATTTCTGGAAGATTCCATTTAAGATTTTTCTGGACCTTGGTTGACCATGGCTAGGTAAAACCTTGGAGAGTGAACCTATGGATAATTATAATGATATTAATAACATTATAGTTCAAACTACTTGAATCAGAGAGATTCTCATTCAATGAGCAGACTCTTGCCCACACCTTGCCAGGATGCATCCAAAGCCCAGACTTCCTAGCACTGGTTATTTACATTTATAACTAAGTGGTATAAAAGTGTCCTACGGGTCCTGGGCTGACCAGCCTCCCCTCAACCCACAACATCTCATGGTCATGATCTAGTAGTGACGGGGGCATCCAGGTGACTCACAGCTTCTTCATGATGGTCTTCTCCTCCTTCTCACCATTGCCCATGGCAACTACAGCATCCTTCTCTCTTCTTCCTCCTGGAGCTTCTCTGGGTGGAAGGAGGCCACTGGGAAAATGGGAGAGCAGGGGCAAATAAAGAGTTGACCTCTTTCCCATCCCTGACACCAAAATAGATAAAATAAGGTATTTGTTGCTCTGCTTTCAGACAAAGTCCTACAATGTACACCAGGCTAGCCTCTAACTCTTAGAGATCTGCCTGCCTCTGCCCCTTGAATGCTGGCATTAAAGAGGTGTTCTATCAAGCCTAATGCTATGGTTTTGAATCAGGGTCTCACTATATAGCCCAGGTTGCCTTGAACTCATAATCCTCCAGATTTACTTCATTCATTCATTGGTTTTTCGAAGCAGGGTTTCTCTGTGTAACCCTGGCTGTCCTGAAACTCACTCTGTAGACCAGGCTGGCCTTGAACTTACAGAGATCTGCCTGCCTCTGCCTCCCAAGTATTAGGATTAAAGGCGTGTGCCACCACGCTTGGCAATTACAGACAGCTTTGAACTGCCATGTGGGTGCTGGGATTTGAACTCAAGTCCTTTGGAAAAGCAGCCAGTGCTCTTAACTGCTGAGCCATCTCTCCCGGTGCCCTCTAGAGTTACTCTGGTTGGGATTACAAGTGTGCTTGACCACACATGGATGGAATTCTTTTATGTTTGTTTGTAGAGACAAGTAGTAAAGGCTGCCGGGCAGTGGTGGCGCACGCCTTTAATCCCAGCACTTGGGAGGCAGAGGCAGGCGGATCTTTGCGAGTTCGAGGCCAGCCTGGTCTACAAATTGAGTTCAGGACAGCCAGGGCTACACAGAGAAACCCTGTCTCGAAAAACCAAAAAAAAAAAAAAAGTAGTAAAGGCTTGCCTCTGATATTTATGACCCTGCTGTCTCCACCTCTGGAGTGCCAGGATTAGGCCAGTGCCACCACCCACAGCCTGGACTTCTATTTTTCCCCCCCAAGATAGGGTTTCTTTGTGTAGTCCTGGCTGTCCTGGAACTTGCTCTGTACACCAGGCTAGCCTTGAACTCACAGAGATCCACTTGCCTCTGCCGCTAGAGGGCTGGGACTAAATGCACACACCAAGACTGGCCAGCTGCCTGAACATGTCTTCCCACTAGACTATCAAGGACCCAAACTGTCCAGTACTGTGCAGCTATGTACTTGGTGCTCGGTCTTCAGTCAACTGGATGAGTGGACACAAGAGCTGGTGTGTAGTGCGGACAGGACCCTAAGCCGCCTCTGGGAGCCCACCTCCTGTAGCACTGCAGTTCCTCCTGCACCAGCAGCAGCTGCGACTTAAGCTTGTTTCGCTCCTGCAGCACGTCCCTCAGCTCCTGCAGAGTGAAGCGGGGCCGGTTGGGGTCTGTCAGATCCACTACCATTTTGTCTGGTCCCAAGGTCACCTGAAACACAACAATCACACCAACAGGGTCAGTCACCACACTGGGCCACACTGGTTCCTTAAGGGGCTGGCTCCCAGGGGCCCCGTGAGTTTTGGTAAAGGACCATTCCCTAAGAGGAGACCCAGCTGATGCCACCACCAGAGCAGAGAAAGTATGACCAAAGGAGTACAGTACACTAATTGAGAAATGGAGAGGAATAAAATGAAAGCCTGAAGGTCCGACTTCTGCTCAAACTGAGAAGGATTTGAATATCAAGATGATACACAAGAATGGAAGGGACCCATTGATGAAAACCTTAGTACAGGGTTGGGGAAATGGCTCTGCAGTTAAGAGTACTTGCTGAAGCTGGGCGTGCTGAGCACGCCTTTAATCCCAGCACTTGGGAGGCAAAGGCGGGTGGATCTCTGTGAGTTCAAGGCCAGCCTGGTCTACAGAGTGAGTTCCAGAACAGCCAGGGCTGTTACACAGAGAAACCCTGTCTCAAACAACCTAAAAAAAAAAAGAAAGAAAGAAAATCCACATGACTCCCATGGGGCAGAGTCACACTGCCACTGGGGCTGTCTCTAGTCTCACGGGTGCATTCCACTGCCTCCCTCTGGTAAGGATAAAAGCTAACATACAACTGAGCTCACTGACTTCCTCAGTGAACACTCAGTTCAGAACTCTCACCACTGATAACAAGACAATGGAAAATTTCCAAGTTCACTGAAAAACAAAGACATTCCTCATATTTTTTTCTTTTCTTTTCTTTTTTTTTAAACAGAATGCTGACTCAGGACTTCCTGAATCACTCCCTGGGTGGCTGAAAAAGCACCAGGGAAATGTCTGGCCTATCCTGAATCCAGAGAATAAAACAAAAATAAGGCCAGGCATGGTGGCACAAGCCTTTAATCCCAGCACTCAGAAGTCAGAGGCAGGTGGATCTCTGTGAACTCAGGGCCATCCTGGTCTACATAGGGAGTTTCAGGACAGCCAAAAGTACATACATAAGCTGGGAGGTGGTGACGCACGCCTTTAATCCCAGCACTTGGGAGGCAGAGGCAGGCAGATCTTTGTGAGTTCGAGGCCAGCCTGGTCTACAAAGTGAGTCCAGGACAGCCAAGGATACACAGAGAAACCCTGTCTCGAAAAACCAAAAAAAAAAAGTACATACATAGACCCTGCCTCAAAATAAATAAATAAATAAATAAATAAGGGCGGGGTGGGGCATTAGGAGAGCAGTATGCTCAGCATGCCATGAGCCTTACCTAGAGGATAAACAAACAACAAACCCAGGTTTTCTTTAAGGGGAGGGGTTGTTTGTTTGCTTTGGAGACACAGTCTCAAAGCAAGTCCAGGACAAAGCAAGTCCAGGACAAAGCAAGTCCAGGACAGCCAGAAATATTCAGAGAAACCCTGTCTCGAAAAACCAAAAAAAAAAAAAAAAAAAATAAAACAAACAAACAAAAACAAAAAACACCCCCCCCCCCACACACACACATACTTTTCTGCCCTATGTACCTAAGTCTCCACCCTTGAAAGCTTATGGATGATGCTTTAGGTCCATAGGGAAAAAAAGTGTGTGTGGGTGTGGGGGGGGGGTTGTTTTTTGTTTTTGTTTGTTTGTTTTATTTTATTATTTTTGTTTTCTGGTTTTTCGAGGCTGTGTTTCTCTGTGAATCTCTGGCTGTCCTGGACTCACTTTGTAGACGAGGTTGGCCTCAAACTGGAACTCAGAGATTTGCCTGCCTCTACCTCTGGAGTGCTATGATTAAAGTCCTGTGCCACCACGCCTGGCAATTACAGACAGCTGTGAATTGCCATATGAGTGCTGGGATTTGAACCTGGGTCCTTTGGAAGAGCAACTAGTGCTCTTAACAACTAAGGCATCTCTTCTCCAGCCCTCTGTGTGTGTGTGTGTGTGTGTGTCTGTGTTTGTTTAAGGCAAGTACCTTCATATCACCTGAATTTTGATACATTTCGGAAAGGGAAAGGGAATAGAGGAGGAAAGGGGAGGAGCGGAACACCCTGATGCTAACTGTGTGAAGCTGGGTGTGCCAGCTCATACCTGTCCTGCCACCATTTAGGTGGCATTTAGGTCAGCCTTAGCTACATAGTGGGTCCAAGAGCAGCTACATGAGATCCTGTCACAAAGAAGGAAAAGAGTTTTACGACATGAACTGCCCACAGCAGGTCAATGCACAGAGACAGGAAGTAAGGTGGCACAGCAGCACCTTTCTGGCACTCAGGAGGCTGAAACAAGGAAGATCACTAGAAGCCAGCCTAGACAACAGGAGGTAAAGGTATTTGCTGTCAAGCCTAAAAGCATGTTTGACCCCCAGAACCAACAAAGTCAAAAGAGAAAATCCACACCAGAGAGCTGTCCTCCAAATGTATAAGTCATCCCACCCAACAAAATAAATAAATGTATAAAAATAATGTTATGTGAATGAACTTGGTGCCATTGACATGGTAAAGGAGGGCCAGGGAAGCCACTCAATGGTGGAACACATGCCTAGTGTCAGCCAGGTCCTGAGGTCTATCCCCGCCATGGTAAAATAATAACAATAATAATAATTTAACTAAAAAGACAAATAAAATAGCTGGGTGTGGTGGCGCACACCTTTAATCCCAGTACTTGGGAGGCAGAGGCAGGAGGATCTTTTTGAGTTCAAGCCCAGCCTGGTCTACAGAGTGAGTCCAGGACAGCCAGGACTATTACACAGAGAAACCCTGTCTTGAAAACCCCCCAAAAAAGTCTGGTTGGAGGCAGGATCCTGCCATACAGCCCAGGCTGGCCTCAAACTCCCTATGGTCTTGCCTTGGCCTCCCAAGCTGGTATGAGACAGCCATGTGTCACCACATCCGGCTCCCACACACACACCCTGTCTTAAGACTGTATTTAAGGAAGAAAATATGACACCTCATCCGGTGCCTGTGACACTTGTCCCTTCTGCCCCACGGGGGAAATCACTGGGCCCCATGCAAACCACAGTTCCCAGGTCATCATGCAGCGCTCCATTTCCCTGTTTCTGATGACCAAGCACACTAAATAATAGCACACGAATACGGCTGAGCAACCCAGGCTGGTCAAGTAGTTAAAGTTTTCTTGAATCCGCAAGACCAAGCTACAATGATAGCGGTTATCTCGTCCATCGCCCAGGATGGATATGGAAGCAGGGTTTCTCTGAAGATAACAATCGTTACCGTGACTTAGAAGCTGGGGAAATATGGTAGTAGTGATGGTGCAGACCCTTGAATCCGACACTTAGAGAAACTGAGGCAGAAGGATTACTGCGAGTTCAAAGCCAGCCTGAGCTACAGACTGAGACCCTGCCTTAAATAATAGAAAACAGGAAATCAGTAAGTGAAATGCAAGAGGTGCTGGGGTGCAGCTCAGCAGTTAAGCTACTGTTCAGAATGAGCAAGGGCCTGCATTCCACCCTTGGCCTTGCAAATAAATGGATTTACAACTCAAAAAATTAAACCAGGAAATGTATGTCCATGTATCTCTCTCTGTGTGTGTGTGTGTGTGTGTGTGTGTGTGTGTATAAGAGGAAGTTCTTTCTTAGAATTTTTGTTTTGTTTAAGCTGGACATAGTGGCTCAAGCTTGTAATCTCAGCACCCAGGATGCTTAAGTAGGAGGATCTCTGAGCATTTGAGGCTAGTCTGGTCTATATGGAAAGTTCCAGGCCAGTGAGGGCTACTTTGTCAGATCCTGCTTTTAAAAATCAGAAAGAGCCTAGCGTGGTGGCGCATGCCTATAATCCCAGCACTCAGGAGGCAGAGGCAGGTGGATCTCTACGAGTTCAAGGCCAGTCTGGTCTACAAAGTGAGTCCAGAACAGCCAGAGCTACACAGAGAGACCCTGTCTCAAAAACAAAACCAAACAAACAAATCAGAAAGTAAGAAAGAAACAAACAAACAAAACAAGAGAGAGAGAGAGGGAGAGAGGCCGGGTGTGATGGCGCACACCTTTAATCCCAGCACTCGGGAGGCAGAGGCAGGCAAATCTCTGTGAGTTTGAGGCCAGCCTGGTCTACAGAGCGAGTTCCAGGACAGCCAGGGCCACACAGAGAAACCCTGTCTGGGGAAAAAAAGGAAAGAAAGAAAGAAAAAGAAAATTGGGGCAGGAGGGACAGCTCAGAGGTTAAAAGCACTGGCTTCTGTTGCAGAGGACCTTGTTCTCTTGCAGGGGACCTGATTCCCAGCACCGTAACAACCATCCAAAGTCCATGGGGTAACGGATTCATCGCCCTCTTCAGGCCTTCCTGGGCACCGCACGCATGTGATGCACAGACAAAATACATACACACATAAAAATAAAGGTTATAAAGCTTTTTTTTGGTTTTTCGAGACAGGGTTTCTCTGTTTAACAGCTCTGGCTGTCCTGGACTCGCTCTGTAGACCAGGCTGGCCTCTAACTTGCAAAGATCCGCCTACCTCTGCCTCCCAAGTGCTGGGATTAAAGGCGTGCGCCACCACCGCCCAGCTGCTTTTTTTTTTTTTTTAATGAAACTAAGTAAATTCGAAAACGAAGCGGTAGGCTCCTGACATAGAACACTGACACTGGACACTTAGTAGGCACTCAAGAGATGTTAACTGTAGGAAAACTTCCAGACTGAGAATGGCTTTTCCGTACCTGGGTTCCGGACACACCGGCTCTCCGCAGCCCCTCCACCTCCTGCTTGAGGTTGTCCCTCTCCATCCTCAGCTCCTCGACTGCCAGGCTGCCCTCGTTCACCAGCGCCTCCAGCATCTCCATCACACGCACTATCTTGAATTGCAGCCGGGTGACGCGGGGGTCGCTGCCCAGGGCCATCAGCTCGCGGCCCACCACGTAGGAGATGTCGTAGACATCGTCTGTGGTCAGCTGCAGGGGGCTCTTGGCTAGGGCGCCCTCGTCTTCCTCCCCGTCCTCCTCCTCCCGCACAGGGGGCTCCTCCATGGTGCCACCCGACTTCGGCGACCTCCGGGGCTGCTGTCACCTATGCGTCCACTGACTCTGGGTCAAGGAAACTTTTCGCCGGGCCGAGTCCACGCCGGGTGCAGTCTGGGGGAATGAGCCAAGTCACGGGAAGCACCGAACCACGGAAAACCGCGCGCAGCCGCACAGCGGTGCGCCAGATGTGGGGGACACGAGAAGGGACCGTGGAAAGAGTAGCAGAGAGGAGGGCGCACCAAGCCCTCGAGGCCTGGTAGCCCGTGGGGGAGGAACCTCCCGTAGCTCCGCCCTTGGTGACAGGCGCTTGAGAAGCCTGGTTTCCATGGAGATGGGGGCGGACTTTCCATGGTGGTCAGGAAAGAGGGTTTAAAAAAAAAAAAAAAAACACAACTTTTTTACTTTGCATACTGGAGCTTTCCAGCTATCGAATTTGCATGGCAGGGGAGGGGAAATCCAGGTCTCAATTGAAGGGTTTTTTTTTTAATTGTGCAGCACAAAACAACAAGCAGCTGCTGTTGGTTGGGCATGAGGAGCAGTTGGTGGAGCTTGGCAACATGGGTCTCATTTTGTTGGCTACCCAGGGAGCGCCGTCTCCCCTGTACTGTGAATGAACCTTGAAAACGGTCGGCTAAAGAAAAAAAAAAAAAAAAAAAAAAAAAGGTCGGCACGAAAAGCCACGTACACATGACACCCTTTCTAGCAAATGTCCAGAATAGAAGAGATCCCGGGCAGGGAAGGGAGATCAGCTTTCTTTTATTAAACAGAAGCAAAAGAAAAAGTACTCACAGCCCTCACACAGCTCCCTTATGAGATCTGGTACAATAAAGGGCCTCAAGGCCGGGCGGGATCAGACCTGGAGGGGAAGGGAGGGCATTAATATTAGACAGCAAGTTCTAAACTTAGAACTGTGGTGCTCTAAACAGGACCGCGCCGAAAAGGTAACCTGCTCTTTGCCGTTAAAGGCTTGAGAGGAGCTCCTAAAGAGTGAAGTAAGAAGCTGGGCAGTGTGTGTGAATTTAATCCCAGCACTCCAGAGGCAGAGGCAGGTGGATCTCTGTGAGTTCGAGGCCAGTCCGGTCTACAAAGTGAGTCCAGGATACCTAGGGTTCTACAGAGAAATCCTGTCTCGAAAAACCGAAAGGAGGAGGAGGAGGAGGAAGAAGAAAAGAAAAAGAATGAAATATCCCTAAGTCTTTAGTGCGTATGCCCATTTGTATGTACACGTTTGGAGGTCTGAGGTTAATTTAACATTGGTAAGTCTTCCTTGGCCAGTCTCCACCTTATTCTGGGGGGGGTGTTTTGAGATTTTCTGTTTGTTTTTGTTATTCCTTTTTTTTCCTAGACAAGGTTTCTTTGTGTAGCCCTGCCTGTCCAGAAACCCATTAAGTAACCAGAGAGCTTCTAGGTGATTCTTTTGTCCCCTCCTACTTCCATGTGTATATTTTGGTTTTATTTTTATTTATTTTGAGAAGGGGTTTCTCTGTTAGCTCTGGCTTTCCTAGAGCTCACTCTGTAGACCAGCTGGCCTCAAATTCACAAAGCTCCACCTGCCTCTGCCTCACTAGTCCTGGGATTAAAGGCACCACCACGCCGACCTACCCTCCGGAACAATGCACACATACCACTTTATCTGGCTTTTTTGCGTGGGTTCCAGGTATGGCCCTCAGGTCCACACACTGGCTCTTACCCATGAGTCATTTCACTGGCTCTCCACATTATTTATTTGTTTTTGAGACAGGGTCTCTCACTGCACCTGGAGCTCTCTGATTCAGTTAGGCTGCCTGGCCAATGAGTAGCAGGCATCCACCAGTCCCTAGCGCTGAGATTATAGATGTGAGCCATAATGCTCAACTTTCACATGGGTTCTGGGAATTGGACGCAGCCCCCGAGCTTGCAGAGCACTTTACTGACCAAGCCATCCCCCAGCTCCAGGTGTATTTATTACCTTCAACATGCCCAGATACCACAACAGCCCAGAACTCTTCCAAATTATTGACCTTGCCAAAAGCGCCTTGCCTGAAAATTCCCCAGAAATTGACCTGATGGGGTGGTGTTAAGCATTCTAAATGTTAATTGGTCCTGTTTGCTGTCTGTTTACTTAATTGACTCTGATTGGTTAAATAAATGCTGAGGCCTGGAGATTGGGCAAAACAGAGACAGACTCTCTGTCTCTCAGTCTCTTAGGCGGGACTAAGGTGCGCTGGCATTTAGAGAGAGACAGAGCATCTGGGGAAGAAGAAGGTTGCCAGAGGAAAGCCAGGAATAAACAAGGAAGACACACACCATGGGGTAGATTAAAGAAGATCCTTCCACGTGGCCTGGAATATCAGCTTAGTGTGGAGAATAATAGTCCAAAGGGATGTATGTATATATGGGGTCATATTTGGGTAATAGAATTATGAGCTAGCTTAGCTGGGCTAGGATTGCACAACCCAGGCCAAGGCTTGTTAAAATCTACCTGGTGTCTGTGTGTATTCATTTATAATGGCGGGTTAAGTATTAACACTGCCGACCAATTAAATATAATATGAATACTGGTTAAATCATTTAATTAGTTATTTTTTTCTACATTGACCCTCTGAGGCTCCATAGCTTCCTTCCTCCTTACCTCATATCCTTTTATTACATGGAAAATAAAATCCATGAAATGATGCCTTTAAATAAACAACGTGGCGCCAGGCAGTGATGGCGCACGCCTTTAATTCCAGCGTTTGGGACGCAGAGGCAGGCAGATCTCTGTGAGTCCAAGGCCAGTCTGGTCTACAAAGTGAATCCAGGACAGTCAAGGATACACAGGAAAACCTTGTCTTGAAAAAAAAAAAACATAAATAGATAGATACATAAATAAATGCATACATACATAGATATGTAGATACATAGATAGTTTCAGGTAAAAGCATTAGCTGCACACAAAACACATGTAAAGAGTCACACCAGTGATAACACATCAAGGGAGTCACACAGAAGGTCCTGGGACAGCTTTCCTGGAATACCCAGCACAGCAGAAGAAATGAGAGGGACCCTGCCTCAGCAAGGTAGAACAGAGAGGAGAACCTACTTCCAAAAGTTGCCCTCTGACCTCCACATGCTCACTATGGCCCAGGTGCATATACAAAGAAAAGGTAAAGATCACAGGCCTTTAAACCCTGGCACTCAGACAGAGGCGGACAGATCCCTCTAAGTTCGAGGCCAGTATGGCCTAAATAGTGAGGGCCAGAACAGCCAGAGCTACATAGAAAGGTCCTGGAGAGATAGAGGAGAGAGAGAGAGAGAGAGAACAAACAAACCCCAAACTAAACAAACAAACAAAAATCGGACTATTTTCAAGGCAACCCTCCCTTTCGAGAAGTCCACAGAATGTCTTGGGTAACTTTCCTTTCCCGGTCTGACCTCTTCCCTCCCTTCCCCCCACATACTCTGTTGTCCTTTAGAAAGTCAATATCTTTGCTTTTTTTTTTTCTTTCAAAACCGCTATTCCCCTGAGGTAAGCCAAGATAGACAAGAAAAAACTGAAACGGAAAACAAGAAAGTGCGTGGGGTGAGGGGGTCGCATGTAATCGAAGTGGAACTGGAGATGTTTGGGGGCTGAAACCCACAAATAGAAATGTTCCACCAGTAATGGCCTGTATGGGACGTGGGTGTGTTGTTCAGGTCTCCTGGCTCCCTGTGACAATTTCCTGAGTGGCTGCTTCAGGGTTCTAGAAATCATGTTCATTCATGCAGGGGATCAGCCAGGATTCAGAGCGTCTCTAGACTAAAGAGTTCATCTTTAAACTCTTAGAGGGAAAAAGCTGTGTGCTGCGTGCAGGAAGAGTCTCCTGGAACTCACTCCATGGACCAAGCTGGCTTTGAATTCACGGAGACAGGGAAATCTGCCTGCCTCTGCCTCCAGAGTGCTGGTATTAAAGGTGTGCTGCACCATGTCACTCAACTGTTTTGTTTTTGCTTTTAAATCTCTGTGATCTGTTTATTCATGGGAGGAGCCTTAAAAGGGTTTGTGGGAAGGGACTCTAGTTCCCCATCAGCTCTGCCCCACCACTGGCACAGGACGACCCTTTTTTAAAAATAATTTATTTTTATTTTATGTACATTGGTGTTTTGACTACATGTGTTTCATCAGATTGTTTGGAACAGGAGTTACAGACAGTTGAAGCTGCCAAGTGGTTGCTGGGAATTGAACCTGGGTCCTCTGGAAGAGCAGTCAGTGCTCTTAACCACTAAGCCATCTCTCCAGCCCCAACAGCCCTTTTCTTAAGGAGCTGTGCAGTGAGTGAAATGGGTTTGGCTCGGGGAATGGCAGGTGATGTGAGGCTTTTGCTGAGAGTCTGAGTGTGAGGCATGCAGAAAGATTAAACCTGGTTTTCGGTGCTTACCTGTAACATCAGAACTCCAGAACCTGAAGCCACAGGCCAACTTGAATTACACAGTTAAGAACTGTTCTCAAGCCAGGGGTGGTGGCGCATGCCTTTAATCCCAGTACTTGGGAGGCAGAGGCAGGCGGATCTCTGTGAGTTCAAGGCCAGCATGGTCTACAGAGTGAGTCCAAGACAACCAGGGATACACACAGAGAAACCCTGTCTTGAAAAACAAACAAAAGAACTGTTCTCAAAAAAACTAAAGAAAACAAACAGAAAAATAAAGAAAATATAGCCAGCTGTGGTGGGTGCTCCCAGTAATCTCAACACTTAGAAAGTGGAGGGAGGAGGGTCAAGAGTTCAAAGTCACGCGGTACATCTACACAATGGAGTACTATTCTGCTATCAGAAACAAGAATATCAGCCGGGCGTTGTGGTGCATGCCTTTAATCTCAGCACTGGGGAGGCATAGGCAGGCGGATTTCTGTGAGTTCAAGGCCACCCTGATCAACAAAGCAAGTTCAAGACAGCCAGAGATACACAGAAACCCTGTCTCAAAAAAAAAAAAAAAACCAAAAAACAAAGCAAAACAAACCAGAAAGACATCATGAAATTTGCAGACAAATGGTAATGCAGACCCAAAAGGACACTCATGGTATTTATTCACTCATAAGCAGTTATTAGCTAATGTATACAGGATAACCATGCTACAATCCACAGACCCAAAGAAACTAAGTAGCAAGCAGTGATGCTTGAATCCCTGGAAGTAGAGGAAATAAAATAGATATCGGAAGTGGGTGGGGAGAGGGAACTGGACAGGAAGCCAACATGACTGCCATCTGAGCAGTTTTATCCAGCACATAATGGAAACAGATGCAGAGACCCACAGCCAAACATTAGGTGAAAATCAGGGAGTCTTGGGGAAGAGTTGGGGGAAGGTTTGTGGGAGTGGAGGGATCAAGGACACCACAAGAAGACCAACATAGTCAATTAACTGGGACACAAGGGAGCTCATGGAGACTGAACCACCAACCAAAGAACATGCATGGACTGGTCCTAGGCCCATTACACATATGAAGCTGATGGGCTGCTAGGTTCTCAAGTGCATCCCCTAACAACTGGAGCAGGGACTATATCTGACTTTGATGTGGTTGCCTCCCTCTGGATCCCATTTTCCTAGCAGAGCTGCCTTGTCTTGCCTCAGTGGAAGAGGAAGCATTTAGTCCCAATGTGATTTGATAGGCCATATTGGGTTGGTACTGGGTGAGTGGGGGAATATGGGGGAAGTGGATGGCAGAATGAGACTGGGAGGAGGATAGCGATTGGAATGTAAAATAAACAAATTAAAAAAAAAAAAGCTCGGCGTGGTGGCACACACCTTTAATCCCAGCACTCTGGAGGCAGAGGCAAGTGGATCTAGATGAATTTGAGGTCAGCCTTGTCTACAAAGTGAGCTCCAGCACAGCCAGGGCTACACAGAGACCCTGTTTCAACAAACAAACAAAAATAATACTAAGGCGGAGAGAGAGCAAAAGACACGCAACGTCCATTTGTGGCCTTTCCAAGTACATACACACATTTTAACTGATTGATTTGTAATCAATCAATTTTAAAATATTTATTTTTATGTGAATTCGTATTTTGACTGCATATATGTCTGTGTGGGGGTGTTGGATCCCCTGGAACAGGAGTTATAGACAGTTGTGAGCTGCCATGTAGGTGCTGGGAATTGAACCCGGGTCCTCTGGAAGAGCAGCCATTGTTCTTAACCACTGAGCCATCTCTCCAGCCTCTGCCCCATTTTTGTTTGTTTTTTTTGAGACAGGGTTTCTCTGTGTAACAAGTCCTGACTATCTTGGACTTGTTTTGTAGACCAGGCTGGCCTTGAACTCAGAGATCTGCCTCTGTGAGTCCTTTCCTATATGTTTATGTATACACGTCTCAACATATGAGTGCAGTGCTCACAGAGGCCAGAAGAGGGCATCAGACTCCTTAGAGCTGGAGCAACAAGCAATTGTTAGTGGGTGCTGGGGACTGAACTCATCTTCTCATGCTTGTACCTGGAATTAACTCACTGAGCCATCCGCTGAGATATTAATTGCAGTGGTCTTCAGGTGTTCTCCCTTTTTGAGCTAGTGTCTCATGTATCCGAGGTTCAGGAAAACAAAAAACATAAAGCTTGATAACCTGCAAATAATTCAGCTTTCTAGGCGTTCTGAGTTCATCCATCCCTGGGAAGGTTCAGGAAGTGACTGACAGTTTAAACAAATTTCCAAACAGAGCAAAAATGCTCAGGTCAGCCACTCAAAATTGTAGGCCTGGATTCCTGGGACTTTTGAGACTAAAGCAGGGGCAAAAATGAAGGGAAGGAGGTTGAAAGGTACTTTTTTCATTTAGTTATCCTCTTTCTTCAAGATTCTTTTGTTTGTTTCTCCCTGTAGCCCAGGCTGTCCTGGAATTCACTCTGTAGACCATGCTGGCCTTGAACCCAGAAATCCTCCTGCCTCTGCCTCTGGAATGCTGGGATTAAAGGCATGCACCACCACCAACCAACTTAATTTATTTTTATTTTATGTGTATCCGTGTTTTGCCTGCATACCACATTCTTGCGGTGCCCTGGGGGGACAGAAGGCATTGGATTCTCCCGAACAGAAGTTACAGACCACTGTCAGCTACTATGTGGGTGCTGGGACCCAAATCTGGGTCTCTGGAGGAGCAGCAAAGAGCTTTTAATCCCTGCAGCATCTCTCCAGGTTGTTCTTTGAGGCTGAGTTTGAGTGGCCTGTAACAGCAATCCTCCTGCCTTAGACTCTCAAATGGTGAGATTAAAGAGGTGCCCACCATGCCCAACACTAAGTCTAGAGTTGTACAAAACTGTACGAAAAACTTCCCATTAACATCACTGTCATTTTCTAGGCGAGAATTCAATACTACCAGATTCACAGAGTAAACTGGTCCTAGAAAACTAATTGCACATTTTGTAGTCTACCAACCATCAGGTTAAATTTTTTTGTCGTCATGTAAAACAAACCCCCCCCCCAAACGAAAATCTCCTTATTCTTCACATATCAACTGTTCTGAGCATGGTGGGGCACGCCTTTAATCCCAGCACTCGGGAGGCAGAGGCAGGTGGATCTCTCTGAGTTCGAGTACAAAGTGAGTCCAGGCCATTCAGAGCTATTAGTGACAAACTTGTCTCGAAAAACCAAAAACAAACAAACAAACAAAATATATATATATCTCCACTCCCATATTTGAATGTATATAATTAACTCATCGTTATTATTATTTGGGGGAGACAGGATTTCTCTGTGTAGCCCTGGCTGTCCTGGACTCACTTTGTAGACCAGGCTGGCCTTGAACTCACGGAAATCCCCCTGCCTCTGCCTCCCGAGTGCTTGGATTAAAGGCGTGCGCCACCACGCCCGGCTATTATTTTTAAATTAACTCAATCCAAGAGACGGGAGAAGGGCCCACGCCTGTAATCCGAGGACTTGGAAGGAGGGCGGGTTTCTCAGAGTTCGAGGCCAGCCTGGTCTAAGAAGCGAGTTCTAGGAGAGCCAGAGCCACACAGACGCCACACAGGGAAACCCTGGGTGTGAACGCAAGACAAAAAAAAAAAAAAAAAAAAAAAAAAAAAAACCAGCTCGGCGTCGCTGGCGAATCTGCTGCCGCCAAAAGAAGAGTTCCGGTGGAGGGAGATCGGCGTAGGGACTCCTCGGTCGCTGGCAAACGGGCGGTGGAGACGGCCTTGGGTCTCGGGACGGAAAGAACCCGGCGTCCGCTGAGGTGAGTGGAAGTTCGCAGGCATCGGGGCCAACCTGAGGAGGCGGACGGAGTCCGCCAGCAGGCCTGGCAGGGCGCCACGCCCGCGCGCGGCCACGTTGAAGCCTGGCCGAGGCGGAGGCCCGGAGGCAGGAGAGGGGCCGACGGCCGGGTGGGAAGGCCGGCTCCGGTGAGGCGCGCGGGAGCGGCATCCACGGCCTCGTCAAGGCAAAGCCGAAGCCGGGCGAACCGAGAAGCCGGCTTCCACTGACACTTCCGCTTTGGCGTCCTCGGCGCCACGGCGCATGCGTGGCGTGGTTAGGCCCTGGCTGTGGGGTCTTGCCAGTTTCTCAAACTTGAGACCTCCCCACCTCCAATGAGGACTTTCCTTTCTTTCTTTTTATTTATTTATTTTGGTTTTTCGAGACAGGGTTTCTCTGTGTAACCCTGGCTGTCCTGGACTCACTTTGTAGACCGGGCTGGCCTCGAACTCACAAAGATCCGCCTGCCTCTGCCTCCCAAGTGCTGGGATTAAAGGCGTGCACCACCACCGCCCAGCTCTTTCTTTTTTTCAGATGGATGGATACCTTACGTATCCCAGGCTGGCCTCCAACTAACTAGGTAATCAAAAATGGGATTACAGACACAGGCCTTCATACCCTGCCAGCCCCGGCAATTTTAGGACTAATCTCAAAAACAAACACACACACACACACACACACACACACACACACACAAGGAACTGGTAAGTGGATCTCTGTGAGCTCAAGGACAGCCTGGTCTACAGAGCCACTTCTAGGACAGCCAGGGCTACATGGAAAAACCCTGTCTTGAAAAACAAACAAAATAACAACAACAACAAAAACAACGCCCCCCTCCCCCAGATGATGGTTGGCACCTACATGGAGGAGGCAGAGGCAGGAGGATCACAAGTTGAGGATCCTTGACTGCATAAGAATGTCAAAGCTAGCCTGGGCTGTGTGAGGGTTTTTCTTAGTTCCAGGATAGTTTTGTTTGAGTTTAAAACAAAACAAAACAAAACAAAAACCCAGGGCAGAATGCTGAAAATAATAGCAGCTGCCTGGAGGAGAGAGGTAGACAAAGAAAGAAAAGGGGTGGGTGTGGTGGCACACTCCTTTAATCCCAGCACTGGGGAGACAGAGGCAGGCGGATCTCTGTGAGTTCGAGGCCAGCCTTGAGTGTAGGACAGCCAGGGCTACACAGAGAAACCCTGTCCAGAAGAAGTAAAAGAAAGAAAGGAAGGCAGGCAGCAGGCAGGGAGGGAGGGAGGGAGGAAAAGAAAGAAAAGGAAAGAAAAGAGAAAAAAGTCTTTGCTGTTTAAGAGGTCAGCTATGTGTCAGTGTTACGTTTTTGCTTTTGAGGTAGGGTCTCATTAGGTAGACATGGCTGGTTTGGGCTCCCTATGAAACCCATGTTGGCCACATGATCATCTCCTGAGAGCTGGGATTATAGGTGTGTAGCACATGCCCCCAGCAAAGCCCTGCATTTTATTTTATGAGACCATCTGAGGAATCCATGAAGAGCTGTCTGTAGATGCACAGCCCCTGGTTTGACTCCCTCGCTGGTCTACTTCTTAGCTTTAAGATCAGAGAGGCCTTTGGAGTCTGATGTCCTCATCTGAAGTGACAGTAGTGGTGCTCCCATCTTGATGGCAGGTGAGAGGAGTTAGGGGCTCAGCAGAACGCATGGAAACACCTGAGGTTTTCCTGGTACACTGGGTTCAAGCTACTGGATTTCCCCCAATGGCATGAGGGCTGAGATTTTCTTCCCAAGAATTGATGGCTCGGTACAAAGAAACCTTCGGAGAATACCAGAGCAGGGAGACGGTCATAACATCACTTTCTGGTGTTCACCTGGAGGGATTCTGTGCTGTAGGGAGAGAAAGATATCAATTGGCTAGGGTCTACCCAGGGAAGCCTTACGCTCCCTCATGGTCCTTCTGTTGGCTGGCTTTGTCCCATCAGGGAGGCAGCTGTGTTGCTTGTGTGTGACAAGTTGGTATTACCCTCCAATAATTTATAACTCAGTACAAGGCTGTGTGCTTCAAACTGGCCCAGGGTGACCTTGGAACTTCTGCCTCTCCTAAGTGTTGAGATGACAGGCTTGCGGTGTGCCACCATGTACCGCTTTTTATTTTTGTTTTGTTTTAAAATTTATTTGTATGTGTACGGGTGTGTTGCCTGCAGTGTATGTTCATGTACCATGTGTGTGCCTGGTGTTCAGGCCAGAGAGGGGTTCCGATTCCCAGGACTAGAGTTACTGGCAGTTGTGAGCCACCCATGTGGATGCTGGGAGCTGTACCTGGGTCCTCTGGAGGAGCAGCCAGCCAAGTCCTCTTACCTGCTGAGCCATCTCTCCAGCCCTCTTTGTTTTTTTGAGATTTGTGGCAATCCTCCTGCCTCAGCCTCCTGAGTGTTGGGACCACATGTTCACATTATCATGGCCAGGGATAAATGCCATTTTAGGAACATGGAAAGATGCTGTTTGGACAGGAGTTGCCTGCAGGTTTTCTCACACTCCCAGTTGTAAACAGCAGATTCCAGCACTGGCTCTGATGGGTTAGTGGGCAGTCAAAGCTTCCTAGCATGTGAGTTAATTTTCATGTGTCAGGATGAATAGCTATTGGGAGCTGAGAAGAAAGCCCCTGGTCTTGAGCCCACTGCCCTCAGAATGGGCAGTGAGGTTGGTGGCACATGCCTCTAATCCCAGCCCTCGGGGTGAGGCAGGAGGATTTGGAGTTCAGGGCCAGCTTGGAGATATCATCATTTATAGGAGGCCCTATGTAGTGAGACTCACCCTCCACAAAATGGGGAGAATGGCCCTGCTTTCCGGGGCTGAGGGGAGGGTGGAGAGGCATAGGTGTTTCATAACTTGCTGTTACTGTTCTAGAACATGAGCGACTGGGTGCCCATTGCCAAGGAATATGACCCGCTTAAAGCTGGTAGCATTGATGGCACAGATGAAGACCCACACGACCGCGCTGTGTGGAGGGCCATGCTGGCCCGCTATGTCCCCAACAAAGGTGTCACTGGAGACCCACTCCTTACCCTGTTTGTGGCACGACTGAACTTGCAGACCAAAGAGGAGAAGTTAAGGGAAGTCTTCTCCCGATATGGTGACATCCGTCGACTGCGGCTGGTTCGGGACCTGGTGACTGGCTTCTCCAAGGGCTACGCCTTCATTGAGTACAAGGAGGAGTGGGCCCTGTTGAAGGCCTACCGTGATGCTGATGGCCTGGTCATTGACCAGCATGAGATATTCGTGGACTATGAACTGGAGAGGACCCTCCGTGGCTGGATCCCTCGGCGGCTGGGTGGTGGGTTGGGTGGGAAAAAGGAATCTGGGCAACTGAGGTTTGGTGGCCGGGATCGGCCTTTCCGGAAACCCATCAACTTGCCAGTTGTCAAGAATGAGCCACACAGAGAAGGGAAAAGGGAAAGGAGAGAGCGATCTCGATCCAGGGACAGACACTGGGACCCCAGGCCCAGGGAACGAGACTATGACAGGGGCAGAGAGAAGCGCTGGCAGGAGAGGGAGCTGGCCAGGGGGTGGCCTGAGAATGATTGGGAAAGAGAGAGAGAATTCAGGGAGGAAAGGGTCAAAAGCAGGGACAAGAGGGACAGAAGTAAGTAGAGCCAACAGCAGGCAGCAGAGGCCTGCCAGGAGGGGAGGGGGCTGAAGGCCTGGGCCATCAGGGTGAGCCAGTACCCTTTCCAGTACAGGCCCTGGCTCACGCAGACATGCTGAATGTACCATCTTCATCACACAGACCTAGGAGAGGCTGGGCTTTTGCTTACTGGGGATTGAACTGGAGAGCACCAGCATGCAGGCTAGCTAGGCAAGTGCTCCACCACAGGCTACCGACGATGGGAGGGAGAAACAACTGTTTAAGAAGTCACCTGTCTCCTGTGGAAACAGGAAATGTTTTCACATGGTCATCATCCCAGCACTTGGGAGATGGAGGCAGGAGTATCAATGGAAAGAATAATAAATAAAGAATTTGTATTCACTTTCTCACACCCTTTGAGATGCCATTGGAATGTACAGCAGAGGGCAAAGTGGCTTAAAACCCTTAAATAGCCTGGTGTGGGGAACACCCCTGACATCCTAGCACTAGGGAGGCAATGGCAGGTGGATCTCTGTGAGTTCTAGGCCAGCCTGGTCTACAAAGTGAGTCCAGGACAGGTCTGTTACACAGAGAAACCCTGTCTTGAAAAACCAAAAGAATTAGATGGGGCACTAACATTGACTGCTGGGATGTATATTGTCTTTTCCATCTTCGTGTTTACAGCCCCAGGGTTTGCTGAGTTAGAAAACAAATGGACTAGAAAAGCCAAAACCAAGGAGAATGTTCCAGCCCTTAATAACCAGACACAGGCTGAGCACGTGGGTCAGTAGGCAGCTGCTGTCACATCAGTGTGAACCTCTCCCTGCAAAAATGCTGACTGCCAGCCTTCTGCCCCAGCTGGCATTTAACATGAAGAGCAGTCCTGCAAAGCTGTGATCTGTAGCTGACTTTGAGGCCTTGGAAAAGATAAACCTCAGCAGAAATGGGATGAAAGGATGGGAGAGGCCAGATAGACTCCCTGGAGCTGCTCTGTAGGGCCAGTGTTCCTTTTTCTGACTATCCAGATTCTGGTTTGCCAGACGCTGGGTTCAGTGAACTTGAAATAAATCAAAGACGGATTTTAAGACTTAAAAAAAAAAAGGCATTTAGCCAGGTGTGTGTGTCTTTGTGTGTGGTGTGGTGAGGCACACCTTTAATCACAACACTTGGGAGGCAGACACAGGCAAAGTTTGATCTATGTGGAGCTGTTTCAGTCAATAAACATACTACCATTGGAAGGCTACCAAGATGGCTCAGAGTGGGGCTGGAGAGATGGCTCAGCAGTTAAGTGCACTGGCTGACCTGGTTCAATTTCCAGCACCCACATGGCAGTTCAGAACTGTCTGTAATGGTTGGGTGTGGTGGAGCATGTCTTTAATCTCTGCACTCGGGAGGCTGAGGCAGGAGGATCTTCTGTGAGCTCTAGGCCACCCTGGTCTACAGAGCAAGTCCAGGACAGCCAAAGCAAGGCTTGGTACACAGAGAAACCCTGTCTGGAAAAACCAAAAAAAAAAAAAAAAATACACACCACACTGGCTGGAGAGACAAATAATCATTTAAGAGTAATTGCTGTTCTTGCAGACCTGGGTTCCATTCACAGTACCTCAAAGTGACTTGTAAACCTCTGTAAATCCTAGTTCCAGGTGATCTGATACCTTCTTCTGGCCTCAGGCACTAGGCACATGTGTTCCAATGTGCTTGTGTGTGTGCACATGCTAGAGCGTGCACATAACAATAAAATCAATCTCTTTTTTTGGTTTCTCAAGTCAGGGTTTCTCTGTGTATCCTTGGCTGTCCTGGACTCACTTTGTAGACCAAGCTGGCCTTGAGCTCACAGAGATCCACCTGCCTCTACCTCCCGAGTGAATCAATCTCTTTTTTAAAACGACGGTCAGTCACACAAGCCTGACCTTAGATCCCCAGAACTCATGGTTGATAGAATCAACTCTGAAACTTGTCATGTAACCTCCAAACGAGCACCATGGCACACACATCACACATATGTACAACAACAAAAGTTGCTATCAGAGCCAGGTGTGGTGGCAAAAGCCTGTTAACCCAGCGCTAGTATTAAAGACATGCTCCAGCATGCCTAACCATTACAGACAATTCTGAACTGCCATGTGGCTGTTGGGAATTGAACCTGGGTCCTTTGGAAGAACAGCCAGTGCACTTAACTGCTGAGCCACCTCTCCAGCCCCACTCTAAGCCATCTTGGTAGCTTTCCAATGGACTGAAACAGGGCCTGGAGTTCAAGACATAGGACCACTGAGAGTCTGAGGCCAGCTAGGGCCATTTAACAAGACCTTGCTCAAAAACCACAAAATGAGTTGCTACAGAATTTTCTACCTCCTTGCAGTCAGAAAGGCTGGAATGCGAGTTGTCACTCACTGGAGCCACAGTGAGTGAGGCATGCACCCCCGTGCTCAGCTTCTGTTTCTTAGCAAAATAGCACAATGCAGAGGGCACGGTCCCGTCCATCATATGACCTTAGGAAGTGCCACCCTCTGAAGCTCTGGACCCTGGGTTCTCTGTACATCAGCAGTGGCCATGGCAACTGTTGTCAGGCTAGGCATGTGGTCTTTAAGCTCCTGCCTACCCAATGCCCTTCCACCCATCCATCCATCTTCATCCACCACGGGATGTCACCCAGGCTCATGAGCCTGGCACCCAATCTCCTTTAAGGCAAAGTCTTCTTTGCAAAGGACCCATTATTTCACACAAGGAACATTAGAAGAAAAAAAAAAGACACCAAGAAAGGAAAAATGCACACAGGGAACACATTGATGTCTCATCCTAAACAACTTTGTTTGGTTAGTACTGTGCAGCTCACAGCAAATTTCAAGGCACGCCACCTCAGACAGGCGCTTGGGCCTCTAGCCTTATCAGGAATAGCCAGCAACAATCCTAAGGTTGATTCTAGCCTGTGGCTGGAAAGACCATGTCCATCTTCTGTTGTGTCCCATCCAAGTTGGGTGGCCCGTCCTATGACTAGAGGTCCCACCTGTCCGAGATCCAAAACATCCTGTACAACCTGCTACCTCCAGGGCAATTTCATAATATAAAACTCCCCTTCTACGGCTATTCACTAACATGACAAAGGCCACACAAAGCCAAACCAAACTAAACCTAGGAGTCAAATAGCCATGATAGTGGTGAGGTGTTCGGCTTAGGAAGCTTGTTAACTAAAATTAATGTGGTCTGGCTTCAGATCCTCATCTTATTAAATATGGGTCCTAAGGGGTCAAAGGCAAGGAGCATAAACTGGATAACCCTGCAGATAAATAAACACTTTGTAGAATTTGGCATCAGTTTTTCATCATTTATCCCCAAAGCAGACAGTTCGTTTGAGGGGTTGATGCTGAGGCAGCCACCTGGAACAGGTGGCAGGCGGTGGTGGTGGTGGGGCACAGTCACAGGTGCTGCAGGGCTTCCTGGCCTTGTTCCGTGTACCCGTCATCTCGGTGGGTATTTGCCCACTGGCCAAAGGACTCGTGGATGTGCGTGGGTCTCTGTGTGTTGGCCAGGCGCTTCTTGTCCCGGGAGAAAAAGCTAAACCTTTTGGAAGAGAAAAAAGAAAAGCAAAGATGGAAGTAAGTGCTTGTCCTTTGCTGGTCCCCCTACCATTTCTTCCAATGCTGGGACACACAGGAACAAACACAGAGGGGAGCAGATCCATTTTCTGTACGGGGGATGTGGTCAGCAGAATTCTAGAAACCACTGGGGCTTCTGTGTCGTTTAGTCCCAGAACCTCATCAATCACATAGAGTGAGCAGTTTGCATGTATGTGATGGGGGAGGGGACATGTCACATCTACCTGGTCCCTTCTAGGGAATCTTTCCTGTAACTACTAGGAAAAAAAAAAATTCAACACAACTCAGGTCAACACAAAGGCCAGGTGGCGCTATGGCTCGGCTACACAGCAAGCTTGGGAATTTACTTTTTCCTATTTTTAGAGCTAGGGTTTTTAGAGAGCTCAAGTTGGCCTCTTAACTCATTACATAGCAGAGGATAACCCTGAACTTCTGATCCTCATGTCTGGTTCCCAAGTGCTGGGATTACACCCATGAGTCACCATGCCCCAGTTTATGAGATGCTGGGGATCGAACCCAGGGTCTTGTGCATGCTAGGCAAGTACCCTACCCACTGAGCCTTAGGGGATTTCTCTTATGAGCTTCAGGATGCTTTGAAAGAACCTGGATGTCATGTCTCTGAGATGAACCCATTCCTAATGTTCATTCATTCATCGTTTCTCTTGTGTATGTGTGTGTGTGAGTGTGTGGGCAGTCAGGAACATGGCTCCTGCATGGAGGGGGAAGGACGAATAGTGGTAGTTAGTTCTCTTCTTCCACTGTGTGGGTCCCAGGAATTGAACTCAGGTTCTCAGCCTTGATAGCAAGAGCCTTAATCCACTGAGCCATCTTGCCAGCCCTCACAATCGAACATGTTCCATAAGGGTTCTGCCACTGAGCTACAATTCGAGCCCTTTAATCTTTTTAAATAAGCTAAGTGTGTGTGTGTGTGTGTGTGTGTGTGTGTCCTTTGTGTATCTATGTCTGTCTGTCTGAAGTCAACTTGAGGAAATTGGTTCTCTTCCACCCCATCTTAGGACCCAGCTTAGCTGCACACGTGTTTACTCAATCAGCCATTTTAGCAGCCTTCCAGCCCTTTAATATTAATCTCACAACATTCTGCCAAATTGCCCAAAGGCTGGCTTTTAACTTGTGATCCTCCTCCCTCAACCTCAGGTGGTCATGCTTGCCAGCACCTCCCTCCTGTCCCTCAGTAGGAGAGCTGGGATTACAGACGCATGCTCCTGAATCTGACTTTACATGGTAGGTCCTGGAGATCTGAACTCAGGCCCTCACATTTGCTTGGTACCTACAGAGCCGACTCCCCAGTGCCAGGGGTTTTGTTACAATCTCATCTAGTGAAGAGAATTTCACTCTTCTGGGGCGCTACTAGAGCTACACTGCCTTTCTAGCAGGGATAGAATGTCCTTTCATCCTCAAGCCAGGTTCACCTGGGAAGATTCCCCAGGGCTCTGAAGGGGAAATGCAGGCTGGCAAGTGAAGGCGAGGGTTCACAATGAACAGGAGAGAGCTCTTTCCAACACAGAGCAGCCATGGAGTTAGCTAGCCCAAGCCACTGCAGCCTGGCCCCTGTTATGTCTCAGCCTGACTTAGGAAAGCCACCTGCTACTTCACACTTGGAGGGAAACCAGATACCAGCTCCCCAGTGCCCACAGCCTCCACCCTTTTCTTCACCGAACCAAACAGCTGCCAAGACAAAGCTGTTTAGGAAGCTTCAGGCACAGGGACTGAAGAAGCAGTTAGTGTCACTCCCGGCTCCTGGGGGAGCATTGATTACTGACCCATCACTTAAAGGACCTTCTTACTGGATCATGAACAAGGTGGTTTTTTAGAGCGAAAACAGAAGAGACAAAAAGAATTATCAGTGACATTCCAGACTACTCGTGGAGGTCAAGAGTAACAGCGGCAATCACACTCCATACCTACTTGAGATGCCAACAAGCAGGTGACGGCCATGCAGCTGAAGTGGCCAGAAGGGAAAGCCTTGCAGCAGCCACAAGAGCCATTCTAAAGACATAGCAAAAAAACCCCAAAAACCAAAAAACCCAAAACCAAACCCCAAACACAGACAGTGCCTACGAGGGACATGAGTCTTCGGACAGGCTGCAGCGAGGGGTCGTCAAGGATCAATCCAGCTGCCACCATGGGCATGACCGCTGTAAAGAGCCTGCTTCCAGAAGCAGATAGACAGAGGAGATAAAAAGAGGGCAACGTGACCAAGACACCCACTCCCCAAAAGACCTCGCTGAGAGCTGTGTCTGTGGTCCCTGTAGTGGGCTGAGATAAGTCCCCCACGTTCGTTCCTCAGTATGTGACCCATGAAGACACAGGATCCTATGGAAGAAGGCACAGTGGAGGACAGTCCTATCTCCAAAGGACTGATGACCTTGTTGTATATGGGAAGAAATTTGGACAGGGACATGTACAGAGGCAGATATGAGATGATGTTCCTATAGGCTAAGAAAGGCCACTAACCCCAAGAGGACAAGCAGCCTAGGACAGTCTCTCTCAAGGAACTAATCATGCTGACAAACACCTTGCCTTGTTTGTTTTTTTTCTTTCCTTTTTTTTTTTTTTTTTTCCGAGACAGAGTCTCTCTGTGTAACAGCCCTAGCTGTCCTGGACTCACTTTGTAGACCAGGCTGGCCTAGAACTCACAGAGACCCTCCTGCCTCTGCCTTCCAAGTGCTGGGACTAAAGGTGTGGGCCACCATGCTCAGCCTTATGTGTTCTTTTGTGTGTGTATCTCAATGTGGCCACATTGAATAAACTGAATGTCTTTCTTCTGCTTTTCATTATTAATTTGGCTCTTATAATTGGTTTACTGAAGACAGATGGCTGAACCTGGCTTGCTGGGGTACCAGCTACATGGCCCCCAAGTTCAGTAACAGATGGACAGCCATTCCCAGGACTGCTGGGCCCAAACTGCATCTTAAATATGGTGGACATGGCTTGAATGCCTCTGTTCCTGTTGGGTATTTTTGGAAGGCTCAAACCAAATGAAGTGCTAACTCCTGGCATTTCATTGGTGGCTTCAAAGAAACCATTCCTGGCTGAGGAGGAGTGGAGGAACAGGAGGTCAGGGACAGGACATATTGTTGTCCTTACTACTGCAGACAGAGGCGGAGCCTACTCCAAGGCCAGCTACTGCCTTCCTGCCTCCCTCCTGACAACCCCTCTTGGCTCTGCCTGGTGGGAAGCCATCCTTTGCACATGTGCTACCAACTCAGAAGTGGGAACTACACAGAAAGGACAGTGGTGTTTGGTGCTGGGGACCAGACTGAAGTCACTTGAGCTCCCTTGTGACCTCACTGGGCTGTGCCAACCTGTCCTCTCAGGCCAGTGGCCTCACAGTCACGAGCTATTCTTGGACCATCTTCAGACTCACTGTTTTGACTGGCAGTGGGAGTTCTGGTTCCCTTGTTGTGCCCAGCCCAGAAATGTCGAGTCTGACGTCTTGGACTCAGGGTGCATTTGAGATAAGACCCGGGCAGTCAGCCACTAGCTGGGACATGGGGACGTGGGAGAGGAAGGGAGAGCCAGGCAGGGAGGAAGTTTGTTTGGACAAAAGACCCAATTCAGAAACCCAGCTTTGAGTCTTCTCAGTTGTACAAATTTGAAGGATGGCCGTAGCATCTGGGCCTCAGTATCGTCACCTGAAAAATGGGGATAATTGTCCTAGCTCCACGACCCTGACCAACTTGAAGGTCTTTAACTATACCAGGTGGTTCTTGGGTAGCTGTTGGGTGACAGAGGTGAGCTTGGAGCAGGGGCTCCCAGCTTCAGGTCAAACACAGTCCAAAGTCAAGGATGAAGGGGACAGACAGAGACTACAATATGGAGAGGAAGGGCTCTCACAGAGCTCACCAGTGAAAGCTGTCATAGGCGGCAGATCTTAGTCAGCAGCCGAGGAAGACAAAGGCTACCAGTGTTGCCCCTGTACTGGTAGAAACGCTTTTGTGCCCGATAGCTGCCCCCGCCACCCCTTAGGAAACTGGCTGCCACACACCTGGCCACCTGTGCAGTGTGGGCAGGAGGTGTGGCCTCGCTCTGTCCCTGTCCCTCTGGAGCTGAAAAATCCTGAGCACCAGGTGTTGCCAAGCAACCCAAAGCTAAAGGGGAGAATAGCTTTGGGAATGGAACCGCCTGGAAGTGTGGCAGGTGCTGTGGCCGGGTCATATGCTGAAGCCAGATCACCATCCTCTACATTTTACCCAACTTCAGACTGGAAAAAAAAAAAAAACTTCAAAAAATTATTTGTGCCAGCTATGGTGGCGCACACATTGGTTTCTCTGTGTAACAGAGTCTGGCTGTCCTGGACTCACTTTGTAGACCAGAATGGCCTCGAACACACAGAGATCCGCCTGCCTCTGCCTCCCGAGTGCTGGGATTAAAGGTGTGTGCCACCACGCCCAGCTCTGTTTCGTTTTCCTGACACTAAGTTCTGGCCTCAAACCGAAAGTTCCACCTTCACCCGTGTGCTTCATACGGCGGATGCTAACACAATAGGCTGAAAAGTCCCCTGCTTCTTAAGTCTTTCTAGGGCTTCAGACTAAAGAAAAAGGAACCCTGTTTTTGTTGTTTTAGTTTTTCAGACATGGTCCCAATCTGTAGACTAGGTGGCTCTCAAACTAATGACATTGCTGCCTCGGCTTCCCAAGTGCTAGAGTTACAGATATGAGCTACCACACCTAGTGAAAATACAATCCTAGGCTGATGGTGGCTGCCCCACTGACTGCCAGGGTCTGCGTTTGCAGGAGCATGGGGAGGGACAAAGCCCCACGCTCTGGGAGCCAGGCAAACTGGCAGGACGCAGCCAAGCCCGATGCTGGGCTAGGCTAGTAATCCTGGACCTGGACAGTTCTTTCTCTCCAGTTATCTGAGTGGAGTTTTGATGATGGCAGATGGAAGACAAACCCACGGTCAAAATGCAGCTGGGATGTTAGGGGAAGCTTTTCTGATTCTGTGCCTCATAAGTATTTATATCTCTCCTAGACGAACTCTAAAACCCAGCAGGGACAAGGGCCTACCTGGCCTGCTCAGAGGGACACCACATGCTAAACCCAGGAATTCCAGGAAGCTACCTAAATGTTGGAGGTCCCAGGGCCTAGTGTGAGTGGGATGCTACTCCCAAGGGAGTGGGCCCCATCATAGAAGCCAGCCTGAACTGGTTTGTTCCATCTGCTCAGAACTAGGCCAACAATTTCCCAGCATGTTCACTGGATTTTAAAGAGTAGGGTGATTGATGGGTAATGCCCACTTCCTCTCCCCACCCCCAAACATGCTGTCTGCTCTTTCAAAGCTCCAATTGGGTTTGGGGAGAGGGACAAGGCTTCATAGCTAAAAATGGGAAAAATGCCTCCCCAGGTCCAGGGAGCCCCTTTCAGACTGAGACACCTCTGAGAAATCAAAGTGGATCTACAGAAGGCTTGAATACAGTACTCTGGGGCCAGACTACCTTGGCAGGGCTCTGCCTCCTACAGCAGTGTGGCCAGTCAGGTGTCTCAGTTGCTTCAAGGGTCCCATAAAAATGACACATACTGGCACCAGGAGATGATCTATTAGGCAGGCGTTGGCCCGCAGCAGGCTCTTGATGGGCCCACAGCTCTTCTAAATTGGACAACATCCCATGCCTTTATTCTTTTCCGAGGAAAATGTCTGCAAACTTCCATGAGAACCAAGAAGATCTACAATCCCAAGCAATCCTGGAGGAGCTTAAGGTCTAGCTTCTAACAGGAGCTTACATGCTTCCTTTTGTACGTCTCATAGCAACCAGGGCCTGAGTCTGCAAATATCTGGCACCAATGTACTAACATAGATGTAACAGCACAGGGGATTTATCAACACAGAATCCAAAATGGGGTGGACCTAAGCCACTCTGGCCCTTTTTATTTTCTTAAGGTTTTTCAAGACAGGGTTTCTCTGTGTAGTCCTGTCTATCCTGGAACTCACTCTGTAGACAAGGTTGGCCTTGAACTCACAGAGATCCACCTGCCTCTGTCACCCAAGTGCTGGGATTAAAGGTGTGCGCCACATTATGCGGAGCCATTACAGACAGTTTCCAAACTGCCACATGGTGCTGGGATTTGAACCCGGGTCCTTTGGAAAAGCAGCCAGTACTCTTAACTGCTGAGCCATCTCTCCAGCCTCCACTCTGAACTTATTTATTTATTTATTTAAGAGCTCTTCTGCAGTGCAGGCTGGTGAACTTATTATGTAGCTTGGGATGACCTTGAACTCCTGATCTTCCTGTCTTTCTGAGAGCTGCCATTCAAGCATGGACCACAACACCAAGCTTCTTAAAGCTGACTTTCAAACTCTGAAAAAATGCATGAGGTTCCCTGGCCCCCAACTTATTCACTGTGCCAAGCTCGGCACCACATCCCATACACCTGGCACACCCAAGCAATCTCTGGGCAACCAGCAACATACCCCAGCCCCTCCCAGCCTCCCAGGTGCCCCCCACCCAGAAAATTTCTGCCCAATGACTCCAAGAAGAACTGGCCCTCCAGGCAGAGGGATTACCGAAAGGCAGAGAAGGGCAGGTCACAGTGTCAGAAGCAGCTTGTCTCAGAAGCTGTGGTTAGCGACAAGCCTGAGAGAAGGTGCCCAGCTCTGGAGTCTGAGGCTACAGGAACTCACATGTGGCAAAGCCCATGTGGGAAGCAGAACACTTACAGTCGTTTGATCCCAGACTCTGGCTGGGGGGGAGGTCCTTGGGTGAATGATGGGCGGGGGTTGGGGTATTCGATTTTCCTCTTCTATTTCTTCACTAAAGGGAAGCAACAGATAAGTCAAAACATTCTGTGAGAACTGCAACATTCCAGAAATGGAAAGATTGGTTTGATAGGGTACAAAACTTCCTGATGGAGAACAAGGTCGTTGGGAAGAAGGCAAATGGAGTCTCTGTTGGCACATTCTGCCAGGGGGCTGGGAAAGTGAGAGTCTGTGGTCCCTTTGGGCTAGGGGAGGTAGTTTGGGACATGAACTCAATTCCTTCCTTCCTCCCCTCTTTTTTCCTCCTTTTGATGAGCATGGTGTGTGTGCATATATGCACATCTACAGATATGTACATATGTCTGACTGCACATGCATGTGTGTGTTCTTGTGTAGGCCCAAGGTTAATGGGGATTGTCCTCTACCTCCCTCCCACCTTCTTCTTTTTTTTTTTTTGGGGGGGGGGGAGTTTCTAGGGAAGGTTTCTCTGTGTAATAGCCTTGGCTATTCTAAACTCACTCTGTAGACCAGGCTGTACTCAAACTCACAGAGATCCGCCTGCCTCTGCCTCCCGGAGTGCTGGAACTAAAGATGTGCACCACCATGCCCGGCCTCCCACCTTATTCTTTGAGGAAGGATCTCTCAAGCAAACCAGAGATCTCAGATAAGGGTAGTCCCATTAGCCAGCTTGCTCTGGGGATCCACTAGAATGACAGGCAGGCCATACACCATCCCAGCATTTACATGGCTTCTGAAGATCTGAGTTCTGAATTCACACTTGACCTGTACCATCTCCAGCCCTCCAACCATCAACCTTTCTTGGTTTTGATTTTCTTTGTTTTTTTTTTAAACATTTTTTATTTATTTATTATGTATACAGTATTTGTTCTACATATACGCCCGGGCAGATCTCAATGTAGATGGCTGTGAGCCACCATGTGGTTGCTGGGAATTGAACTCAGGACCTTGGGAAGAACAGCCAGTGCTCTTAACCTCTGAGCCACCTCTCCAGCCTGGTTTTGATTTTCTGAGACAACATCTCATGTATCCCAGGTGGCCCTTGAACTTCATATGTGGCTGAAAATGATGAAAATCTTCCAATCATCTAGTCCAATGGTTCTCAATCTTCCTAATGCTTGGACCCTTTAATACAGTTCATCATGTTGTGGTGACCCCCAACCATAAAATTATTTCCATTGCTGCTTCATAACTGTGATTTTGGTATTGAATCTTATTGTAAATATTTTTGGAGATAGAGGTTTGCTAAAGGGTCTCACACACACTGTTGGGAAACCTTGCTGCTAAGGTCAAAGTCTAACATTATCTGAAAGCCCTGAGCTTGGTGCCAAATGGCAGACTCCCTTTCCCAGCAGGGCTCCCTCCTCTCTGCCTGATCTGGGGAACCTGACCCCCATACTCTCTGAGGATTGTCACCTACAAAGCTACAGGTTTAACTTCCTTTCCCCTGACTAGAACCTATTCAATGACCACCCGGGATTCCTGGAATGCCTCTAACCATACCTGGAGTGTGACCTTTGACACAGTTCCCTGCTAACACTCTTCCCCCTGCTGCCCATAGGATAATTAGGTACTGCATTCCCCTTCTTATGATAGGACCCTGATGCCAAATGCAAAAGAAGCATCCCTGGCACTCCTAGCTCCACCCAATGATTTAAATTCACCCTGGAAACTCTCCACCCACTCCCCAAGGACTATATAAGCCTTTGTTCACCTGGAATAAAGTGGATCCCAGGCCAGAAAGAGCAATAACATACTACTGGTTTTCGAGACAGGGTTTCTCTGTGTAGCCCTGGCTGTCCTGGAACTTGCTCTGTAGACCAGGGTGACCTCAAACTCAGAGATCCCCTTGCCTCTGCCTCCCAAGTGCTGGGATTAAAGGTGCGAGACACCACCCCAGCTATTTTATTATTCTTATTTGTGTGTGTGTGTGTGTGTGTGTGTGTGTGTGTGTGTGTGTGTGTGT
>CAJQZJ010004765.1:8366562-8401880 GCA_907164525.1 Lophiomys imhausi
TGTGTGTGTGTGTGTGTGTGTGTGTGTGTGTGTGTGTGTGTGTGTGTAGGTGCCTGAGGCAAGGGGGCATTAGATTCTCTAGAGCTGGAGTTACAGGGGGTTGTGGGTTGCCTGGAATGGGTTTGAGGAATTGAACACATATCCTCTGTAAGACCAGTTAGCAATCTCACCCTTGGAGCCATCTCTCCAGCCACTTTCTTTTATTTTTGAGACAGGGTCTCTCGCTTAGTGACTTGGCTATGCTGGGTGGCAACCCACACCAGGGATCCACTTCTCTCCATCTCCCCAGGGCTGGGACCACAGGTGGGGACCACTAAGGTCCTCAATGTCACAATGTAAGTGTTTCACAGATCGGACCATTTATTTCTCCATCCCCTCAGACAAACATCTTTGCAGCTCAGATGCTTTCTTATTACTCTTCCCACTAGCAATGTCCTTGGCAAATGTGCAGTGGCCTGCCTGCTCAGAGGCTCTGTGAGCACACATTTGTGCCCTTTAGAGGAATGCCTGACTATCTGCTGTGCAGGTACGGTGTGCTTGGGGTGTGGCCGACAAGGTTAGGCCAGAGTTTGTTTCATGGCGCCTGGCCTCACTTTTTTTTTTTTTTTTTTTTTTTGTTTTTCGAGACAGGGTTTCTCTGAATATCTCTGGCTGTCCTGGACTCGCTTTGTAGACCAGGCTGGCCTCGAACTCACAAAGATCCACCTGCCTCTGCCTCCCGAGTGCTGGGATTAAAGGCGTGCGCCACCACCACCCGGCTCTTTTTTTTTTTTTTTTTTTTGAGGAGGCAGGTCTTTGTGTGTTCGACCCTGGCCTGGTCTACATAGTGAGTCCAGCACAGCCAGGGCTACACAGAGATCTGCCTACCTCTACCTCCAGAGTGCTGGGATTAAAGGTGTGCGCCACTATGCCCAGCCTGCCCTCACCTCTTATAGTAGGCCAGTTCCTCTTGCAGCAGAAACACCTTGGACTTCAGCTCATTCCTCTCATGCAGGACATCCCGCAGCTCCTGAAGTGTGAACCGTGGGCGGTTAGGGTCTTTGAGGTCCAGGGCAGCCTTCTCTGCATCTGAGATGGACTCCTCTCCCTCCAGATGCATCTGAAGGAGGCATAGAAGCCATCGTCAAGGGACTTCCGACAGCCCCCGCTTCACACCCTGAGGATGCTGGAATTTTCCAGCTCCTTATGGTGTAGGCTCAGGTCACTATTTTCAGTATCTGAGCAGCAGCCTCCGCTTACCTTCTATACCGCTACCACTTCGCTCTGGAGGTGGAAGCCCACCGCCACCTGCTCGGCGAGCTCCTGCGCTGAGCTAGCCTTGTATCCCATCCCAGACTCCTGCTCTACTCGGGTTCTATTACAAACAAGCAGAGGCATGCCTTCCACTGTCGCCCTCTACCATCTGTTGCTCTTTCTCCTGCAGCCCCCCCCCCCCCCCCCCCCTTCTCACTTTAGACCTCCTCTAATCTGGCCAAGGTGTGCGGAAGCACGGCATAGAATCATTCTCAGTTTCTTTTTCAATTAACAGGAAGCCACATCATGTTGCCCTCTGGTCAAATCCTTTCTTCCTTAGGGGCTCCTGGGATCTTGTTGGAATTCAGAGCCTGGCTGGGGGATATAATCTGTCCTTAATTAAGCAAGTTACACAGACAGATCCCCGTATGGTTCCGAGGCAGCTGACCTGCATCAGATAACAACTTGCCCTCCCACTTCCTTCCAGAGCCCCGTAACCTTCCGAAGAAATTGGGGTAAGACACATGAAACATGGAGTTTACCATTTTATCCATTTTAAAGTGTACTAGCTGGGTGTGGCGGTGCATGACTCTAGTTCTGTCACATGGGAGGCTGAAGCAGGAACAACGCTTGCAATTAAAGGCCAGCCTGAGCTATATAGTGACTTTCAAGGCAGTCTGACCCACACAGTTAGTTTGAGGCTATACAGTGAGTATGAGGCCAGTCTATACTATATAATACTTGAAGCCAGCCTGGTATATAGTGTGAGACTTTGTCTTAAAAAAAAAAAGGAAAGGCAGAGGCGGGTGGATCTCTGGGAGTTCGAGGCCAGCCTGGTCTACAGAGCGAGTCCAGAACAGCCAGGGCTACACAGAGAAACCCTGTCTCAAAAAAACAAAACAAAAAACAAAAAACAAAAAAGGAAAGGAAAGGAAAAAGAGTCTCACTCAGTAATATAGTACTCTTATACTGGTAATTCCAGAACATTCTCATCATCCAAAAGAAACTTCCTACACTCACTAAGCAATCATCCACCACCTCGCCCTCTTCCAGTCCCAGCTCCTGCAGGAAGCCTGCTCTCTTGTCTCTCTGGACTGTCCCAACCTGGACATTTCCTATAATGCATCTCCTTTGTCCAATCAAGATTGTGTTTCATACTCATTACAGCCCTGGTGAGATTCATCCTTTTCAACGGCTGGGTAATATTTCACAGAATGGAAGATGTGTATGGTCTCGTCGCACGATTGATGGACATGTAAGTGGCTTCTTCTCTTTGGAAGTGAATCCCAATATCCCCCTGGTGGGGCACCTGTCTTCCATCCCTGAGAGATATGCCCAGGTATGAACAGCTGGGACTCATGGCGACTCTGTCTTTAACTTCCTGAATTCTCTTTTCTATACCAAAGTGCTTTCCACAGTAGACACACTGTCTTATGCTCCAACATGCCATGGGTCTTGGTTTCTCCACATTCTACGCAACGCCTGTCACTTAGTATTTGTTTGTTTACTCATCTATTTATTGTGTGTATCTATGAGCATGCTACAGAGTGTGTGGAGGTCAGAGGGCAACTTTTGGGAGTCAGTTCTTTCTTTCCGTCATGTAGGTACTGGGTAACAAACTCCAGGGGTTAGGCTTGGCAGCCAACACCTTGACCTGCTAAGCCATCTTGCCAACCACCTGACAACAGGCTAGAGTTATCTGAAAGGAGGGAACCTCAATTCAGAAAATGCAGCTATAAGATCCAGCTGTAATGTATTTTCTCAATTAGTGGTTACTGGGGGAGGGCCCAGCCCATTGTGAGTCGTGCCATCCCTAGACTGGTGGTCCTGGCCACCAAGCAGGCCAGGCCATGGGAGCAAGCCATGGGGAGTGAGCCAGTAACCAGCACCCCTCCATGGCCTCCACATCAGCGCCTGCCTCCAGGTTCCTGCCCTGATATCCTTCAACAATGAACAGTGATGTGGACAAGTGAGCCAAATAAACCCTTTCGTCCCCAGCTCATTTTTGGTCATTGTGTTTCATCACAGCAATAGTAACCCTAACTAAGACATTGGTCCATTCTTTTCTTTTTTTTTTTTTTTGGTTTTTCGAGACAGGGTTTCTCTGTTTAACAGCTCTGGCTGTACTGGACTCGCTTTGTAGACCAGGCTGGCCTCGAACTCGCAAAGATCCGCCTGCCTCTGCCTCCCAAGTGCTGGGATTAAAGGCGTGCGCCACCACCGCCCGGCTCCATTCTTTTCTTTTTTTGAGACAGGCTCTCATTCTGCAGCCCGGGCTGCCTGGGACCCACATCAGCTTTCCTGCTGCACCATCTGGAATGCTGGGGTGACAGGTGTGCTCCACTGAACACTCTTTTATCTCCCTCCCATCCCCTTTCCTAATACGTGGGATATTCCGACCTTGCACATGCCAACACAAACCATACCACTGAGCTCAGCTCCCCAAGCCAGCAAGCCAAGTCTCTGGTGGTCCATTTCTTCGAGGTCACCCAGTATCTGACACCCACAAGCCTCCAGCGTCCCTGTACACTGAGGCTAGGGTGCTCTAGAACAATGGTTCTCAATCTGTGTGTCTCAAACTATTTGAAAGTTGAGCAATCTTCTCATAGGGGTTGCCTAAGACCATCCAAAACCAAAGATATTTACATTACAATTCATAACAGTAGCAAAATCACAGTTATGAAGTAGCAACAAAAATTATTTTATGAGCTGGGTGTGGTGGTGCACTCCAGTAATCCCAGCACTTGGGAGGCAGAGGCAAGTGGACCTCTGTGAGTTCGAGGCCAGCTTAGTCTACAAAGTGAGTCCAGGATAGCCAGGGCCCTGTTACACAGAGAAACCCTGTCCTGAAAAACCAAAAAGAGAAAAAAAGAAAAAAGAAAAAAAAAAAATTATGACTGGAGTCATCACAACATGAGGAACTGTACGAAAGGATCACAGAATTAGGAAGGTTGAGAACCACTGCTCCCAAAGGGGAGGCACGCCGGGCGGTGGTGGCGCACACCTTTAATCCCAGAACTTGTGAGGCAGAGGCAGGCGGATCTCTGTGAGTTCGAGGCCAGCCTGGTCTACAAAGCGAGTCCAGGACAGCCAGGGCTGCACAGAGAAACCCTGTCTCGAAAAACCAAAAAAAAAAAAAAAAAAAAGAGAGTGAGAGAAGGCACAGATGGACAACACACCCGTCCCTAGCCTGTTAGCCCCACAGGGAGAAATGAACTCTAGCTAGGATGGTGGCTCATGGCCCGGAAGCCAGGGACTCCAGGAGACTGAGCTGAGATGCATCCTGTCCAGGACAGGCTGTTCTGGAGAAGGGAAAGCTGAAAGGAGACACCACCTGCCGGCCAGATCAGCTGAGCTGGAGGGAAGGTCGGAGGTGGGTGGGGAGGGCTCTGGCCCCGCCTACAGTTGGAGCCAGAACCATTGCAGAAGAGGTGGGCGGAAGTAGAAGAATCACCACTCCTGTGCCCGTCCCCACAGGCCACTCAGAATCTGGTGACTCTCTTCCCAGCTAGGCTACTCAGGGTGTGACTTTTCTGTCCAGCCCATTGCAGCCTGTGTCAAAGCTTCATTTGTTTTCATGGCCGTGTAATATTCTACTGTGCGGCAAACCTCTAGTAGAATCCATGACTACCGAGGCCACACACCATCAGGGGCTGGCCACCTCCCCAGGCAGTGCCCTCCGTTAAAGGGCATCCAGGATTTTACTAGGCACTCTGTGCCTTGCTGCCATTGAACTCAGAACTGGGAACAGATTCGGACTGAAGAGCAGATCGAGAGAGATACACGCAAATGCGCCAGTGAGGATGGGGGAGAGGTTCCTGTAGAGGTGTTCTCTACCCATGGGTGCTGACGCATGCGTAGGAGTTTTCCACCAACTCTCAGCATCAATGGCATGGACCTAAGGTTGCAGTCTAGAGTTCCTAGGGTCACACGGGGTTCCTCACAATTGATTGGACCCTTGCTGGGCCATAAAATCTACTAAATTAGTAGTCAACTGTTTTAAAATCTGGAGACTCAAAATCCAAATCTTCCTGCCTCAGCCTTCCTCGTGCTAGGTTTGCAGGTATATAACGTCATGCCCCGTGAACCTAGTGATATTCTAAAGTCTCTTCCCACCTTGACATGCAGGGTCCCCGGGTGAACCTAGTGATACTCTAAAGTCTCTTCCCACCTTGACATGCAGGGTCCCCTTGTTCCCCAATAGTGGTTGTGTTCAGCTGAGACACTGAGAGCTGGGACTGGAGAGATGGCTTAGCAGTTAAGAGCACTGGCTGCTCCTCCAGAGGTCCCAGGTTCATTCCCAGCACCCACATGGCAGCTCACAACTGGCTATAACAGCAGTCCCACGGTAGTTGACACCGTCTTCTGGTGTGCGGACAAAACAACCACAATAAGTGGACTAAATAAATAAATCTTAAGGGGGGGGAAAAGACACAGAGAACTCTCCGTAGTCTGGAGCAGTGTGGGTGGGCGCTTTTGTGGCAGGGAGGATTCCTCCCTTTAGAGCTTTGGTGAGTCTCAGCCAGGTGTGTGGTAGTTTTGCCTCTGATTATTCACACCTAGAGTGTGGGAAGAACTGGGGTTCTGTTTGCCATGACCTCAGCCTGTGGGCAGCCGGAGAGAGGACCATCCCAGTTGGAAAACATGAAGCAGTGTGGTCATCTCACCAATCAGAGGCCCTTCTGGGCTCATTCCACAAGGGACCGTAGGGTGGCTCAGGTTATCTCAGATAAGCTGCTCCCTGGGGCCACTCTGGGCACAGGTGCCAAGAGATTCCTGAAGGCCTCAGCGATAGCATTGAAGGTTGGGGCCTCTAGCCTCAGGCCTGGCCTCCTGGGGAGGCTCCCCTGTGGGATCAATGGAGCCTGGTGATCACAGTTCAGAGCCTGGCTCAACTCAGCTACCAGGTCCTTAGGGGATTGTGGGATTTTCTGTCTTTGTTGTTGTTGTGAGACAAGTCTCCCTGAGTAGCCCAGGCTGGCCTCAAACTAGAAATGTAGCTGAGGATAGCCTTGAATTTCTCCATGATCTAAGTGCGGGGACTTGAGGCATCATGTACCAGCATACCCAGCCCTTGTATATTTTATTTTATTTGAAGATATGCTTCCTAGAAATTAACCAGATGCCACTCATGACTTAGTGTGCAGCGTTGGAGCTGGAAGCCTGGCCCTAGCATATTCTCTTCACAAGACACTGTAAGTGGCCGAACTCTGTGGTTCCTGAGTTATACCACTCAAAGTCTTATGTAGCAGTCCACAGGTGGAGCTTGTCTACCGGAGGTCAAACCGAAGGATAATGTGAAAGCTAGGTGTGGAGTTTGAGGCCAGCCTGGGGTACTTTGTGAGACCCTATCTCAAAAACACCATGAAGGAGTTGAGGATGCAGCTTACTGGATAGGGCGACTACCCAACATGCACCGGTCCCTGGGTTCAACAGTGGCGCTTGAGAGGCAGGTAGGTGCAGAAGGATCATGAGTTCTGGGTTACTCTTGGATACTAAGCCTCCTTAGGGCACATGAGACCTTGTACCAAACAAACAAACACACAAACACCACCCACAAAAAGAACAAAGAAAGAAAAAGGAGAGGGTTGGGTAAATTAGAGAGAAAACCAGGCTACCAGAAAGCCAGAAATAATAAGAATGGCTTCCTTAGCCAGGCATGGTGGTGCACACCTTTAATCCTTGCCCTTAGGAGGCAGAGGTAACTCCGTGAGTTTTGTTTGAGGCCAGCCTGGTCTACACATAGTGAGTTCAATGTGCTATGTGGAGAGACCTGTCTCACAAAACCAAGTTAAAAAAAAAAAAAAAGGCAGCCGGGCGGTGGTGGCGCATGCCTTTAATCCCAGCACTTGGGAGGCAGAGGCAGGCGGATCTTTGCGAGTTCGAGGCCAGCCTGGTCTACAAAGAGAGTCCAGGACAGCCAGAGCTGTTAAACAGAGAAACCCTGTCTCGAAAAAAAAACCAAAAAAAATAAAAAAAGGCTTCCATTCCACTTCCAGATTCCTCTATGGCTCCCATCTCCCTCCTCCAGCCCTGCCCTGGGACTGAACTGCACCCAGCCACACGCTGCATTCCCCAGCCTGGCTCCCTGGCTGTTCCCTGCCTGGAATAGCTCACTCTACATTCCACTGGAAACCTGCCCACCTGACCCGTCCCAGTGCAGGGCTAGCAGTCTGCCATTGAGCATGTGCTTCAGAGAACCTTCTGGATGTATGAGGGCCAGACAGCCATGCCTCTCCCCAACCCACTGTCCCTCCCCTGAGCTGTATGAGAGTCTGAACCAGTGAGTCAAGACTGTTTCCCTCATCTTCTAGAAGTCCAGGTCTCATCCAACCCTGCTGCACTCCCGTTTGTTTGACAAGCACCGTGAACTTCACACAGCTCTGAGGCCAACCCATGGGCAGATCCAGAATGTGGGCAGCCTGAGTTTACAGCTCTCTTCTTTCTATTTTTCTATTTGTGTGCACACTCAGAGGCCAGATGTTGACATAGGGATCTTCCTCAGTCCTCCACTTTACTTGTTTGGCTCAACAATTCTGACTGACTGACTAGAAGCCCTGAGACACTCCTGTCTAGCTCTATGCTCCCCACCCTGTATCCCCATGCTGGGATTATAGGCATAAGCCCCATCTGGCCTTTTATATGTTGGTGCTGGAGATCTGAATTCAGGTCTCCAAACTCAGCTCCTTGTGTCTCTATCAAGAGCGATCTCCCCATCCCTTGTCCCCATTTCTTCTCTATTCCTCAGCTGCCAGAAAGGAAAGGTAAAACTAGCCTGTGCCGCCAGTTGGTGCAAAATGTCCCTCTCCTTGAGGGACAGACCTGGAGCAGGGCTGGGAATCATGTGGTCCTTAGGGTTATGTCCTCAGAAACCCAGGTTTAGACCAGCCCTGCCAGGTCAGGAGGATAGAGGCTTGAGTTCCTGGGGCAAGGGTGTAGCGCGGTTACCCCCAGACTGTGACCTAGCCACTCTGTCTTGGGTCTGTACCTGGTCCCCTGCTGGGAATCTGGCCCAGGCTTTGGCTTCAGGTCTTCATTACTGAAAAGTCATTGGTGCCTGTCACATTGGCTCACTTCCTTTTCTTATTGTCCTCCCCACCCCTGTAATTTCCCTGGTCTCCACAGTTTCTCTTGGCATCCACCTGGCTTGTGGACCCCTCTTTGGGAGCCAAGGACTCAGGAGGGCACAGCACCCATCTTCTAGGCCTCTCCACTCTGGGCTGACTCAGTGATGAGCCAGTAAGAGAATCCCTAAATATTTCTGCTGGGGAAGAGGCTTGCTGAGCAGGCTGACCTACCTCAGCACCACATTGTGGCAGGAGCCAACCCAAAAATGATACCAACTTAGAGGCAACAACATCAAAAAGGCCTGAGTCGAATGCCTGCTGCCAGTCTGAGCTCCTGGAGCCACCTGTACCTGAAGCTGTCCCAGCATAAAGTTTTAGTCACACAACCAGCAAACCCTTTTCCTCTCTTCTTCAACACATAGCCTGACTTGGTGACACTGTACGCCAAAACTGGGTCCTAACCTGTCCCTCCAAAGATGGCTTCTTCCTTACTTCTCTTCCTGGATTCTGGTCCTTCAAAAGCAACTAGCTCAGATTCATCGGCTAGGCAAGAACTGTCCAGGGTAGAACTCAATTGCCTGTAAGTTTGTCACCTTCATGGGCTGACTAGCAGGGCGTGTGAACCTTAAACAGTCACTGTATATCCAGGGAAAGAAAACGCAAGCCCTGACAGTTTCTGTGTCCACTGGGGTCTCACTTTCTACCTAGGGAAATGCCAGCACCTCTTCCTTGACTCCACCCACCACCCCATCACACACACACACACCACCAGCTGCAGAAGCTGCACATTCAAAGCCCCATCAGCTGATCTTGGGCTGGAGAGATGGCCCCCGGGTTAAGAACCCTGGCCGCTCTTCCAGAGGACCCGGGTTCAGTTACCATCACTGACATGGCAACTCACAGCTGTCCGTGACTCCAGTTCCAGGAGATCTGACACCCTCATTCAGTCAGATGCAGGCAAAACACCAACGCACATTTAAAAAAAAATAATGTTTTTAAAAGACCCTATTCTTGGGGTTCCTGAGGCCCCCTGGGGATTATCTAAGTGTGAAACCCACTGACTCGCCTCCTGGCCCTGGGCCTCCAGTGCTCACTGCCTGCCTCAGCATTCTTGTTGACATCTGCAGGGCATGTGGGGCTCGCACCCCAAGCAGCCCTTAGCCACCTTTATGGATAAATGTCCCCAGTGTCTTTCTATGGAAAGGCAGCTCTGGGAGGTTCTGTGTACTTTTCAGCAGCCCCAGCAGGACTCAGTGTCCTCAGTCTGAGGTATGGCCTTGTCACCAGGCTTCCATTTCACCTTTCCCCTTTCCTGTCACATGCTGCCTTGGGGGTCACCTCTCAAGTGTAGGTCTTCCCCCAAGCCCTGGTCACCAGCTCTTCCTGAGAGACACGGGTAGATGGTATCTCAGCACCAAGACAGCCTCTCCCTCTGCAGGGTGGCTATGGTGGGGCTCAGTCTTTCCCTTCTATGAAGCCACAAACTCCTGGGATCTCCCCACAGTACCTGCCAATCCCTTTCCATTAGGAGTCGGCAGACCTGGCCCCAGCTTCCACCCGCATGGCATGGACAGCCTCCCCTTCCCCCTCGCTGCACCCCAGCCATCTTCACCTTGGTGCCTTCTTGACTGTCCTGCCACAGGACCTTTGCACGGGTCTTTCTTCCCACCTCACTTCCCTCCTTTACCCTGAGTCTTCCAATCACATCCTGGAAAGGCCCCCTGAGCCCACGGATGAACCAACCTGTTTAATTTTCTTGATGGACAAAGACTCCTCTCTCTTGAGTTCCATCCCAGGAACCCACACAGCCAAAGGAAGAGAACCAACTCCCACAGTAGTCCCCTGACCTTCACACACTCTGGCACATGCACACACACAGAATAAGTAAATGTTAAGATTATTCACATGTGACTCACATACCATAACAGCCACCCTTCAAAGAATAAAGCCCAGAGATTTCTAGAATATTCATAAGTGTAAAATCACCACCACTGTCTAATTCCAGAACATTTCCCTAATCCCCAAAGAAACCTCCTGCCCATTAGCCACTCACCACTGCCCTAGGCCCCGCCCACCCATCTACATTCTGTTCTGGGTCCGCCTAATCCAGACATCTCAGATACATGGAGCCACAAAACATGTGGCCTTCTGTGTCTGGCTACTCTCACTCATCACGAATTCTTCAAGGCTCACAAGGCTCACCTATGGGGTAGCGTGTGCACATGACTCAGTCTTTTTCAAGGCTGTGGACTGTGTTCGACCACATTCACTTCCTAATGGGTGTCCTATCTGTCAGATCTTATGACTAAAGCTACTGTGAACATCTGTGTAGTTTTTTTTTTTTTTTTGTTTCTCAAGACAGGGTTTCTCTGTATATCTCTGTCTGTCCCGGACTCACTTTCGTAGACCAAGCTAGTCCTGAACTCACAGGGATGTGCCTGCCTCTGGCTCCCAAGTGCTGGGATCAAAGGCGTGCACCACGGGGCCTGGCAATTACAGACATCTGCGAACTGCCATGTGGGTGCTGGGATTTGAACCCAGGTCTTTTGGAAGAACAACCAGTGCTCTTAGCCACTGAGCCATCTCTCCAATCCCCATCTATGTAGTTTTTGTTACTGGGTTTACTTTTGCTTTTGAGACAGAGTCTCACACAGCTCAGGACAGTCTAGAATTTGCTACATAGTCAAGGATGACCTTAAACTCTGAATCCTCCGGCCTCACCTACCTGAGGGCTAGGAATGAAGGTGTAAGCCATTATACCAGCTTGCACGGGTTATATTTTTTTTTTTTTTTTTTTTTTTGGTTTTTCGAGACAGGGTTTCTCTGAATATCTCTGGCTGTCCTGGACTCGCTTTGTAGACCAGGCTGGCCTCGAACTCACAAAGATCCGCCTGCCTCTGCCTCCCAAGTGCTGGGATTAAAGGCGTGCGCCACCACTGCCCGGCTTACGGGTTATATTTTTTAAAGATGAGTACATGTGTGTGTCTGAAATGGGTGTGTGTGTGCACATGTACACAGGTTCTCACGGAGGCCAGCAGAGGGCAACAGATACCCTGGAGCTGGAGTTACAGGCGGTTGTGAACCTCCCAAAGTGGGTGTTGGGAACCGTACTAGGATCCTTTGGAAGAGCAGCAGGTTCTCTTAACTGTTGAGCCATCTCTCCAGCCCCCTGTGCAGGTAGGGTTTTTTTTTTTTTTTTTTTTACATGGACACAGGTTCAGTTCTCTTGGGTATTCCAGTCCTTATGGTAACTGTGATAACGGTCCTATGATAAACATATACTCCATGGGAGAGCCAGGGCTAGGCGATTCTTACCATACCATCTTCCGTGCATACTGCATAGTCAACAGTCACTGGAATGAATGAATGAATGATGAGCGAATGATGAATGAAGATTGGTAACCACCACTGAATTGCATGGCCTCTGGCATGCTGGAGACCTGGCCTTCAGGGCTTGCTGCTCACCTCAGCCACCTCCTCCCCATTCTGGCTGTGCTCGCCCTGCAGCCTCTCTCGAAGCTTCCCGAGTTCCGCCCGCAGGCTGCCCATCTCCTGCTCCTTGGTCTGCAGATCTGCCTCCAGCTCCACTTTCTGTTCGATCAGGGCCTTCCCCTGGGCCTCCACCACTGTGACCCGGTGTCGAAGGTCATGGTTGATCTTCATTAGCCTGGTCTGCTGCTGCTGCAGCTGTAGAGAGAAAGAGGCACGGGGTGAGGCTGCCGTGTACTGTGACCAGGTTGTGGACGGCACAAGGACAAACTCTCCTTGGGTGGAGCGTATACATCATAAACACCTTCCAAATGTGTTTCCATTTTTATGACTCTTGATAAGGAATATACACATATGAGCTTTTTGGAGTGTTTTTTTTTTTTTTGAGACAGGGTTTCTCTGTGTAGCCCTGGCTGTCCTGGAACTCACTCTGTACACCAGGCTGGCCTTGAACTCACAGAGATCCACCTGCCTCTGCCTCCGAGTGCTAGGATTAAAGGCATGCGCCACCCGGCAGTTACAGACAGATGTGAACTGCCATGTGGGTGCTAGGACTTGAACCCGACTCCTTTGGAAGAGCAGGCAGTGCTCTTAACCGCTGAGCCATCTCTCCAGCCCCCTGGAATTCACTTTGTAGACCAGGATGGCCTTGAACTCACAGAGATCCGCCTGCCTCTGCCTACCTAGTGCTGGGATTAAAGGTGTGCGCCACCACACCCAGCTTTTTTTTTTTAATGTGTTTATGTGTTTTGTCTGTGTGTCTATGCAGCACGTGTGTCTGGTGCCTGTGAAGGCCAGAAGAGGGTATCAGACCTCCTGAGACTGGAGCTGCAAACAGTTGTGACTTATCATATGGGTGCTGGGAATTGAACCTGGCTCCTTCGGAAGAGCAGCCAGTGCTCTTACCCACTGAGTCATCTCTCCATTCCCCCCCCTCCACTGCCCATGGGGTTATGAATGGAAGATCCTGGCTCTCACTGGGGCCACGAAGTGGGAATGTCAGCATTAGTCACTCACAGCCTCGACGTCCTCATTCTTCAGGCCCAGCTCCCTGTCTTTGGCTCGGATCTCATCCCTCTGCTTGTCCACTACCTCCTTCAGCCTCTTCATCACCTGCCGCTCACGCTCTGACATGCCTGGGGGAAGGCAAGACAGGCAGATGAGCCACCTCCCAACAGCATAAGCCTCCCATAGAATCACACCGCAAGAGGGCAGGAACCCTCCCTCACAGCCCAGCTTCCCCAAGCCTCCCATGCCCTGCTGCAGGCCTCTACCTTCAGTCTTGCCAAGAGCACTCCCACCTCATTGTCTCTCGCCCTCTTCCCTCTGCCTGACTCTTTTCCTTCTGGCCTCCTTTGGATCATTGCATATAAAACTCATCTCATTGGTCCCCTCTGTAAGATGGCCCCCCCTCTCTCACTCTGAGACACTCCCACCCCTCTCCTCACTTTCACAATAACATGTCCCTGCATGCCATGACAGACACGACCTCATCCGGTGACCCAGTGGGAGCTTCCAACACTCACACTAACTCTGTAAGGTCACACTTGGCTGTGTGGCTCTGGGCAATCCTCTGCCTCTGTTTCCAAATTCACACAATAGGATGGTAGCTGCACCTACCCAGGGCAGATTGGAGGATGGGTAGAGCCAATACACACACAACACCATGCACGTAGCACTTGGTGGGCAGCCAGGACCCCTCCACTACCTCACGCCTCCCAACACGTAAGGTGCCTGTAAGGAGCCTGTACACCAGCCACCTAGAATGGCTGTTAGGACTAGCGTTAGAGCAAGTTTGAAGTGTGTGAGTTGAAGGAATGGAATGCTTTTAAAATACGCTGAAGGCAATTTAGCATAGGTGACAGCTGCTTATCAAAACTTGGCTGGAGTGCAAAGGAGCCGTACCACCCAAGGCACCACCCTGGTTGCCGGGTTACCAGGGTGTAACCCTGAGGATAGACATATAAATAGGTAGCCTGAAACAGAAAGGCGCGCACCATGGCTCCTACAGTAATTACATTTCTGTAAATGTCTGCTGGTTGCCAGGTTGACAGACACCTCAGCAGTGACCACACCACTGCCACCAGTGACTGACACCCAGGAGAGACTGAGACCGAAGAGACCAGACCCGAGATAACGCAGCCAAGCCCACTTTGTGCTCAAGCTCATTATCACAACAAAGAAGGCAACCACATGGGAGCCCTTACCTGAGGACTCTAGGCCTAAGGATCAGGTTCAGTATGTGGCTGTGTTAGGATTAAGTTTAGGATTTACTGGAACTGGGATTGCTGTGTTCATTTGCATTTATTGTAGTTTATGCTTTTTTTTTTTTTTTTTTTGGTTTTTGGAGACAGGGTTTCTCTGTGTAACAGCCCTGGCTGTCCTAGACTCGCTTTGTAGACCAGGCTGGCCTTGAACTCACAGAGATCCGCCTGCCTCTGCCTCCTAAGTGCTGGGCTTAAAGGCGTGCACCGGGACTAAAGGTATGCGCCATCACACCCTGCTTTCACCAAATGCCTCTAAGGCACTGTCACAAGCACACAGAACTACCCTATGATTTCAGGGAGTATTTACTCCAATTAAGCATAAACTACAGCCAGGCGGTGGTGGCGCACACCTTTAATCCCAGCACTCGGGAGGCAGAGGCAGGCGGATCTCTGTGAGTTCAAGGCCAGCCTGGTCTACAAAGTGAGTCCAGGACAGCCAGGGATACACAGAGAAACCCTGTCTCGAAAAACAAAAAAGTTAAGTTACTTTTTTATGTGTGTGGGTGTTTTGCCTGCATGCATGTATTTGCACCATGTATGTGCGTGTATGTGCATGTAGGTACCCACCAAGGGCAGAAGGTGTCAGATCCCCTGGAACTGTGCCATCATGTGGGTGCTAGGAATTGAACCCGGGTCCTCAGCCAGTGAGCGCCCTTAACTGCTGATTCATCACTCTAGCCCACACTTAAAAAAAAAAAAAAACAATAATAATACAGAAGTATTCCTCCACCACTTCCAAAAGCCAGAAGTTCAAGGTGGTGAATGAGCATGGCCAGGGAGGCACAGGATCGCCCGTGCTGTGCCAGTGCAGCCTGTCCTCATGGCACACATCTCCCCTCCCTTGTCTGTCACATTCCCTGCCTCTATCTCACAACAGAACTTGTGACTACATTTAGGGTTCGCCAGAATAACCCAGTCTAACTCCATCTCATTACTCCGAACTTCCTTTTCAAAGACAAAATAAACAAACAAAGGAGGGGAGGGGCTCAGAGAGATGGCTCAGTAATTATGAGCACTGGTTGCTCTTGCAGAGGACCCCGGTTCAAATCCCAGCACCCACATGACTGCTCACAACCCTAACTCCAGTTGTAGGGATCCAATGCCCTCTGGGTGACCACTATGGCACCAGACAGGCTCACGGTGCAGACATACATGCTGGCACACACACATAAAAGAAACAAGATCTAAGAGAAACAAAAGCAAACAAAAATGGTCAGCCCTGCTCTGTTCCCTGTGACAAAATCACTCCTCCAGAGTTCAAGGACCAATGGTGGTGCACCCCCACTTCTGCCCCTGTGCAGTGGCTAGACACCCTCAATTCACAGCCCTGTGTGCTAACAGCTCTCTAGCTAGACAGATTCCAAGAGAGACCCAGAGGGATTTTCTTTTTTAATTTTAATTTATTTTTTTTTTTTTTTTGGTTTTTTCAAGTCAGGGTCTCTCTGTGTAGCCATGACTGCCTTGGAACTCACTCTATAGACCAGGCTGTCCTCGAACTCACAGAGATCTGCCTGCCTCTGCAACCCAAGTCCTGGGATTAAAAGCGTGCACCACCATTGCCCGGCTACCAGAAGGGATTTTTTTTTTAAGATTTATTTTTTTGTTTTGTTTTGTTTTTTTGTTTTTTTTTTTTTTGGTTTTTCGAGACAGGGTTTCTCTGTTTAACAGCTCTGGCTGTCCTGGACTCGCTTTGTAGACCAGGCTGGCCTCGAACTCGCAAAGATCCGCCTGCCTCTGCCTCCCAAGTGCTGGGATTAAAGGCGTGCGCCACCACCGCCCGGCTAAGATTTATTTATTTTAATGTATATGGATATTCTGTCTGCATGTACACCTGCATTCCAGAAGAGGGCATCCAATCACATTATAGATGGTTGTGAGCCCCCATGTGGTTGCTGGGAACTGAACTCAGGACCTCTGGAAGAGCAGTCAGTGCTCTTGACCACTGAGCCATCTCTCCAGCCCCCCAGAGGGGATTTTTAATCCAAAGGCTTCTGCAGGAAGAAGAGACCCCAACACAGCACCTGTCACAATGCAGAAATCCAGCGGCTCATTGTAGGGCTGGTGCTTCTGAGTAACCCTCTTCCCCGTCACCTCCACAGAAACCTGACCCCTGCACCTGAATCCTCATAAGGCCATGTCACTCTGTACTGGTTCTCCAGGTCACCAGCGCCACCCTCTTTCTCCCAGGGTACTGCCTGCCTGGTGCCTGTTCTTCTAGTAGGTGGGGAACACCCAGTCTCTGCCGTGTTCCCATGGTTTCCCCACAAAATAAAAATAACCTTGAAGGCAGCCTGGCATCTGCCTGCCTCTTCGCTCAGGCGGGGGCTGCAGGCGTGGAGAACACAGCTCCCCAGCTGGTCCCATGGAAGCCAGGCACACTCAAAGCTAAGTGCATCTCCTGCGTAAGCCTTTTGCTGGCCTACACCGGTCGCCAGGGATTGGGAAGGCTGTAAGGGCAGAGCCACACTCCCAGAGGGAAGAAGCCACAGGGGAAGCAGCTCAGAGCTGCCTGAGGCCTCTGAGGCTTTGGTAGAGTGGGCAGTGGGTTTCCCAGATCACCCCCAGAGGTCTCTGGGTACATGGTAGGATATACCATAGGCAACATCAAGATTTTCCTAAATGATTCCACGGTTCCATTCCAAGATGTGGACCCCAAAGAGCTGAAGCCAGGCCTCCCCACAAACACCCAAAAGATGTTCATAGCAGTCAAAATCCAGATGCAATCACAAAACCCCAGCTATGGATGAATGACAGACATGGTCCATCCATGCAACAGAATAGTATGCAGATATGAAAAAAAGATGGAGAAACCACTGACATCTACTGAAATACAGAAAGGCCTTAAAAACACTAAACTAGCCGGGCGGTGGTGGCGCACGCCTTTAATCCCAGCACTTGGGAGGCAGAGGCAGGCGGATCTTTGTGAGTTCGAGGCCAGCCTGGTCTACAAAGCGAGTCCAGGACAGCCAGAGATATTCAGAGAAACCCTGTCTCGAAAAACCAAAAAAAAAAAAAAAAAAAACACTAAACTAAGAAGCCAGACACACTGATGAGAGAGGGACCGCTGCTGCCCTCTCCCATTCGAACTGGCAACAGAGGCACATAGAGGTCTTGTGAGTCCGTCAAATCACATGGCAGGTCAGTGCTGTGGTCAAGGGTCAGTGCTGTGTGGTGTGGGTCTAGAAGCCACTCTCGGTAACACTCTGGTTTCTAAAACCACCAAACACATCTCAACAAAGGACACTCCAAAAAAGAGAATCCCAGCCGGGCGGTGGTGGCGCACGCCTTTAATCCCAGCACTTGGGAGGCAGAGGCAGGCGGATCTTTGTGAGTTCGAGGCCAGCCTGGTCTACAAAGCGAGTCCAGGACAGCCAGAGATATTCAGAGAAACCCTGTCTCGAAAAACCAAAAAAAAAAAAAAAAAAAAAAAAGAGAATCCCAGACCAGAATTCAACTGTGCCTTTTTTGTTGTCGCTAGTGCATTCTCTCCCGATACATGTGGGACTCCAGGATTAAATCCATGTTGTCAGGATTAGCAACAAGCACCATGCCCGCTGTGCCATTTATTTCACTAGCCCTTGCGTGTTCTTTTGTTTGTTTGTTTGTTTGTTTTCAAGACAGATTTTCTCTGTGTATCCCTGGCTGTCCAGGAACTCATTCTGTAGACCAGACTGGCCTCGAACTCAGAGATCCACCTGCCTCTGAGGGCTGGGATTACAGGCATGCGCCACCACATCCTGATTTATGCAATGCCTAGGATCCAATCCAGCATCTCATGCACGCTAGTCAAGGACTCTACCAACTGAACCAAATCCCCAGCCCCATACTTTATCCTCTCAAAGTTATAACCACAAATTCTACAGGGTTCACATCCAAATCCGCTCCCATCTGTCAAACCAGAGGGTGGGGTTTTATATGGGCAGTCAGGGATTTGCTTAGGTTAAAGAGCCAGGGGCTGGAGAGATAGCGTAGTGGATAAGAGCCCTGGCTGCTCTTCCGGAGAAGTCAGGTTCAATTCCCAGCACCCAAAAGGCAGCTCACAACTGTCTGTAAGTCTGGTTCCAGAGGCTCAGACACCCTTACACAGACATACATGTAGTCAAAACACCAATGCACATAAAATAAAAATACATTTAAAAAAAGAGCCTGCAGCCAGGTGCACTCCTTTAATCCCAGCACTCAGGAGGCACAGCTCTGTGAGTTTGAGGCTAGCCTGGTCCAAATACCAAGTTCTAGGCCAGCCAGGACTACACAGTAACACCTTGACTCAAAAACAAAACAAAAGAGAGAACTCTGAGATTCCATTCCTTGGCCTCAGCTACAAGAGGCAGGGTTGCATGTCAAGGGAAGGCTGCTAGCTGTGCAGAACAGGTGTAGTTCACAAGGGTCCAGACCAAACTCTACTCTTGTTTTCCCAGCCCCATCAGAGAAGCGGGATATGAAGGTCTCAGGTACTGTTGACAGGACAGACAGCAATGGATGGCTTCAGCACCAATCAAATCAGAACTGCTGTCCCCAGTTGCCTGCTAGTCACCCTATCCTGTGATCACAGTCTGAAATCTCTTCCAACACACAGAGAACAAGGCCAACCTTGGCTCTAGGATGCTGGGTGATCTGATCCCTTGGAGCCCTCTGATCTCATCTACAGCCGCCTTTGGCCTCAATCATCTTCTCTTACCCTGGTCTTCTAGCTTTCCCTCAAACACTCATGGCCCAGGTCTTGGCATGTGCCACCTGTCCATGGCACTAACTCGATGTACCACATTATTAGGGCTTAACTGTGACTACCCCCACCCCGCGTTGCTATCCCATGTTCCCATCTCAGCTCTCACAAAGTGTTCAGTTGCCACAAATCAAGGTAAGACATCTCTTTTATTGTTCACATACTTACTGCCCATCCCCTCTGTGCTAACACAGAGTTTCAAGTGGCCAGGGTCTGGCTTATACAGTGTGTCCCAGGGCCCAGAGGAACTATGAAGGAGGGTGAGAAACTGTGACAGCTGACCGAGTTCACATCATCATCCTTGAACTGGACCTAAGTCATTTGTCTCTGGGAGAGTCAAGACATGAGCCCACCTTCCCACAGGAGTCAGAGGCACCTGTACCAAGACAGCAGCCTCTGAGTGGCCCCAGGGACCACCGGCATGGGGTGTCTCACCCTCCTGCTTCTGGAACTCCTCCTCTGAGAAGCCTACGTCCTTGTGGTTCAGGTTGGTCATCAGCTGCTTATTCTCCTCTTGTAGCTGGGCAATCTGGGACAGGAGGTCCTGCGCCTCACCCCGCCACACGTCCTCCACCAGCTCCAGCTCCTGCAGGGGGGACAGCAAGAATCACAGCAGGATCAGAGCCCCTCGGGATCTCTCACCTGCCCATCCAGAGAACTGCTGCGTCTGGGACTTGGAGGCACTCACTTCCCCTAAGAGAAGCGGGTCTCCAGCAGGTGGCACACAGAGCCACCAGGGCCTCTTCTGCTGCCATGTGCACTGAGGCCATGAGGACCTAACCCAGGCCACACTGTGTTAGCCAGATGTGTGGATAAGCCATCCCTTGCTACGGAGTCCTGACACTCCCCAATCACGTCTTCAAGGCACGAAGAGGCTGCAGCGACAGGACCACAGCCCCAGCGTCAGGACCACAGCCCCAGCATCCCCCAGCTCTCTGGGACAGACAGACATCTAATGGGGCATCCTGTGTAGCTTGAGTAACCACTCAGAACCTCGGCTTCCCTCAGCTAACCCTGAGACAGGAGGATGTCTTCAAGTTAGAAGTTAGCCTAGGCTACGAGAACATCTCAGAAAAAGATGTAAGAAGTTTCAAAAGGGACTGGGACGCTGGCTCAGAGGTTAGGAGAGTGTGCTGTTCAGACGCTCTCTCAGAGGATGGAAGTTTGGTTCCACCATCACCTGCTTTTGGCCTGCACGGGCATCTTCGGTAATGTGCACACACCCACATACAGACACACAGACATACACACAATTAAAAAGAATAAAATCGGGGCCAGCCCTTTAATCCCAACACTCAGAAGGCAGAGCCGGGTAAATCTCTATGAATTCAAGGCCAGCCTGGTCTAGGTCTACATAGAGAGTTCCAGGCCAGCCAAGGCTATATAGTTGAGACTATGTCTCAAAATAATAAGTATAGTAAGAAGAAATATTAAGACTATAAAAAGAATCTTTAAAAAATTAGTTACTTATTTTACCTTATGTGTTCTGCACAAAGAGATACACACACTACATATACCTGCAGTACTCAAAGAGGCCAGAGGAGGGCAACAGAACTTCTGGAACTGGGGGTACAGGCAGTTGTGAGCAACCATATGGATGCTGGGAACTGAACTTGGGTCCTCTGCAAAAGGAGTTAAGTGTTCTTGCCTACTGAGCCATTCTCCAACCCCATGAAAATAAACTGAAATAAGATTTTCTTTAAAAAGTATTTTGAGAGTCAGACATGGGGTACACACCTGCAATCCCAGCACTCAGAAGGTAGAGGAGGGGGATGTTTGATGTGAGTACGAGCCACACAATGAGACTTTGTCTCCAGCAAACAAACAGGTAGGAGTCAAAATTGGCAATGTTAAGCCCTGTGGCATTCTGTGGAGCAGTCTACAGGTCAGCACAGATCAACCCAGGACATGGCAATTCTACCCTCAGATACGCCCAAGAGATGTGAAGATATGTGCCCAGGTTGGGAGTAGTACCACACATCTGTGATTCCAACACTGAGGAAGGTGAGGCAGGAGACTTGTGGTAGCCTGGGTCACGCCCCCACCCTCAAAAAGACGCAGGAAAGAAAAGACAGGCCCACATCCACATGATCACATATGTACACAAAGGTCTATAGCAATGTTGTCCACAGCAGAAAAAACGAAGTGAGCGGACATCTGGCGGCCCAGGAAGGTGCAAATAAAACTGACCTATCCCAACAATGGGCTATTTTATCTGGACATAAAAAGGAATGAAATGTTGCTGTCGCTAACCCCAGCTAAGAAGAGAAGCCGGGTATAAAAGGTCTCACAGTCCACAGTGTCTTTTTTTTTGTTTTTTGAGACAGGGTCTCTCTGTGTAACAACTCTGGCTGTCCTGGACTCCCTTTGTAGACCAGGCTGGCCTCGAACTCACAAAGATCCACGTGCCTCTGCCTCCCAAGCGCTGAGATTAAAGGCGTGCGCCACCACCGCCTGGCCACAGTGTCATTTCTTCTTTTTTTGTTTTGGTTTTTCGAGACAGGGTTTCTCTGTGTAACAGCCCTGGCTGTCCTGGACTTGCTTTGTAGACCAGGCTGGCCTCGAACTCACAGAGATCCGCCTGCCTCTGCCTCCCAAGTGCTGGGATTAAAGGCGTGCGCCACCACGCCCGGCTTCACAGTGTCATTTCTATGTAATGTCCCAATAGGTAAATCCAGAGACAGAGGTAACCTGGAGCTTCTGGTCGCAGCTCTGAGGGGCACCAGGAGTGATGGTTAGTGGGCACAGGTTCCTCTTTGAAGGCAACGCAAATGTTCTCAACTTCACTGTGGTGTTGTCCATACAACTGTGAATGAGGGAGAAACCACTGGGATGCGTGAACGAGGTTGGGGAGCACCATGGCTGTGGCTTGGACACAACAGAAGCTGAAGGACTGCAGTTTGCATCCTGCCGACACAAGCTTGTTTGTTTGAGGTGCTGGGAATGAAGCCAAGGGCCTCACACGTGCTAGACAAGTACTCTACCACTGAGCCACACTCCCAGCCCCTCACTGGGGGATTCTAGGCAGGGGCTCTATCACTGAGCCAGCTCCTCACCACACAATACATTCTAGGCAGAGACTCTACCACTGAGCCACATCTCCAGCCTTCTTTTCAGGCATTGTCCCACTAATTTGTCCAAGAGGGCCTTGTCTTGATTCTCCTGCCTCAGCCTCCCCAGTAGCAGGTATTATATGCTTGTACCTTCAGGCCTGGATATGCCAATCCAGGTTTGAACTTTGTTCTTACTACAAATAGCTCATCTTGGGCAAATTCGTTAGGCCTTGGGTGCCCCAGAAATGAAAATAGTATGTCCCTTTGTGGGCAGTAGGGAGGGTGAGACAGTCAGCTGGATAGGAAGGGTCTAAAATGGCACCTGGTATGCAGAAGGTGCCCACACAGTCAGGATGTGGCTGGCCCTCCCCTCCTACAGTCTGTCACAGGCTGGGCAGGTGGCTGGACATCCACCCCTACCCTCAGTGGTCCGGCAGAGAAGCTCCTCCCCCATCCCACCTTGTCAGGAAACTGTGGCCCTGAGGAAATGAGGCCGTGACTATGTAACCTACAGCTGGTTCAAGGTCACAAAGGGAGTGAAGTATCAGGTCAGGGTGAGAGGTGATAGAGTAATGGTCACAGACCTTTCTGCATACAGGGTGGCCTGGAAACTGAGCCAGACCCTTCCTCAGCTCCCAGCTGACACAGGCTGAACACAGAGTGGCCCGAGCAGGTATCAGGAGAAACCAGCCAAGCAGGTGGAACATGCCCCCGAACAAAGACATCCACATGCTAGTCCCCAGAACCTTACAATGTGTCACCTTCTATAACAAGAGGGACTTTGACTTTAAGGAGATTGGTTGGGTCTGTGTGATCATAGGGTCCTTGTAAAATGCTAGCATGGGTTGCAGTGAGAGAGGACGAGGCATAGGTGAGGGTCTGGAAGACCTTCCTTGCTGGGATGGAGCATGAAGGGAGGGGCCAGAAGCCAGGGATGCAGACCATAGAAGCTGGAACAACGCAAAGAAACAGACTTCCCCTACAGCTCCGTGTCCTAACAATGGAGCCTCCCTGACAGCTCTTTTATTTTTTGTTTACTCTTTGGTGCTGGGGACGGAGCCCAGGGCCTCAAACATATCCAGCACAAGCAACACCCCCTCCCCCAGCCCTTTGAGTATTTATTTTGTATTTCTTTAAACATTTATTTATTTATTATGTATACAGTATTTGCTCTACATACATGCCCGGGGACCAGATCTCAATGTAGATGGTTGTGAGCCACCATGTGGTTGCTGGGAATTGAACTCAGGACCTTTGGAAGAACAGCCAGTGCTCTTAACCTCTGAGCCATCTCTCCAGCCTGAGTATTTTTCTTTTAATTTTTTTTTTTTTTTTTTTGAGATAGAGCCTAACTAAATTTGCCCAGGTTGGCCTAAAACTTGCCACCCTCCCACTTCAGCCTGCCAAATGCACCACCGGGTCCAGCTGTTGAGTGAAACCCATTTCTAACTCCTGGCTTCCAGAACGTTACCCAGTTATCTGTGTGTACCCACAGTTCCTTGCTCCACCTACCTCAGTGTACCCACTGTACGAATGACCCAGCAACACAACACATTTCTCCTGCTTTAAGCCGTTAGTGTTGTCATGTTATGCCAGTCACAGGAGGTGAATACAGATTTTAGCCACAGCTGGTTTTGTTTTTCCTCTCATGTAGCCCAGGCTGACCTCAAAGTCCCTAAGTAGTCCAGGCTGGCCTTGACATTCTGACCCTCCTGCCTCTACTTCTGAGTGTCAGGATTACAAGCATGCTTACCATGTCTGGTTTCTACGTTGCTGGGAATCGAACCCAGGGCCTCAGGCATGCTAGGCAAGAACTGTACCAATGGGGCTCCAGCCCCAGCCCCCTTTTTCTCCTTCCTTCAGTTTAAGATTTATTTTTAATTATGTGTAGGTGTGTGTCTGCTTGTGGGTATAGACCTTCCCTTCCAAGGCCTCTGTGGCTGGCTCCTCACCTCATCCAGCCCTCAGTTTAGGCAGTGTCTCACCAGGAACTTCCCTGAAATTCTCACTTAGCTGGTCTCCATCACAGCTCCCTGCTTTACTTCCCTCAAGCACTTAATCCTAAACTGACATCTCTGTTATTTTTAAATATATATACTCACACTAGTACAGGAGAACTACATACTGGGTTTCTCTTTCTTTCTTCCTTCCTTCCTTCCTTCCTTCCTTCCTTCCTTCCTTCCTTCTTTCTTTCTCCCCATTATTTAAAACAGGGGTTTTCTGTGTAGCCCTGGATGTCCTGGAACTCACAGAGATCCACCTGCCTCTGCCTCTGCCTCCCGAATGGTGGGATTAAAGGCGTGTGCCACCTATTCCCGGCTCACATGCTGGATTTCAAAAGTGAAGTTAATGAAAAGAATGGCGGTGGGGGGGGAACCCCTCACTAGTTGGCTCATCAGGCCTGACTTGACCAGGGTCCCACATGGTACAAAGAGACAAGTGACTCTTGAGGTTTGTCCTCTGACTTCCATATGTATAGCCCCCACCACAAATAAACAAATAAATAAATAAGTGCAATGAATTTTAAAAAGTTTTGTTTGTTTTTGTTTTGTTTTTTGAGACAGGGTTTCTCTGTGTATGCCTGACTGTCCTGGAACTCGCTCTGTAGACCAGGCTGCCTTCAGAGACCCACCTGCCTCTGTCTCTCCAGTGCTGGGGTTAAAGGTATGTGCCACCACTGCCTGGCTAAGAATATGTTTTGAAATTTACAAAAATAAAAAAATAAAAAGGGCTGGAGAGATGGCTCAGAGGTTAAGAGCACTGACTTATCTTCCAGAGGTTCTGAGTTCAATTCCCAGCAACCACATGGTGGCTCACAACCATCTATAATGAGATCTGGTGCCCTCTTCTGGTCTGTAGGCATACATGCAGACAGAACACTGTATAGATAATACATAATACAAAATAATTATTTATTTATTAAAAAATAAATAAATCTTAAAAAAAATAAAAATAAAAAGATCACAAGAGAAAGAGAGTTGTCCCTGCCCCTCACATGCTACAACACTCGGGAGAGCAGGCCCTGAACCTCGCCTGGGCAGCACAGTACACTGGCCCTGGATATGGTGATTGTGGGAGAGCCAACCCCGAGAGTGTGAGTGTGGGAGAGCCAGTCCTGCCTTCTGTCTGTTTCTCAATGGTGTTGCTGAGGGAGAGATCCCCGCCACTCTCTTTTGACCTTGCCACATGTAGCAGGTGGGAGAGTTGACCTTGATGGGGTCATGAAAGCAGGAGAGCTGGACCAGCCCCTTACCTACTGCAGCACTAGGGATAGCAGGCTCTGCTCCTTACCTGGGTAGCACAATGGAACTGGCCCTGGATGTGGGGGTTCTAGGCCCAGAGCCAGAGCTTTGGGTTTGCCCACCCCAACATATACTGCTGAAGTGCATGAGCCAGAGCTTTGGGTTTGCCCACCCCAACATATACTGCTGAAGTGCATGAAGAGGCCAGTTCTACAGACCCAAAGCTACAGGATCTCCATGACATAGGGCAACAACAGGATATCTGAGAGGAGTCACAGTGAGGTTTCAGTATTGACTAAGTAGCAGAAGCTAGAGGCCTCAAACCAGACCAGGGAGTCATTATAATGAACATTTGCAAGCAAAAAAAAAAAAAAATATGGACAAAAGGGAATATTGTGGGACATACTGCAGCTTCCATAATGATTTTTTTTTTCTGTTGGGAGAGGTTGCAAGGGTGGAAGACAAGTCTGAGGGGAGGTTGGAGATGGGTAGGGACAGGGTGCATGATGTGAAATTCACAAAATAAAAAAAACAATAAAAAGAAAAAAATTTAAAAAGGAATGGCTTTTTTTTCGAGACAGGGTTTCTCTGGGTATCCTTGACTGTCCTGGACTCACTTTGTAGACCAGGCAAGCCTTGAACTCACAGAGATCTGCCTGCCTCTGCCTCCTGAGTGCTGGGATTAAAGGCATGCACCACCATGCCTGGCAATTACAGACAGCGGGTGAACTGCCATGTAGGTGCTGGGATTTGAATTCGGGTCCTTTGGAAGAACAGCCAATGCTCTTAACTGCTGAGCCATCTCGCCAGCCTCGGAATTGCTTTTTAAAGCCACAACCTGAGGGTGTGACTCAGTAGGTAGAGAGTTTGCCCAACATGCACAAGGCTCTAGGTTCTACTCTCAGCACTGCATAAACTAGGTCCAGTGGTCCACATCTGTATTTCCAGCAAGAAGGAGGTAGAGCCGGGCGGTGGTGGCGCACGCCTTTAATCCCAGCACTTGGGAGGCAGAGGCAGGCGGATCTTTGTGAGTTCGAGGCCAGCCTGGTCTACAAAGTGAGTCCAGGACAGCCAAGGATACACAGAGAAACCCTGTCTCAAAAAACCAAAAAAAAAAAAAGGTTGAGGCAGGAGGATCAGAAGTTCAAGGTCATCCTCTGATATATAGCAAGTTCCACGCTGGCCTGGGACACATCAGACTCTGCCTCAAAAAACAAATTAATAAATAAAAATTGTATATGGGCTAGGTGTGGTAATGCATGCCTTTAATCCCAGGGAGACAGAGGCAGGTGGAGCTCTGAGTTCAAGTCCTGGTCTACAGAAGAGCTTCAGGTTAGCCAGGGCTACACAGAGAAACTTTGTCTCAAGGGGGAAAAATAGGTTAAAAAATATTAATAGGCCGGGTGTGGTGGCGCACTGCCCACATCACCCAGGAGAGCACCATGGCATGTCTACAGAGTTGCACACTGCATAATCAAGACAGAACCATGGGTCCCTGGTCTGGGGCTGAGTGATGAGCCCGGCGGAGTAAGGCTGAGGAAGGACAGGGCACAGTCTTTCTGAAGCTATGTTTACAGAGAGAGAAGGAAAGAGAAGGGAGAACCGTGCGACAGACCAAAGGCATGCTGGGGTTTCTGCAGGGGGGGGGGGGGGGAGTAGCTTTAAGTGCCTCTGGCTGTAGAAGAGAGATCAGACAGGCAGGTTCTGACCATGACTATATACAAGCCACACAAAGAGGCCTGGGCTGGGGAAGGAGGGATTCCATCCTTCCTGTTTACAAACAAATGCTGGTGCCTACTTCCTGGCTGCAGCTGATGACATTCCGAAAGCAACAAGTGCCCGCTGAGAATTCCATCTGACTTTGGTGACCTGTGATGGCCTGGCCAAGCCGCAGCAGAAGTAAAGCACTGGGAGGGGACACCAAATAGTGCCAGAGGGACTTCTGGCAGACACCAGGCTGAGCCACTGTCAGAATGGATTCAGCCCGGGAGGACCACAAGGCCCTCCCTCCTGGAGGGCCTCCAGGAGAGGTGGAATATCTGCTGGAGGGGGGAGTAGAAATGCCTAGGTGGGGGTTCCAATGACCTCAGGGGGCATCTCAGTATGATCCCCCAGGCTTTACAGCTCTGAACCTCAGGCCTCTGGTGACAAACTCCTTTACCCACTGGGCCATCTTGTTGGCCCCAGGGTCTGGCCCGTGCCCTTTGTTTCGGCTAACTGGCCCCTGATGCTCATTACTGTCCTACACGGTGGGGATTGAGATTATCCTGCAATAGCAGGGGACACTGTGACACAAAGAGGGCAGCGATCTATCCCAAAGCCTACAGCCTGCCAGCTGTAGGGTTTGAAACCAGGCTGTCTGGCTCCAATGTCCCATTGGTCCTGAGACTCTGGAAATTAATTACAGGACCGAGGGAGGCACTTTCCGGATCCAAGTATGACCCTGGAAACCGAGCTGACTGTGAGGAGCTCAGTTTCCTTCCTGACCTCAGGGCACAGGACAAGGGTGGGGGAGATAAACACAGTCAGCCCTGTCCATTGGGCTCTTACACACACCCATGGTCTGTCCTCAGGGTGAGGCCGAACACCTAGTTTTGACCATTGTCTCAAAGAACTTAAGATCCATCCCAACAGTACACAATGGAGCATGGCCTGCCAGGGAGTTTCAGAGAGGCCAACCAAACTTCCTGAGGCCACACAGCAAGCCAGAACAGGTTCCAGCATCCAGGGAAAAGAAGTTTCCTCCCATATGAGGTCCTGAGAAGTCTGTCAAAAGCAGCCCAGGCTGAGGTTTGGGCAGGAAACCACACGTCTCCCGCTTCCCTTCCCCAGGCATCCAGTCTGATCTAGTCTCCCAAAGGCTGCTCCTGGGGCAGAGGGTGGGCCTGAAAGCCACTTACTTGTACCTATTCAGTCCCCCCAACTCAAGCAGGCTGGAGAAGAGATTTTGGAAGTATCTCCCAAGGGCAGGGACTCTCATCAGTAACCTAGGGTAAATCTTCCCGACACAGTTTTAAAAGAATTAAAGACAAGAATCAAGGAGGGAAAGCACCCCGGGGTGCAAGTGAATAAATTGAGGGAACCCTGAGAAGAAAGTTCAACTATCAAGCCCAAAGTGGGGCCTCAGGACTCCGAGGGCTCTTGAGCAGCTTAGGACAGGAGGAAAAGGGTGGGCTGGGCATCTGCGGTTACACCTTGGGTCACAAAGAAGGGTGGGTGGGGACTAACTTCCTTCCTGGAATAATTCTAAGTACGGTGCCCACCTCATCCCCTTTGGCCCTTCTAGGTGGGTTCTACTGTAATCACTATTGGACAGACCAGGGGACAAAAAGCACAGAGAGGCTCAGAAGTTACCCAAGGTCACACTGCTACTCAGTGCTCCGAGATGGGCCAAGAGGATCCGGGCCTCCCTTCCACTCTTACCCTGAGCATCCCCCTCTACTCTGGGCACTGGATACACTGATCCACACGGACACTAGCGGCTGCCCAGGACCAAAGGGGCATCCACGGAGCCACCGCCCCTTGCCCCGACCGGCAGACTGAGGCCTCCGCCCACCTTCTGATGTTTGCGCTCCTTCTCAATACGGTCCATCCTCTCCACGCGCAGCCGGTCCAGCTCCAAGCGCAGCTCATCTAGCTCGGGAGCGACGTGGTGCCGGCTAACCAGCACCTCGAGGATCTCCAGGACCCTCACGACCTTGGGCATGAGGCGTGCAATGGCCTCGCAGCCGTGTTGGTCGATGACCCTCTCGAACTCGTGGCCCACGAGCGACGCGATGTCGTACACGTCCATGACCGTCAGCTCCGCCACATTCTTCTCCAGCGCCAACAGGGCGGCGGGCGGCGACCCCAGCGGCTCCTCCATGCCCCCGCGCTGTCCGTCCACTCGCGTAACTCGTGAACTTGGGGAGCGGGGGGCCTGGAGCACCACGGGGAGGATAGCGAGGGCGGCGGCGCGTGCGCAGGACGGCAGCGCCTCCCGACTTTGAGGCTCTGACTCGGAGCGATGGAGACGCGGGTCCCGGGCCTGGGAGGCGGGTGGCGCCCGGTGCCTGGAGGGACCGCGGCCCGGAGACTCCTCCCGGGGAGAAGAATCAAACTTTGGCGACGCCGAGCGACTCCGGATGGCCGGCTCCTTCCCACGGGGACACTCGGAGGCGACGTGGACTTGGAGAGGGGCCCGTATCTCTGTTCCCAGGGGTCCCGGTACGCAGCCCAGCGGATCCTGAAGCTCCGCCCCCGGCTCCGGTCCCGCCTCCCGGGCTCCGGTCCCCACGACCCCGGCCCTGCTCCGCCTCCTCCAGCCGCGCTCCGCCTCCCGCGCCACTACGCGCGGCCATTGGCTGCTGCGGAGAGGAGGCGGAGTCTGTCTGCAGAGGGAGGGGGTCAGGAGGTAGGCGCACCCTGAGATCCAGCTAAGGCAGGGGGACTCCCACATCTAAAACCTCTCTGTTGTCCGGCCGCCCACCCCAGACTCCGTGGCGCCCCACCCTGCGCTCCAGCGGGCACCTCGGCGACAGCAGCGCACAGAGGTCTTGATCTCCAAAGCGGGCCAAAGCCCGCATGGATTCAAGCTCATCCTGGGGACCCTCTGACCCCCCTCAGATCTACCCTCTTCTCTGCTCCGCCGTCTACCATGACTCCGTGGCACCCCATCCTGCGCTCCAGCAGAGTCTCAGGCGACTTCAGCTGACAACGCAAATCGTCTTGGGTCTCCAAGGCCGCTGCCTGCTCACTGCCCCTGGAGCTGAGACTAAACGTCACTTCGCAGTGGTCGAGAACAGGCTAGGGATTTGGGTCTCAGTCCCAAGACTGGTCCTGAGCTCTCTTTATCCCTTGTCTTAGCCAAATCCACTTGTCCATCAGACCTCAGCCCAAACTAGGAGAGATTGTCCTGAATCTGCCCTGCCTCCTACTCTTCTATTCCCACGCTGAAGGAGGAACCCCCCCTGTGTTCCCACCATCGAGAAGTGCCTCCCACATACATAAGTTCTGAGAGGCCCTTGGTTCTTCAGGACAGAAATTTTTTGTTGGTTTTGTTTGTTTTGAGTTTCTGCGATATGTAGACTAGTCTGGCTTTGAACTCATAGAGATCAACCTGCACCTGCCTCCTGAATGCTAGGATTAAAGGCATGCGCCACATTTTATCCCATTTACAAAAAAAAAAAAAAATTAAAATAATAATTGAGGCTGACCAGAGGTTGTAGTAGTCCCCTCTGTATTCCAGTCTCTGTTTCATTTGTGTGTGTGTGATCTCATCTACCAACTCCCAGCCACTGTCTGGAAACATTTTTTTTTTTTTTGGTTTTTCGAGACAGGGTTTCTCTGAATATCTCTGGCTGTCCTGGACTCGCTTTGTAGACCAGGCTGGCCTCGAACTCACAAAGGTCCGCCTGCCTCTGCCTCCCAAGTGCTGGGATTAAAGGCGTGCGCCACCACCGCCCGGCTTGTCTGGAAACATTAAATGATAGTAGCAGGAAAAAAAATGTATACGTTTTTCTGTTTTGTTTTACTTTTTTTTTTTTTAGTTTTTTTTGAGACAGGGTTTTTCTGTGTATCCCTGGCTGTCCTGGACTCACTCTGTAGACCAGGCTGGTCTCAAACTCGCAGAGGTCCTCCTGTCTCTGCCTCTGGAGTGCTGGGATTAAAGGAGTGCACCCCCACACCCGGCAACAATGTATATGTTTTAAATAAGTTTCTATTTTTTTCTTTAGATTATATATATGTGCTCTGTTTTCATGCATACCAGAAAAGGGAATCAGATTCCATTACAGATGGTCATGAGCATCCATGTGGTTGCTGGGAATTGAACCCAGGACCTCTGGAAGAGTAACCAGTGCTCTTAACCGCTGAACCATCTCTCCAGCCCCCTAAATAACTTTTTTTTTTTTTTTTTTGGTTTTTCGAGACAGGGTTTCTCTGTTAACAGCTCTGGCTGTCCTGGACTCGCTTTGTAGACCAGGCTGGCCTTGAACTCACAAAGATTCGCCTGCCTCTGCCTCCCAAGTGCTGGGATTAAAGGCGTGCGCCACCACCGCCCGGCTTTAAATAACTTTTAATACAGTATATTATTAGAATAATTCTACTTTATTGTTAAAAATCCTTACTCTTGTACTGTGCCTAATTTACAAATTAAACCTTATCACAGATAAATATATAAAATAGGAAAATCACAGTGGCTGGGTTTTTGTCTGACCCTGCTGCTGCTGCCCTGGATGGATGGCATCGTGGGAGGTTGCACTGGGGGAGTGGCTACATTGGAACCAATGCACTGTGGAATGGCTATCCAGGCTGCTGCACTATGGGCCTGCTACACTGGGAGTGGCTGTTTGAGGAGCTGTTGCTCTATGGGACTGTTGTGCTGGGTGCTCCTGCATGGGGAAGGGGATGCAGCAGCTGCAGTGGGGAAACTGTTGGGGGCAGGGGAAGAGGGGAGTTGCTGCTTCACTTACCTGTGGAGTATGCTGAATATCTGGAAAGCAGCTGACCAGCACAGCCCAGTTCAGCACTGGAAAAGCCCTGTCTCAGGCCCTACACTAAGCACACTGTGAATTTTAGCTCATGCAATGTGTCTGTAAATCTTGGGGCTACTGAATTCAAGGCCAGCCTGGTCTACAGAGTGAGTCCAGGATAGCCAGGGCTACACAGAGAAACCCTGTCTTGAAAAACAAAACAAGCCGGGCGTGGTGACACACACTCTAATCCCAGCACTTGGGAGGCAGAGGCAGGCAGATCTCTGAGTTCAAGGCCAGCCTGGTCTACAAAGCAAGTCCAGGACAGCCAGGGCTGTTACACAGAGAAACCCTGTCTCAAAAAAACAAACAAACAAACCGAAACAAGCCAGGCGTGGTAGTGCACGCCTTTAATCCCAGCATTCAGGAGGCAGAGCCAGGAGGATTGGCCAGCCTGGTCTACAAAGTGTGTCCAGGACAGCCAGGGCTACACAGAAACCCTGTCTAGAAAAAAAAAAAAGAAAGAAAGAAAGAAAGAAAAAGAAAAGCAAAACAAAAATAAAAAAATCTTGCAGGGCGTCCCAGCATTTGGGAGGCAGAAACAGGTGGATCTCTGTGAGTTCGAGCACAGCCTAGTCTACAAAGTGAGTCCAGAACAGCCCTTACTGCTACACAGAGAAACCCTATCTCAAAAAACCAAAAATAAATAAATAAAATGTAAACAAACAAATAAATAAATAATAAAAAATCTTGAGGCTATTGTGTCACTCCAAAAGTGTCTTTTAAAGTATATATACATTTTTTGGGTGGGGTTTCTCTGTGTATCCCTGGCAGTCCTGTACTCATTCTGTACACTAGACTGGCCTTGAACTCACAAGAGATCCACCTGCCTCTGCCTCCCAAGTGCTGGGATTAAAGGAGTGTGCCACCATGCCTGGCTTGCAAAGTAAGTCCAGGACAGCCAGGTATACACAGAGAAATCCTGTCTCCAAAAATCAAAAGAAAGAAAGAAAGAAAGAAAGAAAGAAAGAAAGAAAGAAATGTTAAAAAAATTAAAAAATAAAAAGAAATTGGCCATGGAGCCAAAGTTGCTTTTCTGTTGTAGGACGGCAATAGGCCTTCAGGAGAGTCACTGAGTTTTGATCTGGATTATTTTCATTTGTTAAATGGGAAGGGTCTCTATTATGGAGACTTTTGTCCTCTGAGGTTTTAGATGAGGAGTGATAAAGCAAGTCAAGTCCTCAGAAAGGCTCGCTGTTGATTTGTTTTTACCTTTAATTTATTTTTTTACATGGTCATCTCTATTAGGGCATTTCCGTTCATTTCTTTAAAAATTTATGTGTGCGTGGGTAGAGGGGAGTGCTTTAAGAGGCCAGAAGAGGGCATCCACCCCGGAACTGGAGTTAAGACAGGTTGTGAGCCCCATATGAGTTGCTGGGAACTGAACCTGGGTCCTTTGCAAGAGCACTCAGTGTTTCTAACCACTGACCCATCTGTCCAGTTCCGTTATGTTTGTTGTTTGAGCTGTGGTCTTTGAGTGTAGCCCAGGCTGTCTCTGAACTCCTGGTGATCCTCCTGCCTCCACTTCCTGGGTACTGGGATGAGAGGAGTGAGATACATTGCCTGGCTTCAAACGTGTACTCTCAAGCTCTGGTCTGCTCCACTTTCCTCCTCTCAATTCCTATCTGCCTCTCCAGACACCACACCAGCTTCTCTGCCCTGAGGTCCAATGTGAACCTGTGAACCTGTACTCGCACATTATACAATCCTACCCCTCCTGATGCCTCTGAGAGGCTGAACTCGGCCTCTCAAGCCCCTGCCTAGGTGGGAGGGATATGGTAAACTGAGATCATGACATGCCAGCCTCCACACAAAGACCAGAGTGTGCTGCTTTGCTGAGACTCCCAGTAATAGACCACATAGCCCAGAAGGAAACTCAGGTCTTGAGCAGAGAGTAAAACTGAACGAATTCTAGGTGGGGCATGGCATGCAAGTGTGGGCCAGTGATGGACTGTCAGACAACAGAAGCTGCAGAAAGAGATTTACATTGCAGTATTTAGAAGGTTGAGGGTCGCTGGGTGTGGTGGTGCACACCTTTAATCCCAGCACTTGGGAGGCAGAGGCCCGTGGACCTCTGTGAGTTGGAGGTCAGCCTGGTCTCCAAAGTGAGTCCAGGACAGCTAGAGATACACAGAGAAACCCTGTCTCGAAAAAACAAACAAACAAAAAAGAAGGCTGAGGGTCATGAGTTCAAAGTCAGCCTGGACTACACAGTGAAACCATGCCTCTTCTCAAAAAAAATGAAATAAGCCTGGAGGTGGTGGCACATGCCTTTAATCCCAGAATTTACTTGGGAAGCAGAGACAGGCAGGTCTCTGAGTTCAAGGACAGCCAGGGCTACGCAGAGACACCTTGTCTTGAAAAATGGGAAACAAACAAAAACAAAAACAAAAAAAAACAAAACAAGCCACCAAAAAACAAACAACTTTTTCAGAATATAAAATAAGCAAATAAATAAGTAGAAAAAGGGCTGGAGAGATGGCTCAGCGGTTAAGAGCACTGGCTGCTCTTCCAGAGGTCATGAGTTCAATTCCCAGCAACCACATGGTGGCTCACAACCATCTATAATGAAATCTGGTGCCCTCTTCTGGCCTGCAGATATACCTGCAGACAGAACACTGTACACATAATAAATAAATCTTTAAAAAAAAATAAGTAGAAAATAAAGCAAAGGAGGGACTGGAGAGATGGCTCAGCAGTTTAAGAATACTGTCTGTTCTTCCAGAGGTCCTGAGTTCAATTCCCAGCAACCACATGGTGGCTCACAGCTATCTATACTAGGATCTGATGCCCTCTTCTGACATACAGGTGTACATGCAGATAGAGCACTCATATGCATAAAATAAATAAAGAAATATTAGAAAAAGAAAGCAAGCAAAGGAAAGGGGACAACCCATTGGAGGACTCTCCATTCCAAATGGAAGTGAATCTCATATAAAATATGCATGTTGGCTAGAGAGAGGATTCATCAACCACTCTCAAATTCCAGCTACTGGGGATGGGGGGGGGCTGTGGAGGGACAAGGCTCTCTTCTGGTGTCCACAGCCTCCAGCCTACATGTGGCATACACACACACACACACACACACACACACACACACACACACACACATTAAATAAATAAATAAATAGTCAAAACACAGGGAGCATTCTGGTGTAACCTCAGCAGCTGGGAGACTCAGACCCAAGGATCAGCGGTCAAGTCTCTCCTTGACCTCGTGTCAAGTTCAAGGCCACACTTTGCAACATCGTAACAATAAAAATACGGGCTGGAAAGATGGCTGTGCTGTTGAGTGTGCATACTTCAGCAGCCACATATGGTGGCTCATAAGTATCTGTAACTACATCCAGAGGATCCTGCACCTTCTTCTGGTCCCCAGAATCACCTGCAGACACAAACACATACCCATACATAAAAGTAAAAATAAAGTGAGTTTTAAAATTGTGTTAATTAAAATAAAATATCACAGGACAACTCTATGGTCTTTGCCAGTCTAGGTGGCTTGTGGCTGTAATCCTAGCACGTGGGAGAAAAGGACGGGAGGGGGGAAGCGTTAAAAGCTGGGGCTTTAGGAATGGCTGAGTAAAGGCACTTGTTGACAACCTGAGTTTTATCCCCAGGACCCACAGAGCAGAAGAAGAGAACCCATTCCCGGAAAGTTGTCCTCTGATGTCAACACAGTCATACACACACACACACACACACACACACACACACACACACACACACACA
>CAJQZJ010004765.1:8401890-8439127 GCA_907164525.1 Lophiomys imhausi
ACACACACACACACACACACACACACACACACACACACACACACACAAAGTGGGGTGGTGGTGGAGGTCCTTAACCCCAGCACTCAGGAGGCAGAGGCAGGTGGATCTCTATGTGTCTGAGGCCAGCCTGGTGTACATATTGAGCTCCCAGCTAGCCAGGGATTCATAGCAAGACCCTGATTCAAAGAGCCACTCCCTTGGGTAGTCATGTGTCTCAAGGGGAGAGGTGCTTGCCATCAAGCCTGAAGCAGGACATAGGCTGTAGAAGACACTGAACTCCCAAGCTTTGTCTTCTGCCTGTCTCACGCTTGGAGCACATCTCTCTTCAAGACAAATGAATAAACAAATAAATTAAAATGTTCTTCCCGCAAAGGCTTTGAAATTTGTTTTTATCCTTTTAAATAAAGGCTCAGGCTTGAAAGAATGACAGAATGGACTCTTTACAAACCTTCGATTCAGCTGTGAGGGAAAGAAGAGGAAAATTCCCTAGAGGGTGTCTGGAGAAGTCTCCAGGCCAGTGTGGGACCCCTTCTCCCAGCCATGGGGAAGAACCACAGGCAAGTGACACTTAGCAGTGGAGCAATGATTCCGTGAATGGAGGACTCAGTGGTTCCTGGAAACTCCCTGGGCCATGGGCTGTGATCTTGCTGCTGCAGCCGCAAGGGGAGGAAGACCAGGAATAGGCTCCTGCTTAAATATTCAGCTCGAAGTCAAGACACCCACTTCACAGCTCATTGTCAACTGCTGCGGCTACCCGGCTACCTGCTGCCCTTCTGTTCTCTCTCCTCCTCCCCCTTTCCTGCGGCTCCCTCTTCTTTAGCTCTTCCTTGTCCTCTGCCCACCCCCTCTACTGATCATCCTCTTCCTTCTTCCAGCTGGAAAAGCAGAAATTCCCACAACTTGACCGCTGTGGTGTCTTGTCTGACAAATCTCTCCCAGACTTTCTATTGCTCTTCAGGGACTGTGGCCCAGGAAGGTTCTGGTGTCACCCTCCTTCTTCAGCCTCCTTCACCTCACATCCTTGAATTTCAAACCCAAGATCCAGTTGTCAGTTCCAGAACTGCCTCACTCCCTGCTAAGGGGAGTGCAGTGGGGAAAGCTGCTTCCGGAAAACCTGGGCCAGTCTAAATACTCATTTCCTTTGGAACCAAGAAATTCAGCTTTTAGGTTGCAATTTACCAGGAGCCAGAGAATAATGCCACCAGAAGCTTTACTCAAAATGGTACAAAGCTGGAAATATGTGGAAATTTTACTGTCAGCAGAAAGGACTGATAAATTCATCCAATGAAATACTATGCAGAAGTGAAAAATAACATGATTCTGATATGCAATAATATGATGACTGTCACGTGCATGATGTTGAGAAATTCATTCATTAGACACAAAGGAGGGCTGGAGAGATGGCTCAGAGGTTAAGAGCACTGGCTGCTCTTCCAGAAGTTCTGAGTTCAACTCCCAGCAACCACATGGTGGCTTGTAACTATCTATAATGTGATCTGGTGCTCTCTTCTGGCCTGCGGGGATACATGCAGGCAGAATACTGTATACATAATAAATAAGTAAATTTCTAAAACAAAAAAACAAAAAAAACACAAAGGAGACCCGGGCAGTGGTGGCTCACGCCTTTAATCTCATCACTCCAGAGGTAGAGGCAGGCGAATATCTGTGAGTTCAAGGGCAGCCTGGTCTATGAAGTGAGTCCAGGACAGTCAGGACTACACAGAGAAACCCTGTCTCAAAATAAATAAATAAACAAACTAACAAAAAACCAAACCAAACCAAACCAAAAAACCCCACAATGGAGAGGCTGAACATGGTGGTGAAGGCCTTTAATCTGGCACTCAGGGAACTGGGGCAAGCCTATCCCTGAGTGTGAGTTCAAGGCCAGCCTGATCTACATAGTGAGTTCCAGACCAGCCAGGATTATATAGCAAGACCTTGCCTCAAAGCTAAGCCAAACCAGACCAAACCAACAACCACCAGGAATTGAAAGCTGAGAGTGGTGACTCATGACTATAATTCTAGCCCTTAGGAAGCTGAGACAGGGGGATTGTCTCAAATTTGGAGTCAGCCTGGGCGGTTACATTCCTTCTTCTTCTTCTTTCCCCCCCAAGACAAGGTTTCTCTGTGTATCCCTGGCTGTCCTGGACTCCCTTTGTAGATCAGGCTGGCCTTGAACTCACAGAGATCTGCCTGCCTCTGCCTCTGGAGTGCTGGGATTAAAGGTGTACACCACCACATTAAACTGTTTCCTAAGTCAAGCTGTCTGATCTCTGAAGACATTTGAATTTGGAGCCCTGGCTTATATAATAAGGCTCACAATCTTCAGTCTGATGTGTTTTCCCAAGACGTTAAAATTTCCCATTTGAAATCCTGAATGGTTGGAGATAGAATAGTATTTAAACTCTTCCAAATTAAAAATTAATGTTACCTTTCTATTTTAAAAACAAACCTATTCTTGGGTGATTTTCTAATGAGCTGACCTTCTGGAAAAAGAACTGCCTGTGTGGCAGTTGGAACTTCATTGCTGTAAGACCCTGTTGTCACCACAGCTCTAGCCCTCTTGTGTCACCTAAAGTGGACAACTGCTGCCCCCCTATTGCCCACTGGTCTCTCAAGAAACAGAAAAGAAAAGAATCCCTGAGATGTGTGAGGCTGGTTTGCTGTGTGTTGTCCCGTTTTACAGACCAGAAAACTGGGGCTCAGAATGCTGATGGAATCTAGTCACAGACCTATGTGCAAAATTGGAATTGCAAGCCAGACTCCTGTTCCCCAAGTTGGTCCAATGGACTCAGCACACACATGATGAGGGGATGTCTTTTGGTCTCAGGTGGCCCAGAGAGGGAAGCATACACAAGGCTGGACATTCTCAAAACAACTAGCAAGCAGCTGACTTTCAGTAAGAACAAAAGCTCACTGCACACACAGAGGGGCTGGTGGTGGAACAATATCCAGTCATGAGGAGGTGACATTTGAATTGAGTTTTGAGTGACGAATAGATTGTCATCGGGCAGTGGCAATGTGATAATCTCAAATTGGGGTCAGGGCTGGCAGCATTCTGTGACAATGCTGGATTATAATTTTGGGAAATCCAAACAAGGTGAAATTTCTCAATATCATGTGCATAGATCTTCTTTTTTTGTTTGTTTGTTTGTTTTTTTTTTTGAGACAGGGTTTCTCTGTGTACCCCTGGCTGTCCTGGAACTTGTTCTGTAGACCAGGCTGACATGGATAGATCTTTTTAAAAAAGATTTATTTTTGTTCTTTTAACTATGTGTACATAGGTGGGGATCAGGATGTGTATATGAGTGCAGTGGTTCTCAGGGCAGAGGACACGGCACTTTCAGCATCCTTAGAGGATATCAGAGGGATGGTGTGGGGGTAAGGACATTGGGCGCTCCCAAGCTTAGATCAACAGGTGATGGGGAAATCAAACAAAAGAACCCAAAAATTGGAGTTCATATCTTCTTTAGCGCCCACCTCCCCAAACCTCCAGTTTTGAGGTTCAATCTGAGTCTCTTGTCATCTCCCTGGAAATTTCCCAAACGGCTGAAAATTCTGAAAATTCACTGTTCGCGTGAAACCAGAATATACTACCACTTTCTGATTAAGTTCATGTGATCTTTATTTATTGCTTTTATGTTTTAATTTTTATGTGTTGGGGCGTTTTGCGTGCATCTCTGTACATCATGACTGCCCACGGAGGCCAGAAGAGGGCGTTAGATCCCCTGGAACTGGAATACAGAAAGCTATGGGCCACCATGAGAGCTCTACGACTCGAACTCGAGCCCTCCGCGAAATAAAACAGCGCTTCCACCCGCGTAGTGCCTTTTCGCCCGCTCTAGTCCACGTGATCACTAGTTGGCACGTCGAAGGGCTGGAGCCGAAGAATGTTTGGCTCTTCCGGGCCGCCGTCCAGTCTCAGGATCCGCCTTGTCCCTCCGCGGCCGCCGTGCGTCCGTTACGTGGCAGCTGTCGACGCCCGCCAATCAGCGGCTCCCGCATCAGCCCCCTCGGGAGGCGCAGCCGGAAGGGGCGGAGCTGAGGCGGCGGCGGCTGAGGCGGCAGCAGTGGCGGCGTCTCCGGAGGCCGCAGTCCGCGTCCCGGCTTCGGCCCGTGCCGCACCATGGTGACGCTCGCAGAGCTGCTGGTGCTGCTGGCCGCGCTGCTGGCCACGGCCTCGGGCTACTTTGTCAGCATCGACGCGCACGCCGAGGAGTGCTTCTTCGAGCGGGTCACCTCGGGCACCAAGATGGGCCTCATCTTCGAGGTGGCGGAGGGCGGCTTCCTGGACATCGACGTGGAGGTGCGGGCACGCCGCCCGCCTTCGGGGCGGCGTCGCGAGGCCCCTCAGGGGTTGGCGAGTCCCGGGTGGTGCGCGGGGCTTGCGCGGGACTTGCGCGGGACTTGCGCGGGACAGCGCTCACAAGGGCGCGCGGGCCGGAGAGGGGCCTCGCTCCGTCCGTCGCGCAGCCCCCCGACGGGCCCTGCCCGTGCGGCTCGGGAAGCGCTCGTGTTTCCGAGCGGCTTCGGGCTCCGCTCGGAACTTGGGCGCGTACTCGGCCTCTCCGCTTTGTCCCGCGGCGGCCGCGTGTCGGCTCGGGCGGGAGCGGCTGGCTCGGCGTCGTCCTCCTCGGTCCTCAAGGGCTCGCGTGCGGCGTGGCGCGGAAACAAACTTTGAAAAAGTACATCGGAAGCCGCGGAGCCGCACTAAGGCAGAAGTGCCGTTTCTGGCTTTGGCAGAAACCAGATTAACTCCCTACCCGCTTCCTTACGCAAGCGGCCACATGTGTCCCCCGAGCCCTACACTGGGGTCACTCACGTTAGCGAGGATTTCAGCGAAGCGTTTAGAGAACAGTTGCTTATTTGGAGAATGAAAATGAGTTGCCTAGTTTTTTGAGACAGGGTTGCTTTATGTAGCTCATTGGCATCGAACTCACCTGCCTTTGCCTTCCAGAGGATGGGATGAAGGGTGTGTACAGCCGTGTCCCGACAGTTTGCTGCATTGAAAAAAAAAATAAAAACAGGACCAAATACAATAGTTTTAATTTACTTGCTGCTATTCCTGACTGGGTATAAGAGCCGAGCAAAACTTGAGACCAAGTGGAACTCCAAAGTGTGGAGGCTGCTTGGGTTAACCAGGACCTTAGATTGAACTCTTCCAGTTTCTCAAGTTTTGCCGGTGCTTGGCTCTAAAAGAGGCAGGCTTGGGCTAGAGAGATGGCTCAGTAGGACGAGAACTGGCTGCTCTTTCAGAGGCCTGGAGTTCAGTACAGGGGTTCAACACAAGCCGTGACTCCGGCACCAGGACATTGGATACCCTCTTGGCACCTACGTGCATGTACACATTGAATTTTCAAGGGGAAAGTTTTACTGTGACTGGCTGCTGATTTGTATTGTCCCTGCTTGGGAATTTGGGTCTCCTAATTTTCATCCTGGTGCTCTTTTGTAAGAGACAGATAAATGTTTTCTGTCCCAGGGACATAAGTCAGTTGTGTGGCAGTTTGGCAGTGGTCACACAAACCTCGAAACTGCTCTACTCATTTTGGTAGGGTGTGCTGGGGCCCACCTTTATTTTTGGAACAATTGATAAGTTACATAGCAATTAAGTATCAACAGTCAAGACAAATCCAAAACCAGCCACCAGCCTTGGGAAGCAGAGACAGCTGGTGGCTTCCTCCACAGTGGTCCCGTGGCGTCTGTCACAGGCCAGTGGCTTCGTGATAGTGCAGTGGGTAACAGAGGATGTGCATTAGATGGTCTGTGTCAGGAGGCTATTGGGGGAGGTGCTTAGAAGGCCTCTGGTCTTCTGCAGGAGAATCACTGGCCTGGGGTACACCTTTAATCCCAGCACTCCAAACAGGCAGATGGATCTCTGAACCTGAGGAGAGTTTGAGACCCTATCTCAGAACAAAAGTAAATAAAATTACTGATTTTGGAAAGCTTTCTTCCCAGGTTGTGAATTCAGCCTTGTTAGTTTTTGTTGAAGATGTTAGGATATTCAGAGACCATGTGTGGAGTTGTGCAGTTTCTGTTTCTGAGAGGTTTACATTTCCCTTGGACAGATGATGCCTAAAGGTATTCAGAGTGAAGAGGTGCTTTAGGGAACCATTGAGTCTACTCTTGTTTGAATAAATAGGAGAGTTAGCGCCCAAACTGTTCACTATGGCTTACCGCAGGGACCTAATCAAGTTTCAATATAGTGGATTTTTTTTCCTGCTGAAGGATGCTACTTAGTATCCTAAATATTTAGTGAATTTTCTGTTTCTCCCCTGCCTCCAGATCACAGGACCAGATAATAAAGGAATCTATAAAGGAGACCGAGAGTCCAGTGGGAAGTACACGTTTGCAGCCCATATGGATGGGACATACAAGTTCTGCTTTAGTAATAGGATGTCCACCATGACTCCAAAGATAGTAATGTTCACCATTGACATTGGGGAGGCTCCCAAAGGACAAGACATGGAGACAGAAGGTGAGATGTCACTTTTGATGAAGAGCTCATTTCAGTTCATTTCACCCATCTGAGTACAGTGTGTGTGATTTTTTTTTTCTTTTTTCAATTTCTCTTTCCACATTCATTCACTGTCCTTAAAAACAAATTTCTGTTGAAGTGGATGTGCCCTGTAATTAGCCAGTTTCTGGAAGTTATGGATTGTTTTTAGTGGTTTTGATTGTCCCTCTGGCAGCCATGGAGTCATTGTATGCTTGTGTAAACCTCTAAGTTCCATGCATCTGGGTTCTGTTGACTTGCTAATCCTGGGGTCCACATGTACCTCTCTTTCCATTTGCAGACATGCCAGCTTAGCTAAACTCTTCTTTTGTTTACACCTTACACTTTTCTCTAGGTGGTGGAGACTCCTGGGATGGTATGTGGTTGTTTTTGTTTGACAACATCCTATTTTTTGATTTAGCATCCTTTTGTTTTCCTGATGTGTAATTTCTGATTTCCTTTTCTCTAACTTCAGTTTGCTGGCATGGGAGTGTTTTTCCCCCCCTTCTTAAACCCCCCTCCAACTAATGAGCTAATTTTTAGTAAATTTGAAGATTTGGTTAACAGGAGGTACAGGTTAGATCATTTTAACTTGATTGGTACACTATGATTGACATCTGTTTCTTTCTTTTTTTTTTTTTTCGATACAGGGTTTCTCTGTGTAACAGCTCTGGCTGTCCTGGACTCGCTTTGTAGGCCAGGCTGGCCTCGAACTCACAGAGATCCACCTGTCTCTGCCTCCCAAATGCTGGGATTAAAGGCGTGCACCACCGCCCGGCTAGTGATTGACATTTTTATGTAACTTTGCTTAAAATGAATGTTCAACTAAGTGTACCAGAAAAAGTGTTGCTAGACACCCTTCAGAAAAATCGTTTTCTAGGCCTCTTTACTGCTGACGTTCCTAATGTGAAGCTTGGTTAGGTTTAAAATACTGTGCACGAGTTTTACAGAGCTCTGCACAGCGAATATTCATTATTTTATTATATTATTATTATTGTGGTAGTACTGGGGACTGAACATAGGACTCTGTGCATGGTAGGCAAGCACACTAACCCTGAACTCCATCCATCTTCATGTTTTTTTTTTTTTTTGAGACAAGGTTTCTCTGTGTAGCTCTGACTGTCCTGGAACTCACTCTGTAGACCAGGCTAGCCTTGAACTTACAGAAATCCATCTGCCTCTGCCTCCAGAGTGCTGGGGTTAAAGGTGTGTGCCACCCCGCCCGGCCATTATAGACAGCTTTGAATTGCCAATTGGGTGCTGGGATTTGAACCCAGGTCATTTGGAAGAACAGCCAGTGCTCTTAACCTGGAGATGGGACTGAGCCATCTCTCCAGCCCCATCTCCATGATTTTAATGTATTTTTGTAAATTTTGAGATAGGATCTCACAAACTTTCCATACTGGGCTTATGTGATCTTTTTGCCAAGTAGCTGGGGCCTCAGGTCTGGCCCAACAGTCTGCCCCCTGGTGGTTCTGGAGAGACTGTGTTAGTGCCTCCCAGCAGCCAGCAGTCCTTTTTTCCTCTGCCACAGCACATGGTAGAGTTGGTGGGAGCTGGCAGCTGTTCACCACATTCCACAGTGTTTGCTAATGGCATGCTAGTTCAGCACTGAGCCTTGAAGAGTGCCCATACAATGAAGGTGATCACGTTTTTTGTGGTTTTGGTTTTGAAGTCCATGCATTTAAGAATTTTTTAAATTGCTGTGCTTATTTATCAGGGCCATTTACAGTGCTGAGCTTTCCTAATTTTCAGTGACAAAGAATTCAGAGTTTTGAAGGACTTGATATTTGTTCACTTTGAAAATTGGTCCTGTTTACATGACTGGAAAATAATGGCCAGTAAATGTGGATAGTGAGCTTCTGGTTAACCCTGCAGCCTTCTCAGATTCTCAGTTTTGCTTGCAGATGGCAGCTGCCGGGTTGAACCTTCTCTAAAGCTGTGCTTTTCTTTTTTTTTTTTTTGGTTTTTCGAGACAGGGTTTCTCTGTGTAGCCCTGGCTGTCCTGGACTCACTTTGTAGACCAGGCTGGATCGAACTCACAAAGATCCGCCTGCCTCTGCCTCCCAAGTGCTGGGATTAAAGGCGTGCGCCACCACCGCCCGGCCTAAACTGTGCTTTTCAAGTGGGTCAGTTTTTGCCTTTTGAGATGTTTGGTAATGTTAGGAAACATTTTTTTATTCTATGGTTGAAGTGTTACTCTTAAGAAACCCTACTGGAAAGATTTGACATAGTGCATGGGCTTCCAGAGTGAGGCTGAGGGGTGATTCCTCTTTCTGACTCAACTCCCTTCAGCATTGAGGCCTGTGGCTTGAAAATGGGATGACTTAGAGAAATTGGAATCTCATCCCAGGCTGGGTCCTGGGCACTCGCCTAAGATCTCTACTTGCACTGTGTGCTTCCTGCCTGTTCCTTAGCTGGAGAGCGGTCTGCCTGGGAGCATATTCTTCAGAGCAGCCCTGCCCCCAGGGTTTCATATCCTAGTTCTGGCTGCTCTAGAGCTCACTGCTAAATGAGGCTGGCCTCAGACTTAGAGAAGTCTACCTGCCTCTGCCTCCTGTGTGCTGGGTTTAAAAGTACCACCACAGCTGGGCATGGTCTATAGATCAGTTCCAGGACATTAGGGCTATAGAAAGAAACCCTTAAAAAACTCAACCCCCCCCCCCCAAAAAAAAAAAAAAAAAAAAAGAAAAAAATTCCTATCACTCATAGCAAAACAGCTTGGTGAGGGAGGATACCTGAGTTTGGTGAGATATTTCTGTGGATCAAGGCACTTGCTGCCAAGTCTGAGGACCTGAGTCCCTGAGTCTTATTCCTGGAACTCACATGATGGAGAGGACTCATGAAGGTTTCCTCGGACCTCTGCATTCCCTTCCAAAGCCCCCTACATACACTGAAGTAACCAAGGCCACTCGGGGTGGTCTCCTCATGCATGCTGCTGTGCTTTGTGGGTCACACACTTGGAGCATCTTGTGGCCAGCTTGTTATTTCCTGAGTGTTGTTAAGTTTTGTGGTTGGCTTTGTACATTTAAAAGCCTATTTTGGTGCTAAATTAATATCGGAGACATGCAATTCTTTTTTTTTTGTTTTTTTTTTTGAGACAGGGTTTCTCTGTTTAACAGCTCTGGCTGTCCTGAACTCGCTTTGTAGACCAGGTTGGCCTCGAACTCGCAAAGATCCGCCTGCCTCTGCCTCCCAAGTGCTGGGATTAAAGGCGTGCACCACCACTGCCCAGCTGGAGACATGCAATTCTTTTTTTTTTTTTTTTAAAGATTTATTTATTATGTATACAGTGTTCTGTCTGCAGGTATATCTGCAGGCCAGAAGAGGGCACCAGATTTCATTATGGATGGTTGTGAGCCACCATGTGGTTGCTGGGAATTGAACTCATGACCTCTGGAAGAGCAGCCAGTGCTCTTAACCGCTGAGCCATCTCTCCAGCCCCGACATGCAATTCTTAAAGTAGATTTTCATTTTAGTTTAAAACTGTTATTTAGAGCCGGGCATGGTGGCATATGCCTTTAATCCCAGCACTAGGGAGGCAGAGACAGGTGGATCTCTTAAGTTTGAAGCTAGCATGGTCTACAAAGTGAGTCCAGGACAGCCAGGGTACACAGAGAAACCCTGTCTCAAAAAAACAAAACAAAAAACTGAAAAAAAAAAAAAGCAAAAAACCCAAAAGCAAAACAAAAAACAAAAACCCTGTTATTTACATGTTAGCTTTTTTTTGTTGTTTATTTGTTTTTAAGACAGAGTCTCAGGAAGTACTGGTGGTGTAACAGAGCATGACATTGAAGTTCTGGTCTAAACTGGCATGATGTCTCACACCTTTAGTCTCAGCCCTAGGCGGCTCTATATAGTGAGTTCTAGGCAAATAGTGACTGATAATAGTGAGACCCTGTCTCAACACCAACAAAAAGAAATTCTGTTCCTTCTGCCTCCCTGGGTGGTCTGATTCTAGGTCTGTGCCACCATACCCAGTTTATGTGGGATCCACACGGTGGAAGAGAAACCAGGGCTTCCTTTGAGCTGGGCAAGGTCTCCATTCCCATCCAATTCCTTAGGGGTAATTGTCCTCTAGTTAGTAAACATTGCATAGGCTGTTCCTACTCTGAAGTAGAGCGGGTCCTCTGCTGGGAATGGACTTTTTAAAATGCTCTGATAAATTAGTGGCACACACCTTTAATCCCAGCATTCAGGAGGGAGCGAGAGGCAGAGGCAGGCAGATCTTGTGAGTTCAAGGCCAGCCAGGACAACATAGTGAGACCCTGCTGAAATAGCACCACTTTTCTATGCCCACCCTTGTTCTGAATAATGACCTTTATATTCATTAAAAGCTTCAGGTACAAAAATCTCTTCCTTCCCTCCCCCCTACTCTCTCTGTCTCTGTCTCTCCCCACTCCCCAGAAGTCCTGTGTTTTCCTTTCCTGTCCAGCTATTGGCTGTTCAGCTGTTTATTTAACCAATTAGAAGGTGATGGAGAACGAAACGATATTTACAGCATACCAAGACAGGAGATGCTTCATAATAAGGAGAATGCCAGAGTCTCGGTACAGAAATCAGCATTTGAATACACAGTGCGCAAAAATATCCATCAACACCCTGCCTCAAAAAAAAAAAAAAAACTAAAAAATGCCAGGTGCAATTATATATGCCTTTAATTCTAGCACTCAGGAGGCAGAGGCAGGCGAATCTCTTGAGTTTGAGGCTAGCCTGGTCTCAAAGTGAGTCTAGGACAGCCAGGGGTACACAGAGAAACCCTGTCTTGAAAAACCAAAAATAGATAAAGTTCTGAAAGCCAGGTAATGGGGAACATACCTGTGATGATCACTTGGGGGTGGAGGGCAGGAGTTGAAGCCTGACTGGCCTTGACTATCTTGTGAACTTGAAGTCAGGCTGGGCTACTATAGGAGATATTGTGGCAGAACCCACAGGAACAGCTCTTGAGGATTGTATTGTCCTCGGTTGTTCAAATTGTTGCTGAGCTTGCTTTTTTTTTCTTGGACCCGCCTGCCTCTGCTTCCCAAGTGCTGGGATTAAAGGCTTGAGCCACCATGCCCAGCTGCTGAGCTCTTTCTAAAACTAGCTGCTTTCGTGTGCCTGAGGAATTCTCTGAGGAATATTTTATTTAACAAGTATTTATCAAAAAGAGATGACTAAATGTGTGCTTATCTCCCAATCTTCCGTAGCTCATCAGAACAAGCTAGAAGAAATGATTAATGAGCTGGCAGTGGCAATGACAGCTGTAAAGCATGAACAGGAGTACATGGAAGTCCGGGAGAGAATACACAGAGCCAGTAAGTCACCAATGCCACTTGTGACAGGGTTCTGGTGATGGTGTTTGTAATTTTGCAAATATACCATAGCAAGACTTTGATTTTAGAGTTTTGCTGAAGGGTAGTCTGTGAGACACACATTTATAGAGACTTGTATGAATCTGGTTTACTGCTGAAGCATCATTCTATACCAGAAATGTTTGTGTGTGGTGTTTTGTTTGTTTGTTTCTTTTTTTTTTTTTTTTTTTTAGTTTTTCGAGACAGGGTTTCTCTGAATATCTCTGGCTGCCCTGGACTCGCTTTGTAGACCAGGCTGGCCTCGAACTCACAAAGATCCGCCTGCCTCTGCCTCCCAAGTGCTGGGATTAAAGGCGTGCGCCACCACCACCCGGCTTGTTTCTTTTTTTGAGACAAGGTTTCTATGTAGCCCTGGCTGTCCTGAAACTCACTCTGTAGACCAGGCTGGCCTCAGACTCAAGAGAACCATCCCCTGTGCCTTCTGGGGGTTAGAGTTTAAGGTGTGTTCTTTTTTTCTTTTTAGGTTTATTTTTATTGTATGAGTGTTTGCCCGTGTGTATGTGTGTGCAATACCTGCCGAGCCCAGAAGAGGTCCTGTGGAACTGGAGTTACCTGTGGCTGTGAGCAGCCATGTGGCTGCTGGGAACTGAACCCAGTCCTCTGCAGCAAATGCTATTATTAACTGCTAACTCATTTCACTAGCCCAAGAGTGTTTTTTTTTTTTTTTTAAAGTTTATGATTAGGGCTGGCAAGAAAGCTCAGTGGGTGAATCTTTGCCACAGTGTGTGATAACTTGAGTTGGAACCCACATGGTGGGAGAATAGATTCCTGTAATTTGTTTTGTTTTGGTTCTTTTTTTTGAAACAGGTATTCCTACAATTTGTCCTCTGGCTTTTACATATGTGCACACACTCATAATAAATCAGTGTTTAAATTTTTTTTTAATGATCAACTAAAGAATAAGGTAACTTTTTTTTTGGTTTTTCGAGACAAGGTTTCTCTGTGTAGCCCTGGCTGTCCTGGACTCACTTTATCGACCAGGCTGGCCTCGAACTCACAAAGATCCGCCTGCCTCTGCCTCCCAAGTGCTGGGATTAAAGGCGTGCGCCACCACCGCCTGGCTTTTTTATTTTTTTTTTGAGACAAGGTTTCTCCGTATCATATTGTTGGCTGTCCTGGACTCAGTTTGTAGACCAGGCTAGCCTTGAACTCACAGAGATGCGGTTGCCTCTGCCTCTGGATTAAAGGTGTGTGCCACTACACCCAGCCTAAGTTAAATTACTTTTAAGTCACATGTCATAAGTCTTTGTATGAGCACTCACTGTCATGGGCAGAGGTTTGGCCTTATTGCTGACAGGGAAGGCCTACTCCAGTGGAAGTCTGTCAAGTTGTAAGTAGGTAGGGTACTTGTCATCAGTGTTGTGATCACACACATACACTGACATGTATAGACACGGTGCATACAAAGATATGATAGCTCTTACATAATGTGTATTTAGTTTTGTTTGTTTTCCCTTCGTGTACATGTCCCACATGTGTGTCTGGTGCCAGAGTCCAGAAGCCATCATATGCTATGGAGACACTTTCGGCTGCCACCTACTGCATGTGTCGGGACCAACCCAGATCCTCTCAGGAGCAGCAAGTGCCTCCTAGTCACTGAGTCATTTTCTAACTCCCACCTTTATTTCATTTACTTACTTATTTTTATTTTTTGACACAGTGTCTCTCTGTGTAGCCTTGGCTGTCCTGGAACTCACTCTGTAGACCACACTGGCCTTAAACTCAGAGGTCCATCTGACTCTGCCTCCAGAGTGCTGCTCCACCACCAGGCTAGCTCCCCCCTTTAAAAGAAAGATTTATTTATGTGTGTGTCTGTGTGGTTGTTTGTATGCCTTCTGTGTGCCGTTGCCTTTGGAGGCCAGCAGACGGCATCAGATCTCTGCAGCTGGCTTAAAGGTGGTTGGGACTTGTCCATGCAGGTGTTGAGAACCCAGCAGGTTCTTAGAGGAGCAGTAGGCACACTCTAACCACTGCATCATCTTTCCAGCCCCCCCTTTCCAGGCCTTTGAGACGTATTTTATACTTAATACTTTGAAGTATTCATCCAATCATTCCCTTTCCAGACATAATCCTAAAGTGATAGTTATTCACAATTAGAAGTTGATTGCTAGCTCTGCAGTAGAAGTGAGTTTCATGTCATAGAGTTCTTTTGGTTAGCTTAGCTATTATTTTAGAAGAATGTAATAGTTTTTCACTCACTGATTGATGGCCCAGTAATTATTACAAATCAAGTTTTTAAATAAATGATATACACCAAAAGTGACTGTTACTTATTAACCTGAATAACAAATTGCTCATTGTAACAATTTTCACTGTTTGGCCATTTCCAGAGCAGTCAGAAGCCACCCAGTAGCCACTAAAGTAATGTAGCAGACAAGTAATTGGACATAACGGTGGACAGATTGAGCAGAGCAAGTACATGGCTTAGTGACAGCTGCCTTAACAGAACACTGTCTTGAAGGTGGGGCAGTGCTAAAAGCGGTTGGTCCTGTGTGCTAGTCACTGCCAGCCTTGGTCCACATGGCTGAGAACCTCTGCTCTGAGGGTCAGTGCCAAGGACAGCAGATGCTCAGTATTTTGTTTAATACTTTAAAAAATTTTTACCATGTATTTGTTGTGTGTTTAGTGTGTGGCTGTGGGCTTGCTCAACCTGCGGCATGAGTGTGGAGGTCAGAGGTCAGAGGGTAACTTTGAGTTGTCAGTGTGGGTATGTGCATGTGAGAGCATTGCCCATAGAGAACAGAAAATGGTGTTAGATCCCATGCGGCTGGGGTTACAGGTGGTTGTCTCCATCTGACTTAGGTGACAGATCAGACTTGAGTCCTGTAAGAGCAGTATATGCTCTTAAGTGCTGGGCAGTCTTTCCAGCCCCAAGTCCCTGAAGTTTTTAAAAATGAATGGTGAGAGAAGCTTGACTGAGTTTTAACCTTAAAAGTGTGAGATCTTGGGCAAGTCATTGTTCCTCTTTTTTTTTTCCTCTCTCCAGAGAGGGTCTCACTATGTAGGTCTTTTGTTTTGAGACAGGGTTTCTCTGTGTAACCCTAGCTGTCCTGAAACTCACTCTGTAGACCAGGCTGGCCTCTGGAGTGCTGGGATTAAAGGATGTGGCACTGCTGCCAGTCTGGCCTGGAACCTAGTGAGCCTCCACTGTAGCTTCCTGCATGTAGAAATTACAGGATGGGTTAGTGTGCCTGGTTTTCAAGGTCATTTTGAAAGCTGTGACTCTGGGTCTGGGTTGGCTGAGTGTTAAGCTCTGGGTGGTGGTGTCTTACATAGAGATGATGAGACTTTGTGCTGCTTTTTTAAAAGGTTGTTTGTTTGCCTCCACAGTCAATGACAACACAAACAGCAGAGTGGTCCTTTGGTCCTTCTTCGAAGCTCTTGTTCTAGTTGCCATGACATTGGGACAGATCTACTACCTGAAGAGATTTTTTGAAGTCCGGAGGGTTGTTTAAAAGGCCTTTTCCTGTTGATCCCAAATTCAAGATTTACTTGTTTACCAAACACCTTGGTCATAATAATGTCATTAGTTTATACATTTTTATTTTCTGAATGTTCATGACTTATGTTTCTTTGTGATTGGTAGGTGTTGTGGAAAACCTGTTTAGGAAAGTTAGAGTAAAAATTTGACATTTGATTGGCCTATAATTCTTACTTGAATGCTGCCCCATTATACATGTCCTTCCAAGGGTTCAGAGGCTGTGTCAATGCTGTATGGGACTGTGGTCTTCATTATGCTTTCACCTTCAGTTTTCTTGATAAAATGCAGTCTGTCCAGGAAGTAGCCTACAGCCTGACAGTACTTTTTAACTGACTGCATTCTGGAAGTTCCTCAGCTGCCGTTAATCATCAGAGCTTCATTTTGTTGAAGTCATTACAGCAACAGTGATCTGAATTTGACCATTGTAGCCCAGCCTCAGGGCAGAGCAGCCTGACGGGGCATGTTACCAGGGTGGACACTCATACTTTCTCTTGAGTTTGCTTTAAACTAAAGATTCATCCCAACACTTCCCCCTAAAGTTTTATATTGAATCTTAGAACTGAATCACCTCTATTTGAATTGACAAAAGCAGCTGATAACTTAGACATCTGTGGAAGCCAGTTTCCGAGGTGTTGGAACAGACTGCTGTCCCTCTGTGCTGCATAGTCTGTCCATTGTTGGCACTTAGGAGGAGCGGATTCGCTCATGTGGAGGCCTGCACTTCTCATGCCAAAGGGTTAAACCTTGGGTTATTTGCAGTGATAGGCAGCCACTGTTGTCCTTTTAGTCAGTGGCCTTTGGGTCCTGGTCTTCAGTGTCAGCACCAGGGTTTTGTTTGTCCTCTGGGATTTTTCTTTTTTGGCACATGTCAGTTTTGTTTATATAAAATGAAGAGAGTCTCTCTGATGATGGTTTTATGAAAGGCGCTCTGCTTTCCAGTGGGCAATCCAGGATTATGTGGTGACTGATGGCTGTTAGTTACCTGGATATTTTATTTTTCTTTTTGGATCCTGTAAGGGAAAAAAATTCAAGTAACAAGTTTTATAAATTTAATTTAAATTTGTTACAGGTTTTCATGTTCAGGACAAATAATTTTTCAACTTTGGATGATATCTTTGCAACAGTTTGTTGGTAAGGTGACTTTCACCATAGGGCAGCTGTTGCATGCCAATTTTTGTGTGTGTGTGTGTAAAAACACTTCAGAATTGAATTAAAAGATGTAAATTTAAAATTGGTTGTGTATCTAATATGCCCCAGGTTCAGTAAATAAACAATTCTTTTTAAAAACAGTCAGCATCTTGTGGTTTATATTAGTGCTGGTTAGCTTAATTGTTAAGTATAGATTTTCTGTTGCTTCAAATGAGATATGTGTTTATGAACAGCTATGTTATGTCATTTTTATTTCTGTTCACTACAAGGGTAGTGAACAAGAATACTATTTTAAGCCAGGTGTGGTGGTGCACACCTTTAATCCCAGAGTTTGGGAGGCTGGGGCAAATTGATCTCTGAGTTTGAGGCCGGACTGGCCTACATAGAGAGATTCTGTCATAAACAAAAAATCTCACAAAAAACTTACAAAAAGTTCACCATTTTTGCCTTCTGTGGTTCTTTTGGGTAAATGTTAAAACATTTTAAAGTCTTTGGGGTGGAGGAAGTCACATTTGAATTACTTTTACTTTACCAGGTAGTTTTTGGCTGTGAAGAAATAGGCTGGAGGGAAATGAAGTGAGTCTTCCAAGGACTTAGATGAGGAAAGGTGGAACCAAGCCCTCTGTCTTGAAGAGATCCTTCTCATCACAGAGCTGCTAATAAGCCAGGGAGACCAGTCATTAAGCACTGTGTCCTGTAAGGCCTGCCCTGCTGCCCAAACTCTGCTATTCATCCCTCATAGCTGCCATTACCTTTCGTACAATTAAACAGACTTGGAGAAGATTCCAAGTTCAGCAAGGTAGTGAACAGGTGCCCTTAACCAGGTTGTCCTCAGGTTGCACTTTATCGTAGTTTCGGAAGCTCTTCAAGGTTGCAATGAGGACTTGTTTATTCGTGCCACAAGTTTACCATCTATAACCTTACTAAATGCATACGCTCAAAGTCCCTTGGGGGAAAGTAAGCAGGCTTTCTGCTGTTCAGGTAGTGGTTACTGAGAAGGTGACTTCTCCTTTGGCAGTAGGAGAGAAAACTGGGAACAGCTGGCGGCATGTCACCAGGTCAGCCATCTCAACTTGTTCAAAGAAAGCTAGGCTGGCCAAGTCTCCCTGGCTTAGCCGCGACGTCCTGAGAGTCGAGCACTTTTTACATGCACCGGCGGTGGGTCACCACATCTTTTGCTGGAGTTCGTTGGGGACCCGGGAGTGACTACTCCCTGTCACTTCCATCACCTCTCTGCCCTCCACAGGGCCGCTGTCCTCGGTTTCCTAGCACCCTAGGCCCGCCCTCCGGAACGTCGTCGCTGGGGTGCGGTTTTCCGACGCGCGATGGACCAGCCGGAAGCGGAAATACTCTCTGGTGGTGCTTTTCGCGGCGTTCCGGGCGGCCGCAACAGTGGGGTCTTAGGGACGCGCCATGGAACATGTGACGGAAGGTGCCTGGGAGTCGCTGCAGGTGCCGCTGCATCCTCGGGTGCTGGGAACACTACGCGAGTTGGGCTTCCCGCACATGACACCCGTGCAGGTATCGGGTCCGCGGGGAAGCGAGGCTGAGCGGTCAGCCGCTCTAGAGCAGCCTCGGGAATCAGGGAGAACCCCATCGGGGTTGTGTTACGCCTTCAGAACCTCAGTCTTGGCAGTGTCAGGCGGATTCACGATAGCCCCGCCGAGGTCTCAGAGCTTTGTGCCTGCTCTAGCTGAGACTTCAGACAGTGGCTCAATCTTTGTCCTTTGCGTCTGAGAAATGATGACAATCCCTTTTTTCATAGCATTGTGGGGATTAAATAAGTCCATGTGAATGCCCAGTGACTCTTACCTGTTGTTATTATGTGAGGAAAGAGTGTTTCTCTCGCCCAATTTATCAAAAAGCAAGCAAGCAAGCAGACAAAAACCTCAAACTATTAAGGACCTGGTCTTTAGATGTATCGGGTCTCATTTAGGCTCTGGGAACTGGGTAGTCTTGGTACGTACCTACTCATGGGCCTCATTTTCTAGAGCAGGTGTTAGAGAAAGAACCATAGGACCGAGGTAATTTAGCTCTTGCTGAGTGTTAAGAAGGAACTGAAATAGACAGGTGTGGTGGACAGTGAAGGAGCAGCCCTCAGGGATTGTCATCATTCTGAGACCCGAATGATCAGGAAGGGCTTTGGGGTGACTAGGGGAAGCTAATTGTCACGAAGAGAAATACCAGTGCAAATGCTGAAACCGAACTTTTTTTTTTTGGAGACAGGGTTTCTCTGCGTATGAAACCGAATTTTTAAAAATTATTAAACAATTATTTATTAGTAACTATATTCACTTATAACAAATATAAACGCTTACTTAACTACTAACCCTACAAATGCCTACAACCCTAGCCACTAAACCTATTGATAACTATTACAACTATTTTCATAACCTTTTAGAAGGATACAGTCTCTGGGGCAGGTCCTCAGTCGTCAGGAACACAGTCTCTGTGGTGGACCCTTTAATGCACTTAGCAGTCTTCTGGAATATCTCAGATGTAGATCCATCAGGGTAAATTGGCTTCGGCAACTTCACCTTAAATAAGGCTTGAGGCTTTCTTCTCTCTGGGAGACCTCAGCCGTCTGTAGGCCAACATATTTCCTTTTTTTTTTTTTTTTTTTGGTTTTTCGAGGTAGGGTTTCTCTGTGTAGCAGGTCTGGTTGTCCTGTTCTCGCTTTTGTAGACCAGGCTGGCCTTGAACGCACAGAGATCCGCCTGCCTCTGCCTCCCAAGTGCTGGGATTAAAGGCGTGTGCCACTACCCAGCATTTACTTACTTCCTTCTTATCAGCAACCCTGCGGCTCTGCCTAAGTCTTTAAAGCTGGCCACAGTTCCGTTCAGGCCACTGTTCAGACAAGTCAAACCCCTCTAGGCAAAAGTTGAGCCACAGGGTTTAGTTCTTGGCCTTTTGCTGTCTTGCTGAAGCTTTCTCTGCTCACCGGCTTCTCTTTCTGCCTCAGGGAGATCTGGCCATCAGTCCACCAGCACTTTCTCCATCAGAGAAACTACATCAAACTACTCGTTGTCCTTTCTAGTGTGAGGACTCGCTGGCATTGGAGCTCTCTAGCCCCTTAGAATGCGGCTCTCTTGGGCTCCATCCACTTGTCCTTAAATAGGATTTGTTCCACCTCTTCAGCTTAATCTGGGCTCTGCCCACTTGGAAGCTGAAAACAATGCCAGGCCATAAACCTTGTTTTTAGTCCATAGAGTCTCTCCTTGTTTCACCTGGCTTCCTCCTTGTTTAGTCCATAGAGACTCCCCTCTTTTCACCTGACTTCATCCTTGTTTTTAGTCCATAGAGCTGATAAGCTAATTGCCCACAGCCAAGTTGATCTTCATGCCCTGGAATAAGAGACTGTATCAGAAAACCCTAGATATTTACTAAATCCAATTTATATTAATCTATCAATCTATCTCCTTACAAAATGCTCTGGGGCTGGTGGTTAATCCAGTGTTTCCAGGGGCTAGAGAGATGGTTCAGTGTTTTTTTGTTGTTGTTGTTGCTTTGTTTTGTTTTCGAGACAGGGTTTCTCTGTGTATCTCTGGCTGTCTTCGACTCACTCTGTAGACCAGGCTAGCCTCAAACTCAGAGATCCAGCTGCCTCTACCTCCCAAGTGCTGGGATTAAAGGCGTGCACCACTACACCTGGCTTGGTTCAGTGGTTGAGAGCACTTGGTGCTCTTGCAGAAGACCAGGGTTGAGTTCCCAGCACCCATATTGGATACCTCAACACTGTTTATAACTCCAATTCTAGGAGAACGAACAATCTTCTTGTCTTCTTGTATACCTCCATGCGTGTAGTGTATATACAGACAAGGAGACACATACACATAAATAAAAATAAGTTTAAAAAACAAAAACAAAAAAAAAAACCTCAGTGCTTTCAGGTTTTTCCCAGTCCAAAAAGGAACAATAGGAGTTCGAGGACTTGAATTCAGGACTCCCGACACACTTGTCCTTATAGACAGCTCACGATGTTTTTGTTTGTTGGTTAGTTTTGTTTTGTTTTGTTTTGTTTTCGAGACAGAGTTTCTCTGTGTAACAGCCCTGGCTGTTCTGAACTCACTTTGTAGACCAGGCTGGCCTCAAACTCATAGAAGTCTGCCTGCCTCTGCCTCCCAAGTGCTGGAATTAAAGGCGTATGCCACCACATCCAGCTTTTGTTGCTTAGTTTTTAGACAGGGTTTCGCTAAGTTGCCCTGGCTGACCTTGAACCCACAGAGATCTGCCTGCCCCTGCCTCCTGAGTGTGGGAATAAAAACTTGTGCCAGCACACCTGGTTACAACTTGTCACATTGAAGTCAACCCTTTGTAGTGACTAGTTTACTCTGGGTCCCCTTGGGGTGGGGTCCATTGTGATCTTAGTCACCCACCGAGTTTCTAGGATGTGTTCTCTATTTGCTTGTGGTATTATCTAACCAGTCCTTTGTAATCTCTCCTGCAGTCTGCCACCATCCCTCTGTTTATGAAAAATAAAGATGTTGCTGCGGAAGCTGTGAGTTCTCATGTAATACAGTCTGTCCCCACCCCTCTTCTCCTAGCCAAGTGGAAAGTAATTCGAAAGCTTTGTCCCTATGCAGGTCACAGGAAGTGGGAAAACCCTGGCTTTTGTCATCCCCATTCTGGAGATTCTTCTGAGAAGGGAGGAGAAGCTAAAGAGGAGCCAGGTGAGGTGGGCTGGGCAACTGTCATGGAGACTGGAGGGACCAGGCCTGAGGAAGAAGCTGGGTAAACTTCAGGCGAGCCCCGTTGGATATCCAAGGAGTCTGTTTTTTTTGCATTTGTTAAGCCAAAGTCGATGCTTGGGTGCTCTCATGACACTGGGGAACTTTCTCGGTCATCTGTGCCATGGGTATATGTGCCACATTAGCTTTCATACTGTAAGCAGGTATCCTCATGACTTGAGTGATCTGTGTAGTTGTTTTTTTTTTTTTTTAACCCCTTCTTAGCTGAGGACCCAACCAAAGACCATGTGCTCACTAGGGAAGTGCTCCACCATTGAGCTAAATCCTCAGTCAACCCCTTCCCCCATTTTTGTGGCTTTTGTTGGTGTGTTATTTAAAATGCCTTTGGTGGGGGCTGATGAGGTGACTCTGAATGAGAGTGGCTTGATTTGGCTCCCAGGATCTACATTACAACCTTCTATATACCTTCAGTTGTAAAGGATCTGGCGTCCTCTTCTGGCCTGGGATGCACAGGACGTATATCCATGTTTGCCGACAAACCACTCATGCACATAAATTAAAAAAAAAAAGCCTCCAGCATTGGCTGGGCATAGTATTAGATGGCGTTAATCCCAGCACTGGGAGGCAGAGAGTGGGGAATCTCTGTATGAAGCCAGTGCTAAGAAAGGTGAGAAATACATGGACAGGCAGAGGGAACTAGACAGCTTTGCTAGCGCTACACAGTGAGTGTATTGTTTTCCCATTGCTTTGATGAAACACCCTGACCAAGGCAACTTATAGAAGGAAGGCTTTATTTGGACTTACAGTTTTGGAGGGTGAGTCCATGACCGTCACAGGGGGAAGCTTGGCAGCAGGCGGGCACGGGGACTGAAGGAGCACACTGAGAACTCACATTTCAGGCCTCTGACTTCTTCAGGAAGCAGAGAGCAAATTGGGAATGGTGAGTGTGTTACTCTCAAAGCCTGCTGCCAGTGACTTCCCCCAGCAAGGCCACACCTCCCAAACCTACCCAAACAGCGCCACCAACTGGGGACCAAGTGTGCAAATGCCTCAGACTATTTAGAGTATGTCATTCAAACTACCATACCCTGCTCAAATGGGTAAATAAGTAAATGCCCCTGGTACAGTGTTGATGTGCTGTCTGGTGTCCCTAAACACACATCATGACATGCAGAGAAAATACATGTCAGGTGGCACTTCAGGCCTGAGCTGCAGCAGTGCTGGTGGCCATGGGCTCACAGTGACCCTTGACAAATGACATCAAGCTTTCATTTGCCACCCACTCATTTGTTGATTTTTTAGAAATATTTTTATTTATTTAAAAATTTTTTTATGTGTATGGATGTTTTGCCAGCATGTATTTCTATGCACCACATGTGTGCCTGGTGTCCATGGAGGCCAGAAGAACCCATCAGATTCTCTGGGACTGGAGCTGCAGATGGTTGTGACCGCCATGTGGGTGGGTGGTGGGAATTGAACCTTTGGAAAAATGGTCAGTGCCCTTAACCTTTGAGCCGCCTCTGTGCCCCTATGTTGATTATATTTTTTATTTTATGATGCTGGGCCTTGTTCATGGTATACACACCCTCTACCACTGACCTGTCCTTAAAAGCTCTTGTGATTGTGCCCTGAGACTGCTGAAAAAGTCCCAGAAACTGAGGGTAGAGGTGCAGGGCTAATGGGATCCACCCTGGGCCATGTGCTGCTGACCCTCCTGTTTCCACTCTGTGTGGACAGGTAGGAGCCATTATCATCACCCCAACTCGGGAGCTGGCCATGCAGATTGATGAGGTCCTGTCTCACTTCACAAAGCACTTCCCGCAGTTCAGGTGATTGGGTGAAGGATCCTTGAAATGGCACTTGAGGTGCTGGGTCCTGGGAATCCTGGTGGCCAGGCTTGTTATTTTGCCTGACTTCTCCAAGCCTTGTTTCTTACTTCAGCCAGATTTTGTGGATCGGAGGCCGGAACCCTGGAGAAGATGTGGAGAGGTTCAAGCAACATGGGTGGGTCTATGAGTCCCTGTCCCCGTGCTCTTATGCCCAACTGAGAATATCTGTGAGGGACCTAGGCTCATAGGAAGTGCCCTCAGGAACCCTGGTCACCTCCTATTTCCTTGGTCCCGAGGACACTTCATAGGCTCGGGTTACCTTGGGAGTCAGGGCAGGTGTGTAAACCACCTGGCTGTAGACACCTGGTGTCCCTAGTACTCATCTGTCATTGAGCCTTGCCTGGCAAGCCTGGCTCCTGTTGCCAGCTTGTAAATATTTTAGAGGGTAGAATTCCAAGTGTGTGTGTCTTCAGACTTTTTTTAACTGTTGCTTGTAGTCTACATTGTGCAAAAACATGTTATAGGCAGCCAGTTTGCAGGGACACATCTGGCTCTCAGCTTGCTGGTCTAGCTCCCTCCCCCTTCCTCCTTTCCCCTCCCATCCCTTTTTCTTCTTTTGTTACCTCTTCCCTCTCCCTCTTTCCCTATTCCCCTATTCCTTATAGCTGGGATTTGAACCCTGGTCTTCATGCATACAAGACCAGCGCTATGCCACTGAGCTACCCTTGCCCCAGTCAACTTCTCTCCTACAGTTGTGTTCCCTGATGTGGTGTGTTGCTTCAGGTTAGAAGTTGGCCTGAGTTGTGTGGGCTGTGTGTTGTCACATTACTGTTTTTCTGCTGCTGTGGACAAATGGCAGGGATAGTATACAGCAGGAATAAAGGGTGTGGCTGTGTGCCAGCAGCATGCTTACTAACACAGGGCCAGTGTGGCTGGTGAGCTGGAACCTGCCCCTTCTGCTAGAATCCTGGCCTGTAGCCACATCCTTCTCTCTCCCAGCCCTTGTTGTTCCTTCCCTGCAGCCTTCATTCTCCCTGCGATTTAGATGGCCTTGCAGGGTGGGGACTTGGTATTTTGGTAACTGAGCTCCAGAGCACACTGCTAAATGGGAACTTTCTTTCTAAAGCGGGAACATCATTGTGGCAACCCCAGGCCGCCTGGAGGACATGTTTCGGAGGAAGGCTGAGGGTCTGGACCTGGCCAGCTGTGTGAAGAGCTTGGATGTCCTGGTGCTAGATGAGGCAGACAGACTTCTTGATATGGGCTTTGAGGCAAGGTAACTAGAATGTGGACTTCCTGGGATGTGGGTGAGCCTTGGAGATGCGGTGGGACTTATGCCTCAAGACTAAGGTTGTTGCTGGCATCTGCATTAGCGTTTCAAGGTCTAGCTGTCTCGACCCTTCAGCTTCTGTTACACGGTTTAATTCCAGTTTTTTTTTTTTTTTTTTTTTTTTTTGTTTCTGGTTTTTGAAACATGTTTTCTCTGTGTAACAGAGTCCTGGCTGTTCTGGACTGGATTTGTAGATCAGGCTGGCCACGAACTCACAGAGATCTGCCTGCTTCTGCATCCCTGAGTGCTGGGATCAAAGTCGTGTGGCATCACACCTGGCCAGTTCTTTTACTTTTAAAAATTGAATCTTTAGCCGGGCGGTGGTGGCGCACGCCTTTAATCCCAGCCCTTGGGAGGCAGAGGCAGGCGGATCTTTGCGAGTTCGAGGCCAGCCTGGTCTACAAAGCGAGTTCAGGACAGCCAGAGCTGTTAAACAGAGAAACCCTGTCTCGAAAAACCAAAAAAAAAAAAATTGAATCTTTAAATTTGTGTTAATGTTTGAGTTAAAGTCTCATTCTGTCGCCCCGGCTGGCTAGCTCTGACCACTTGATCTTCCTACCTCTGACTCAGGAGTACCGACATAGGCTACTATGCCTGGCTAGTTCCAATGTTTCTGTTTTTGACTTTCTGAAAGTATGTTTTCCTACACAGTTTCTCTAACTTGGGTATGTTGTACAGTAAACAGTTTTTGGGTATGACTCACGTATGTAGCTTGTCCTGTAGTTCATATCGATTACTATAAGCTTACATTGGACAGACCCTGAAGGTGTAAAGGAGGAATGGGGATTGTAATGTTTTTTTCTCTCAGTGGTGTGATCCTTAAATATCGTGAAACTTCTTTTACTGTCTTTTTCTCACGGAGCTGATTTTTGCAGCACTACTGAGCCAGGGCCCTCCCGCATGTGTGGGTATCACTAAGTGGCATCACTGAGTGACATCGCTGGCCATCTATCTGGTCTTTAATATTTGATTTGTTTTATACAGGACCTTACTCTGTAGCCCATGCTATTCTAGAATGTAATTGTATAACCTAGGCTGGCTCTGGACTCAGCAGTCATTTTCCTCTGTCCTTTTTAACTTGTGTGTACATGTGTGTGTGCACTCTGTTTCCAGCATAAACACAATCCTGGAGTTTTTGCCAAAGCAGAGGAGAACAGGCCTTTTCTCAGCCACACAGACACAGGAAGTGGAGAACTTGGTGCGAGCGGGCCTCCGGAACCCTGTCCGAATCTCCGTGAAAGAGAAGGGTGTGGCAGCCAGCAGCACACAGAAGACACCATCCCGCCTGGAGAACCACTACATGGTGAGCACAGAGCCTCTGCTTTTCAGCTGGGGGTGCGCTCCCGGCTCATTGGGTGTCTTTTCAGCAAATTATGAATGCATTTGGTGGGGTATGGTGGCGCACGCCTTTAATCCCAGCACTCGGGAGGCAGAGGCAGGTGGATTTCTGTGAGTTCAAGGCCAGCCTGGTCTACAAAGTGAGTCCCGGACAGCCAGGGCTATACAGAGAAACCCTGTCTCGAAAAACAAAACAAAAAGGATGCATTTGGGCACAGCTAGGACACGTGTCCAAGTGACAGGTGATTCCTCTTGTTGAATGAGTGACTTAAGGTAATGAAAGCACAAATGTATTTTTATGTTTCAGTGTTTTGAGAAAGGGTCTCTCTGTTATGTAGCTCTGGCTGTCCTGGAACTCTGAAGAGCAGGCTGGTCTCCAGCTCATAGATGTCCTCCTGTCTGTGTCTCAAGAGTGCTAGGATTAAAGACATGCACCACCATGCCCAGCGTAAATGTACTTTAAAAAATCAGTTGTATTTTTTGTATGCCTGTGGCACTCTGAGAACAGCTGTGCGAGCCTGTTCTCAGGTTGCTGGGCCTAATGGTGCATCTTTACCTGCTTGGCCATCTCACTGGCCCACTGTAAATGCATATTAAATACGATGCCTCGGAAGCTCCTGCTTCATGATCACACGATTGATCACACTCCTTTGGTTGTACAGGTGAGACCCAGGGGATCCTACAGGCTGCAGGAGCTGCTGTGTGTCCTGCCCTGCTCCCCAGCTCCTGTCCTATGACTCAAATATGACCCTGTTGGCTTTGTGGCCAAAAGGCCCAGCTGCCCTTTTATGCTTCCCCTCTAAGGGGAGGGATGGGCTGTGTGGCATTTGATGGTTTAGGACATATTGTTCTGTTGTTTTCCATTCCTGGGATGGATCCCAGAGGGATATCTACGCCTCCACTATTCAGAGATGAGGCTGGTTTGAAAATCAGAGGGTGCCCGTGGTGCGACTGTTCAGTGGATGAGGCTCTTGTTAGACAACTGCCTGAAGGATGTTGACATGAAGTTCCCTGGAAAGACTGGTTGACTTGCCCTTAGGCTGGGCTGGGGATTACAGGAGGCTGGTCTTTCCAGGAATGGCAGGACACAGCAGCTGGTACAAAGGAGGAGCCAGGGCAGGACTCTGAGGTGGGTCTCAGCTCTGTTTGTCTATAGTTTGGCCATAGTAGCACCCATGGAAGTAGGCTGTTAAATAGTGAATGGGCCCACATACCTGTTCAGGATGTGACGAACCAGTAAACTCTATAGACGCCACGATGGCCACTGTCTCAGTCATCTACATGATTGATTACAAGAACTTTTTTTTTTTTTTTCGAGACAGGGTTTCTCTGTGTAACAGCTCTGGCTGTCCTGGACTAGCTTTGTAGACTAGGCTGGCCTCGAATTCACAGAGATCCGCCTGCCTCTGCCTCCCGAGTGCTGGGATTAAAGGCGTGTGTCACTACACCCCGCTACAAGAACTTTTTTTTTTTTTTTTAAGATTTATTATGTATACAGTGTTCTGTCTGCAGGTATATCGGCAGGCCAGAAGAGGGCACCAGATTTCATTATAGATGGTTATGAGCCACCATGTGGTTGCTGGGAATTGAACTCATGACCTCTGGAAGAGCAGCCAGTGCTCTTAACCGCTGAGCCATCTCTCCAGCCCCAAGAACTTTTTTTAAATTTAAAAAATATTTTATGTGTGTTTGCCTGGTGTGTGGTGTGTGTGTGTGTGTACCATGTGCATGCCAGGTGTCTACAGATACCAACCAGCCAAGGGTATTGGATTCCCTGGAACCTGTAGTTACAGATGGTTAAGCTACAGTGTGGGTGCTGGGAATTAGAATCTGGGTGGTCTTAACCACTGAGCCATCTTTCCAGCCCATTATCTTTAAAAAGTTAATTTATTGTCTGGGCATGGGGGTTCACACAAATACACAGGAAAGAAGGCTTTTCTCTGTGAGTTTTAGGTCATCCTGGTCTATGTAGCAAGTTCCAGGCCAACCAAGCCTACATAGAGAGTCCAAGTCTCTAGAAAAAATCTTTCTAAATTTATTTTATTTTTGAGACAGGGTTTCTCTGTGTAACAGCCCTAGCTGTCCTGGAACTCACTCTGTAGAGCAGGCTGGCCTTGAATTCATAGAGATCCACCTGCCTCTGCCTCTCTAGTGCTGGGATTAAAAGCCTGTGCCACCACGCCCAGCCCTATTTTATTTTTTTTAAGACAGGTTGGCTTCTAAACCTCACTATATATCTTAGAATGGCCTTGAACTCCTTAGTCTCTGTCTCCCTCACAAGTCCTGAGATCACGGACCTGAGCTACCATGAGACAAACTTCTAATCTGCAGTATTAGTTCTGGTAAACATTTACCAAATGTTTCTGGGTGGGGCCTGTGTCCACGGCAGCCCTTCAGGGTAGACACACAGGCATTTCTCTGGAAAGCTGGCCCCCATCCAAGTTTAGGCAATGGGTGTTCTCAGTTTCCCTCGGACCCTGTACCAGAGAAGCTGCTTCTGCAGCTGGCCCAGGGCTGGCTGACGGCTGGGTCTTGGGAACGGCTGCCTTATATGGCAGTGTGCTCCAGTCATAGAACTTAAACTGAGCACTGGCAGGAGCATGCGGTCGAGCTTCTCTGAGCCCACAGGCCTGCCTTACTGCGTGAGCTGGGCAGACTGTCTATTGGATGTCATCTCTGAAGTCTGTCTTTGTTCTGGAGTAAATGGATTCCTCAGACTTTCAGGGTGTGGACCAGTGGAATGGCTCGGTGGGTGAACAGCCTTCAATGTGTGTACAACAAGGCAGGCTGGGAGCTGACTCCTGCAAGCCACACTCCAACCTCTGTGCATGTGTGCCCTCCAAATTAGTCAGTATAATCAAACAAACAAAGGGTGTGCCTGGTGTGCTGTTATGCATTTGTAATCCTAGTCCTCAGGTTGTGGGAGCAGGAGGACCAGGAGTTCAAGGCCAGTGTTTGCTACAATAGTTTGAGACCAGTTCTAGTTGTGTGAGACCTTGTCTCCAGAGACAGGGGGTGGGAGGCTGAAGCTGAAACCAGCTATGGGGTTACTTTATTTTTACAAATATGTGATTTCCCCCCCCCACCCCATAGATATGTAAGGCAGATGAGAAATTCAACCAGCTGGTCCATTTCCTTCGGAGCCATCAGCAGGAAAAGCACCTGGTCTTCTTCAGGTAGGCCCCAGGCCGAGGCAGTGTGCAGGGGAGGTTCTTGGCTGTGTGGAACCCACATCTTTGGAGTACAGGCATTCTGTGGTTCATGCTGTGGCTACACCCCAAGGCAGCAGCTCCCGCCTTTGCTGTGTGGGCTCAGAGATGTCAAGGCTGATGTTTCCACACCTGTCTCTGTCTTGCCTTTCCTCGAGAGTCATCTTGGAGCTTCCAGATGTATGGCCTTGTCCCCTCTGCAGTGAGGCAGAGAGAGCAAAAAAGGGGCAGACAGCAATGCTCCTGCCTCCACCCCTTTCATTCAGACTGCTCTTCCTGAGTTGATGGCTGCTGTGAGAAGCTATCAGAGATAGTTGGAAGTAGATTGCTCAGTCACAGTGTCTGTTCTGTTGTCCCAAGACAGGATAGGAACGCGTGTCTCTTTTGGGTGGGGCTTGGGGTGTTTTGTTTGTTTTATTTTAGGCAGGGATTCACTGTAGCCTTGGCTAGCCTGGAAGTAGCTATGTAGAGCAGGCTGGTCTCGAACTCAGAGATCCACTTGTTTCTGGCTCACTGGTGCTAGGATGAAAGGTGTCTTGGCTTTTTCCTCTCTCCCTCCCTATAATTTGTTTTGACTTTTGTACAGAGAGGTTTGTGTACAAAGAAATGAATCCAAGTGAGTGCCAGGCTTATAATCCCAGAGCTCAGGAGGCTGAGCAGAAAGATAGGAAGTTCAAATACCATCTGGCTACCTAGAACATTCTCTCACAGACAATGAAAGTGGTGCATGACACACGACGTGAAGGTTTTGCAGAGTGTCATCCTTGAAGGCTGATGTGTGCTCATGTCTTCTTTCACCTGAGACTGGTGACACCAGAGCTGGTCATGACCCATGTTGTGTAAAACACCACTGTATCCTCTTCTGACTCATGATGACAGTGAAGAACCTGCTAATGGCCTCAGCCTAGTCGGAGGTACTGAGCTTGACAGAAAATGTGCAGCCTGGTATCCTGGGAGAGGCTGAGGCAGGAGGCTGAATAGTCTGACGCAAACCTGGACTATCTTCAAGTCCAGCCTTAGCTATGTAGTGAGGTCATGTGTCTAAAAAGGGGGTATTTGTAGCGAACTTTAGGGGTGTTGCTGTGCATAGGTTAAAGGTTGGTGGAGTGGAGTGGCCAGCTTCCAGGGAAGGAAGCATGTGGTACTGGGAATTGAATCCAATCTCTCCAGCCCCTGCTGGGCTGATTTTAGACAGCAGGACTGCTTGTCGGCAAATTTGCACTCACTCTGCTGAGGGTCCTGATCGCCTGCTTCTGCCTCTTTCTGCCTCCTTCACCGGCTTGGGGACCCAGGTGGCACATGACTGAGGGCTTCCTCTCTCCTGCGCAGCACGTGTGCATGTGTGGAATACTATGGAAAGGCCCTGGAGGTGCTGGTGCGGAAAGCCAAGATCCTGTGCATCCACGGCAAGATGAAATACAAGCGCAATAAGATCTTCATGGAGTTCCGCAAGCTGCAGAGGTGAGTGCGGGTGGTCGTTCTTGGTGGCAGCAGATTGCCAGTCACCTACACCCAGGTCCACACTCACCCCTTCTTCCTCTGCCCTCCTGGAACAGAGTGGGTAGTGCCTGGTTACTTCATCCTTGAAGGCACCCAGAGTCTAGTTTGGATCCTCACCCCATATACTGAGCCTGGCTCACTTGTTTAGTGATCGGATGTCCCTGCCCCTTCCCAGGCCTGTGTAGTCAGGGCCCTCATGTGTACACTGCTGTATCTCCCTGGGCCTGGCACAATGAATGTTTGTTGAACTACTTGCTTCTGGGTAAACAAGAACAGAGTCCCTTAGCTTTGGGACAGGTCTTCCTCTAGGCTGTAGGTGCTGGTTACACAGAGGGAACTCGGGTGTCCTGATGAGCATAGCTGTTTCTGCTTTTCCTGAGATCACACAGCTCCATTCAAGCAGCTGCAAAGGCACAGCGGCACCCTGCTATTGTCCCCACGTCACAGGGTGAGGGTGGTTCTTATCTCCTAGTAGCTCCTGAGGTTTTATTTATCTCTATAGTTTTATTTCTTGAGTGGAAATACATGAATTAAAAAAGGTTAAGCCAGGTGTAGCAGTGCATGTGTGTAACCCCAGCATTTGGGAAGTTGAAACAGAAATGCAAGTTCAGGGCTACCCTGGACTACAGAGGATGCCAGAGGACCTTGTCTCTAAAGCAATAAAAGGTGTGAGTTAGGTCGCGGCTCCTAGCCCTGCGTGGGATACGAGTGGCGCCCCTCAGTGCACTGAGCCCCCCCCTTTCCCCCCTTCCCCCCCCCCCCAAAAACACCTCCTCCTTCGACCAAAAAAAAAAAAAAAAAAAGGTGTGAGTTAGGCTCTGTGGTTGGTAGTGCACTTCCTAGCAAGTGGAGGTCCTGGGCTGCAACCCTGGTACTAGCTAGAAAGAGTCTTTGTGTTATCTCCCCCACTCCTCTCTGTGCATGTGCGCGTGTGCATACGGATGTGTATACTCCATGGCACATGTATCTAGTGTTTAATTTTGATTATGTGTGTAGGTTTATGCATGTGAGCGGAGGGGCCCTTTGAGCCCAGAAGAGGACATCAGATCCCCAGAACTGGACATCAGATCCCCAGAACTGGAGTTAGCAGGGGCTCTGAGCTGCCTGTCGTGGGTGCTAAGTCCTCTGCAAGGGCAGTATGTGCTCTTAACTGCTGAGCCATCTGTCTTGCCTCCTCCACTCCCCACTTTTGTTTAGAGTTCATAAAGTCTGGGAAGGTTGAAGGAGAAGGAAAAAGAAATCAAAATATTATACTAAAAATGTAGCTGTTCTATGAGACTCCAGATCCCCATGTTGCTGTCACTGGGGCCAGTGCACTGCAGTGACAGAAGGGCCAGCCGGCCTTGCTCACAGTGCTGCTTTCTTGTTCCTAGTGGGATCTTGGTGTGCACTGACGTCATGGCCCGGGGAATTGATATTCCAGAAGTAAACTGGGTTTTGCAGTACGACCCTCCCAGCAATGCCAGGTATGTGGGGATTGTTTCCTGTCTAGGGATTGGCCTGAGCAAGATAGGAACCTGGAAGATGAACATGCTGTGAAATTTCGAACATTTTTGTTGTTGTTTTGAGACAGACAGGGTTTCTTTGTATATCATTAGTTGTCCTGGACTCACTTTGTAGACCAGGCTAGTCTTGAACTTGAACTCACAGAGATCTGCCTGCTTGCTGCCTCCTAATGCTGGGATTAAAGGCACGCGCCACCACACCCATGTAAACTTTGTTCTGTTTTGTTTTGGAGACAGGGTTTCTCTGTATCTCTGGCTGTTCTGGACTCACTTTATAGACCAAACAGACCTCCAGCTCACAGAGATCCGCCTGCCTCTGGCTCCCGAGTGCTGGGATAAAAGGCGTGCGCCACCCCTAAACATTTTAATATAGTTTTTGTTTGTCTTCTGATCAGCCTGGCTTTACATCTTGAGTGCTGGGGTTACTGGCATGCATTGCCACATCAGGCTTAAAGGTTTGAAATCTAAACACTCTGCCGACTAGATTAAATTGCAGAAGTAGGCAAATGGCTGAATGGCTTTTGATGTGTTAACAGTGGTGTGTTGTTGTAACAATCACTTCCAGACAGTTAGATGTGGTGGCTCCTGCTTGTACTTCTGGTATTCATGAGGCTGAGTTTAGGATGTTATTCATGAGTTCAGTAGCCTGGGCTGCTGAGTTGAGACTCTGTATGCAGAAGGGTGTGTGGAGAAGGATAAATAAGGAAAATAAAACTCCACTACTGAAAGTTCATGCAGAAGTGCAAATTACAGAATATCATAAAGAGCAACAGATACGCTTTAGAAAAAACTGTATCTCCCTCAGAGTGAGTGGACACTCCTCAAATTCTTAGTTTTGGTTTTTCAAGGCAGAGTTTCTCTGTAGCCCTGGCTGTCCTGGAACTCCCTGGATAGATCAGGCTGCCTCCCTGTGTGTGTGTAGATTAGCCTGCGTCTGCCACAGCAGTGCTAGGATTAAAGATGAGGGCAGCCACACCTGGTTTTCCTCACACACTTCTAAATATCAGAGTTCCATTCAAATCCCCAATGATGCTTTTTTTCATTCCAGAGCACTTTTTCTTGATGCCTTTCCTTGCTTCTCAGTTTTCCCCTGTCACCCTGCTGAGGTGTGACCTGAGAAAGCTCAGCTTTGGTCAGGTGTCCTCAGAGCCACTAGACCAACTCTCACGCTCCTGTCTGCAGTGTTGGTTTGCTTTTCTTCTATGCTCACCAGCTGGTGGCTCTATGCAGTAGTGCAGCAGCTGCCTGGCTGAAGCCTGGCTGTGCTCACTGCCATCCCTGGGGTACTGCCCCACCCTGTCCCCCCAGCGCTTTTGTGCATCGCTGTGGACGAACAGCCCGAATAGGCCATGGTGGCAGTGCTCTGGTGTTCCTATTACCCATGGAGGAGTCGTACATCAACTTCCTGGCCATCAACCAGAAAGTAAGCGGCACACCAGCCTTGTAGCTGGTGGTTGGAAATGGAGGAGGGGCTGCAGACTCACTTGGGCTGTCCTGGGGGGGGCATCAGCCAGGGTCATGACTCGGGAGTGCCACCTGTTGCTGCTCTTACCAGTCAGGACTGTTATCTGCAATGTCATTTTTAAACTTAGTTTTGACTAATGTCCTTGGGCTGGATGTGGCCCCTTGGGTTTTGGTTTATTAGATCTGGGGGGCACTGGGGTGGAGGGACTGCAGGGAGCTTGAGATGGTGGTCTCTCTTTAGTGCCCCCTGCAGGAGATGAGCCTCCAGAGGAACACAGCGGACCTTCTGCCGAAGCTGCGGGCCATGGCCCTAGCTGACAGAGCCGTGTTCGAGAAGGGGATGAAAGCCTTTGTGTCGTTCGTGCAGGCTTACGCAAAGCACGAATGCAGCCTCATCTTCAGGGTGAAGGGTGAGCCGGCGCTTCGCCTTCTCTGACGATCTGTTTAGAGGCAGGGTCTTTCTGTAGCCTGCTCTGTAGACCAGGCTGGCCTCAGACTCCGAGAGCTCCTTACCTTTGCCTGACAAATACTGGGACTAGAGTTGGGTCTGATTAAAGCTGTGAGCCACCGCCACCCAGCCCAGCTTATTACATCATTTAACTAGGAAACATAATGAAGAACCCCTGTACCCTGACTGTGGTGTCTTTTGGTGCTGACCTGGTTCTTATCCATTAGATCTTGACTTTGCTGGACTTGCTCGGGGCTTTGGCCTGCTGAGGATGCCCAGGATGCCAGAACTGAGGGGCAAGCAGTTTCCTGACTTTGTGCCAGTGGACATCGATACGGACACGATTCCATTTAAAGATAAAATTAGAGAAAAACAGAGGCAGAAACTTTTGGAGCAAAAAAGGAAAGAGAGAACAGAAAATGAAGGAAGAAGAAAATTCATCAAAAATCAAGCTTGGTCGAAGCAGAAGGCCAAAAAGGAAAGGAAGAAGAAGATGAATGCAAAAAGGAAAAGGGACGAGGTAAAGTGTGTTCTTTACTCCTGAAACTCCACTGGGAAAACGTTATGGGAATAGTGAGGAGGCCCGTGCTTGCACAGGTTCAAGGTCAGCCTGGGCTCTGCAGACACCTTGTCTTGGCGTCCTCTCCCCTGTTCATTTTTGGTGCCCATGGTTGGGGCTGTGGTGTTAGCTGACCCAGAGCTCGTAGGCCCTGACAGGATCCGCCTCTCTAGAGCCACAGCCAAAAGTCCTATGTTGCTTATTCTGTACTCAGGGCTCCGATGTCGACGACGACGACGACGACATGGAGGAACTCCTTAATGATACAAGGCTCTTGAAAAAATTTAAAAAAGGTAAAATCACAGAAGAAGAATTTGCGAAGGGGCTGCTGACAAGTACCAGAAGAACAGTGCAGCTGACAGACTGGGGAGTCGCAGACCTGGAAGATGACAGCTGACCTCAGAGTCTCAGGTGAAGGTCACCTCACAGCTGGCCCCACACGCCCACCCTTCCTGGAAGACTATAGAAAGCAGTCTGTTCAGACTGGGAGGGACCAAAGGACTGCACAGTATGGTCCCACCAGAGTCTCGAGGGAGTGTTTATGGTTATTTGAGTGTAAATAACAGAGGATGTCAGTATTTATTTTGATTGACTGTGCTTTTTCTGGGGTGTTTTTTTTTTTTTTTGCTTTATTATAGACTTAAAATATGTGTGTGTATACACATTAAAAATTTCTTACCTTTTTAAAACAGATAATAAACCATACTTTTTTTCCCCTCTGTGTAACAGAGCCCTGGCTGTTCTGGACTCGCTTTGTAGACCAGGCTGGCCTTGAACTCACAGAGATCTGCCTGCCGCTGCTTCCCAAGTGCTGGGATTAAAGGCATACACTACCACGCCTGGTCCAAAGTATACTTGATTTTAGGCCTTATAAAATTTCCAAGTATTTATCCCCAGCCACTTGGCCTCCCCTTGCTTCCTCCCACCTGGGATGCTGCACATCCTTTGCAGCCCTGCCAAGAGGACCCACAGAGGCAGGGGCTGTGTACAGCAGGAGTTCTTCTCTCCCTCTGCTTTTCTTTGCAACAGGGGCTACACTATGTAGTCCAGGATGTTTTCAGACTGATGCTCCTGCCTTAACCTCCCATGTGCTGGGGTCACAGGCTGGTGACACCACACTCAGACTGGCGTTCAGAACATTTTAGAATGGACTCTGGTATTATTTTATTGGCATATCTGAAAACCAGGAAGAAGTCCTCTCCAGAGAACATGTTGCTAGGCTATTTCTGCTGTTCTGTGTGCCTGCACTGTTTCTGGCCCCATGACTCCTTATACTGAGGCAAAACCATATCCAAGCCTTTCATTGAATTGAAAAGATCCTGATTTGTTCCCATATTTAATTTTAAAGAGCTGTTTGGGACCTAAACATGGTTAATGTAAACTCAAGCTTTTTAAAGATAGAACTTAGGTTCAGACAGTGCAGGCAGCGCCACGTGAATGGCTCCTGCATTGGTATTTTTCCTGTGGCTTGATCCTGCTGCGGGATGGAGCCCTGAAGCCAATGAAATCAGTAAGTGTTTTTTTTGTCTTGTGAGGCACATGACATGTCCACAGCGGTTGTTGCTGTATCCCTTTCACTGATGCAAACCAGCCTGGATAGCGGTAGGAGAAGAGGGTCCCTGCTCATGTGCTGTCTTTCCTTGAGTTTGCAGGCCAGTAACCTAACTTGTACTTCCAGAGTCAGTGAGTTTCTGAAAACCGTAAAGATGCTTCAGCTTGGTTCTAGAACTGGGAACACACTTCAGATGTGACAGCCGAGTTAAAAGGATTTCTGATGTGAGCCCTTAGCATCCAGATCTGGAAGTCCCATTCAGTTTTTGCCTGTGCATAGCCAACATGCTCCCGCATGTTGGCAGGAGGGGACTCTGCTCATAGGTACAGCTTAATGAGCTCGTCGCTTACAGCAGATGGTGTTAGCACACCCAGGTCCGTAAACAGCAGGGTGATCAAGGATGGGGAGGTGTAGTCGACCCATGGGTGTTCCTCTTTGAGGTCCTGCCCAGACTGCACAGACTTGAGGGTGTCTGCCTTGTACTGAAGAGAGAAGAACTTGCGTTAGTTGGCTTGGCCTTGTATCCAGGCTCTGCTGAGGCCCTGGCTTGAGCAGTAAACGAGCCCTTGCCAGGACTGCCCTGTGCTGGAAACTGGCTGTGTGCAGCAGGCTGGTAGGGACAGCATCTCCAGGATACCATCCCATCCCACAGAGATGTCCACAACGGAAGCCCCTGGCCATGGTTACATGGCTTGTAAAAGTGGAGATGGGAGTGAAGACAACAGCTGATTCCAAAGCTGGGTTTCAGCCACCAGCCTCGAAGCTGCTTCTCCCAGCAGGGGTTCTGCCCACAGACGGGCCAGGTCCATCTACCAGTGTGTCTTTGTACCCTGACACTAGAAGAGCGCTGGAGGAGACAGCAACTTTCTGGAACATAACGATTTCAGGGTAGAGTAAACAACCCTGACAAATACGTAGAACTCACCTTAAACTTATCTGGGACATCTTGCTGGTTGAGCGGGAATAGCCGTACAAACTTGAAACTTTCTGCAACCACGTAGAAGGGCTTGTTCTGGGCTTTGGCACACACAGCCATCTGGTTGGTTCCAATCTGAGAAGTCAGGGAAAATGGAAGGTGAGCTCGCACAGCTCGTTGAATCGGAAGCACAGTGAGTGGCCTTTAAGCATGGCAATCCAGGACTTCGTTTTTTTTTTTTTTTTTTGGTTTTTCGAGACAGGATTTCTCTGTGTAGCCCTGGCTGTCCTGGACTCACTTTGTAGACCAGGCTGGCCTCGAACTCGCAAAGATCCGCCTGCCTCTGCCTCCCAAGTGCTGGGATTAAAGGCGTGCGCCACCACTGCCCGGCAAGGACTTCGTTTTTTTTTTTTTTTTTTTTT
>CAJQZJ010004765.1:8439527-8482191 GCA_907164525.1 Lophiomys imhausi
ACGCCTTTAATCCCAGCACTTGGGAGGCAGAGGCAGGCGGATCTTTGCGAGTTCGAGGCCAGCCTGGTTTACAAAGTGAGTCCAGGACAGCCAGGGCTCCACAGAGAAACCCTGTCTCGAAAAAACCAAAAAAAAAAAAAAAAGAAAAACCAAAAAACAAAACAAAAAAACCCCCAGCATCTCACACTTCCCAGGGAGTCAGACATTTGTTGACCAGTGTCCCTAGCAGCACCCTGCACTACAGACAAAGGTAGGAGAACCCAAGCGTCTCCTGGACGTGAGTCCATGATGGAACAGCACTCAGCATGAGAGAAGGCGGCTCTGACACATGCTGCAGCCTGGACGGATCCAAGCAGCATGGCCACTGAAGGCTGTCAAGCTCAAACCATGAGCATCATGTGAGTCTACTTATTTGTGGTCCCTAGAACTGGAAAAATCAGGACAGAGCAGAACAAAGGTGACCTGGGACCTGTAACAAATAGACAAGTCTCATAAACACTGGTAACAGCATGGTGTGAGTGTGCTGAACACCGCTGCCCCAGAGACTTAAAATGGTAAATGCACAGCTTAACACGAGTAAGGTGGTTTGGTCATGGAGTTCCCAAGGTAAGCATCAGAAAGTTTAACAGACCCTGAGGACTGATGTCCTCAACCAAATGGAAACAAAACCAGAGACTCAACTCCACACTGAATCTGTTTGCCTGGGTGAGGTGCTCATGCTTGTAATCTCAGCACTTGGGGAGGCAGAGACAAGAGGATCCAGCCAGTCACAGCCATATGACTTGGGGCTAGCCTGAGCTACATAATACCCCACCCCAAATCACAGATCCAAACAAGAACACCCATTTTGCATAAATATAAAAGACACAGAACTCACGAAGGCCAGCCTCCAAAGAGGATATTGACCATGGTCTTGCTCATGTTACAGGGGCTTCTGGGAATAGTGACAGTACCTACCTTGTTAATAATTCCTCCATTCTCAACCACTCCTTCAGCACCAACTATGACAAGATCTGCTTTCTCCATGATGTAGCTGAGGAAATGGAAGAAAGGAAAGCTTTCCATACTTTTCCTGTGTCTAGTTAATTTCTGATGATGGCAAACTCCTACAGCTTCCTTTTTCAGAGGACTTTGCTGTAGAAAGCTGCCCAGACACTGTTACCAGTTACCCTGTCATAGGCATGGAAACTTGAGACACAGTCTCAGTATGTAGCTTTGGTTGGCCTTGTTCTGTGTAGAGCAGGCTGGCCTGGAACTCAGATTTGCCTGCCTCTGCCTCCCAGTGCTGGGATAATAGGTGTATCACAGCTTACTTTTAAGACAGTTAAGAACCACTGAAGATGCTTTCCAACAAACCCCTAACCTTTCCAAGGGACTACTGTTCTTTAGTCATATACACTGATGACCCAACTGGGACAAAGCAAGCCACTGAACAGCCATGTCTGAGGACATCTAACTGCTGAGTAAGGACTGAATTCCAGGCCAGTCTGGGCTGCAAGAGCCTGTCTCAGAAACAAGACCCCGGCAACTAATGTGCATGAACATGGTTCCACCCCAGGCTGCACGCCTGCCTCCTGTGCTCTCAGGACCTTGTGAAAACCCTGCTGCTGCAGGGTGGTGATGATTGTAAGGGGAGGGGCACTGCCCAGTCAGACTTTATGGACAGGATTCAACCTCTAATTGGAAAACCCCGCTTGGAGCCAGCAATGCGGGTACGCAGGGAGAGTCATACCTACCCAACAGCAGCATCCAGCACCACAGTGACAGGGACGTTGAGGTGGCAGAGGGCTTTGGCCATTTTCTTACTGAAGATGACATGAAAACATTAGATAGAGCCCAAGAAGGTCCTACAGTGATGCATGATGAACTTGACTTAGAGTATCATGTGACCTGAATAGCTGAAGGGAGACCAGAACCAAAGTTCCCTCCAAAGTGCTGGGATTAAAGGCATGCACCATCACTGTCCCATAACAACTGAGATTTCTTTCAAACTATGGATTTGGGGGCTGGAGAGATGGCTCAGTGGTTAAGAGCATTGGCAGCTTTTCCAGAGGACCCAGCTTCAATTCCCAGCACCCACATGGCAGTTCACAACTGTTTGCAACTCCAGTTCCAGGGGATCTGACACCCTCACACAGACACACATACAAGCAAAACACCAATGCACTTAAAGAAATAAATAGACGGGCTGGAGAGATGGCTCAGCGGTTAAGAGCACTGGCTGCTCTTCCAGAGGTCATGAGTTCAATTCCCAGCAACCACATGGTGGCTCACAACCATCCATAATGAAATCTGGTGCCCTCTTCTGGCCTGCAGATATACTTGCAGACAGAACACTGTATACGTAATAAATAAATCTTTAAAAAAAAAAAAAAAAAAAAGAAAGAAATAGACCTTTGGGACAGCCAGGATAACACAGGAAACCTTGTCTCCAAAAACCAAACCAAAGCAAAAGCCTACAGAGTTAGAGGAAGTGTTCCAGAGTGCCTGACTAGCATGTGCGGACCGGGATCCACTTCCCAGCACTACGAAGAAAACAAAACAAAAACTACTCTTAAGGAGCCTGGGTTACAAGTCAACTCAGAACAAAGTTTGCTTTTCTTGTTTTCTGGAGATGGGGCTGTCAATCACCAGCTCTCTGATGAAAGCTTTTCATCCATAGTGTCCAGCTGTTCTTGTGATGTAACTACCTAAAGAAAAACCCTTAAAACACCCTAAAGATTGAAAATGAAACAAAAATGCTACAGCCTGCACGGTGCCCCTGCAAACCCACAGGGACTCTCCTCTCAGGGAAGGGCACAGTCATGAATGTGTCCAAGGTAAGGTTGACTCAGTGGCCAGTGCTGAGATACTTGCCCGGACAAATCAGGCTGAGACTCCGTGATATACACACTGAACCGTTTCTTGGCTGCCACAGCTTCTTCCAGGACCCTCAGGACGACTCTGGAGTAGGCGTGAGTCAAAATTGTCTATGGAACAAAAAACCTCCATCAGAGGGGCAAGCTGCCAGCCAACCATTGCCCACCCAACGTGCCCTGTCATATGACCTGTGCTTGGCAGGCGATGCTACAGGATCGGAAGGGTGACTCTAACACACCACTAAGTTCAAGCTCACGAAGCAGATCAACATTTCTGCCCAAGAGTAGACACAGGTCTCCCCAGCAGAACCCACACCACAGGAGCCAGTACATCTGGAGGCTAAGAGACTTCACGGGCTGGCTTCCCCGCGGATAAGACACAGCTTGTGTACTTGAGCCTTCAGGTGACAGGAGGGGAAGGCAATACACAGACCCACTGAGGCCCCTGGCAATGGAAGGCCAAGTGGGACCCGGCCCTAGGCGCCTCTTGTCACATGGTCCCACTGTTGCATGTGACCTGATTTTTCTAGGAGAGGTAAAAAAATCTCATAGCGAGACACAAGCTAAGCTAAGAAGTTCTTCAAAATTGAGGAGCGCAGTGGGTCAACAACAGCCATATGTGCCGCGGATGGCTGTGGACTACACCGAGAAAGAATGCAGAGGGCTCTCAGAACTGCTCACTAGAACCACGGGTGCTCAGGCCTCACCTTGAACCTGAGGAATCTGCATTTAATAAGCCCGGGAGTGGCGAGAAACCCATGCCCCAGCAACACTGTGAGCTGAGGAGAGGAGCGCCACAGCCTTGCCTCCACTGGGCCCTGTCTGTGACACCGCCATTTATACACCCTCTCACATATTTAATAGTGCACTTCAAAGCTGGGAAGTGCAGTGAAGCTGAGGGCAAGATCTAAGAACCATGATGCACGTAAATACAGGCCTGGCCCGTGCAGGTTGAGGTGGTGGGCGGCCGTGCTGATGATACGGAAAGCATGAAGGCTTCACCACCTGGTGGAGTGGACAAGCTGCAGACTGGCCAAACCTGCTGTTCCTCACTTAACTAGGGACAGGTCACAGCTGTAAAGATGACAGCCCCACCCAGTGCCAATGGCGGCTCTAAGATGCTTGGCAGTGAAATGGTAACAGCTGGTCTGGGCAGACCCACCTCAGATTAGAGGACTATGAACCCAATCCTAAGAATTCTTTAGAGCAGGTACAATGGCTCAGTGGGTAAAGGCGCCTGTCACCAAGCTTGCTGGCCTGAGTTTAATCCTCGGGTGCTACACAGTGGAAAGAACCAATTCCACGTGTTCACTGTGGCACCGAGGCATATCCACACAAACACACAACAAAGAAATGAATGTGATTAAAACCACTTCTTAGAAAGAGACCTTACTAAGAGGCTGCGAGTGTCGTTCAGTGGTAGAGCATGTCTCCAGCTCCACACAAAAAAAAAGAAAAAAGCTTATGAAATCAAGACCAACTCATGCTGGTCCCATGGTCTTGTCCCAGTTCACGATGACGGGCCTCTATAATGCCTGTGCTTATAGAGTGCTAACCACACACTGCACCTCATTTACCCCTCACCCAGCCTGGGAACTGCTGCCCTTATTAACAGATGAGCAAACTGCAGGATAGAGAAGTGACTGCCCATGGTCCCAGCAGTAGGTGACAGAGCCAGGATTTCAGGCCCAGCAGTGTGACTCCAAAGCTCTAGATTCTACCAACACACGAGAGGCGCCTACTCACCGCCCCGTCTTTGATAAAAGTATGGCACAGATTGGCAATTTTATTTCTCGACAGGGATATTCTGCTGAGGAAAAGCTCTCCTCTCTCAATCATGATCTTCTTACATTTGGAGTAATCCTGGGAGGAAAAAAGCAAACTGAAGGGAGGAAGGAGATACCAGTAAAGCTAACAGCATCTGCAGGCAAACAGAGACATAGAGGGACTCTGAGCGAGGGCAGGGCTTACAGAGTACTCCAGGGAGGTGAGGCTGATGAAGCGAAGGAAGAGCTCCCCACCAGAGGACACTGCCACCGAGGAGTCCACACCACATAGGGTTTCTATGGCACTGGTGAGGTTCGCTCTCAGACCCTGGAGAGTCTCTCCTGCAATGAAGTGAGGGATGTGATGTTACTGTCATGGCCCTTGCTGGTCTGCAGTTCATCCACTCTTTCAAAGAACACTGGGTGCATCTCTGCGCCAGCCACTGGGAGATGCTGCCCAGGAGAGGGCTCTGTTCTCACGGAGCAATAAACAAGCACAGAAAGGAGACAAGTTACCAACTGTAACGAGGATAGGAAAAGGCAGGATGATGGACAAAGTTGAGCTACTTTACAGGCCTGGCCTCTTGCATCACAGGCCGTTTAAACCAAGACTTGAATTAGAAAGGACCCAGACACTCGGGGACCAGTGAGGACAGCACCTGTGTACATGCCAGTGACCCAAAGGCCCACGGGAGGGACACACTTGGTATGAAAAACAAAGAAGGCCAAGAGGATGGTTCATGGGCAAAAGTGCTTTGTGGCGCAAGCCCAGTGATCGGAATAAGAAGGAACCAACGCCTGAAAGCTGTCCTCTAACAGCCACAGGCTCACTGTGGCATGTGCACACCCACACTCATGCACACACTAAAACTAAAATAGGAATTAAAAACCAGAGAGGACAGCATGGCTGTGCTCATGTATTTGGAGTCAGTGACAGTGTGGCAGGTAACTACTTGGCAGTGGCATTTGAGTTCTGTGAGACAATGTGGGGGCAAGGTACATGCCTGAATGTATGTACACTGGGAAGGGAAGACATACAGCGAGCCTGTGCTGGAGGAATTCTCCTCTTGGTCACCCCATGAGAATAAAACAGACATCATCATTACTTTGTATATATAAGAGGTGACGTTATACCTGGAATGTTAAGGCTTATAATGTTCATTTAGTAGGATCCAGTGAATACTAATACCAGAATTTATTCTGGAACATTCTCTACAGCATCTGCATAGAATCTAGGACAAGCTAGGAGCTTGGTGCTCACCTGTAAAGCTAAATTACTGCTATAATTTAAGACTTCTGGCTAAGGCTACATCGTTGACTCTTGAGTCTGGGCATATTTTGCATGTGGATAGGAATCCTTTAGGTGATAACTTGAGGGTTGTCTCCTCCAGGCTGACAGGCTTTCCATGGACACAGAGGCTGCGCCTGAGGCTGTAGGCAGACCTGCATGTCACCCTGTCCACATTCCTAAAAGTCATCACAATACTTTCCTAAGGCCCAGACTGTTCAAGGCTGACGCTTCATACCTTTATCTCTCTTCAAGAACTCCAGCAATGTCTGGATGGCAGCCACCGCTGAGGCCATGTTAGGATCTCCTTTCATCTGAGACTTAAAGTATTCAATTAACTCTAGGGAGAGAGGAAGAAAACGGGTGATCATGTGGACTTAGCAGGATGATGCCAGAGAGCTTGGAAACAACTGCTGACTTTAAAAATAAAAAGCAAAAGCATTTTTAAAAAGCATCTTGTAAAGTTAAAGGGAATGACAAATGTTAATGGGGATAGAGAAGATACCTCCTTATTGTTGGCAGGGACACACCTCCTTCGTATTTTAAAAAAGCTATTGGTGTAAAACGCAGAATTAGGGGCTAAGACCAGGGGCTAGTTGTCTAGGGAATCCTCTCACCCACTTTATCATTTTCGCCTGCAGCCTTTTGAGCAGTCTATGCCAGTCAAGTCTATTCATGTGCATAGAAATGTATACACATGTACAGTTCTACTTAGTTCGTTTCTTAATTAAAAGCTATATATTCGTTTGTTTTTCACGTAATAAAAGCATTCCGGTAAGCACAGTGGACGAGCAAACCAAAAATGCGTTATTCCTTCAAAGAGAGGCAAGGCGTCTTCCTACTGAGCACAGGGGACACTCGGGCTGCGGGGGCCAGCACACTGCCTCCGAGGGCCAGTTTTTCGGAGGAGGCCACTCGGACAGCGTGTGCTGAATCCTGCGAGAGTCTGAGGGGCCCAGACCACGGGCACAAGAGCAGTGACAGAAGGAAGAGGCTCGAGCCCGGACAACGTCGCCCGGAGCTCAAGCTGCCCGGGTGGGGCCGGGGATCCATGTGTCCCCGCCGCTCCAGTCACACACTCACCAGAGTCCTCCATGGCTTCCTCGCGACAGGCTCTGCAACAGCGCCAGCAGCAAGCTACGGGATGACAGCGTGTCGCACTCCTCATCCATCACTTCCGTCGCCTCAGGTTTGCCGCTTACGTCACTCGTCAGCGCCGGAACTCGACTGCTCATCGAACCGTGGGCGGCTCTTCACCGAGACGTTGGGGTGCCATGGCTGCGGACGGTGAGATTGGCACGGACCAGAACGCGGAGCCAGGCTGGGAGGGACACATTTGGTCTTTAGAGGAACAGCCAATGTATTCGTTCATTCTCTCAACAATTTCGTTTTTGCGACGTCGCACGTAGAACTCGCTGTTACGGCAAGGATGGCCTTGAATTCTTGATCCTCTTGTCTCCTCTAGAGTGCTGGAATTACATGCGGGCAGGATCAAGCTTGATTTTATGTAGTGCTCAGATCTTTGTGCATGCTCAGTAGGCATTCTTCCAATTGAACCACATGCCCAGACCTAATTACTTTTTTTTTTTTGGGGTTTTTTTTTTTTTTCGAGACAGGGTTTCTCTGTTTAACAGCTCTGGCTGTCCTGGACTCGCTTTGTAGACCAGGCTGGCCTCGAACTCGCAAAGATCCGCCTGCCTCTGCCTCCCAAGTGCTGGGATTAAAGGCGTGCGCCACCACCGCCCGGCTACCTAATTACTTTTATGCAGGCGCTCTCTCCTGCCTTATTTTTCCGAGATCTGGGATTACAGGCCTGCATCAGCAAGCCCAGTGTGTTATTCAGTAAATATTGGGATTTCCAGCTGTGTACTCGACATCATTATTACTTTTTTCTTTTTTTGATTTTTCGAGACAGAGTTTCTCTGTGTAGCTCTGGCTATTCTGGACCCCACTCTGCAGAGACCAGGCTGGCCTCGAACTCACAGAGATCCGCCTGCCTCTGCCTTCCGAGTTCTGGGATTAAAGGTGTGCGCCACCACGCCCGGGTTCATTATTACTTTTTAAAAGATATATCTTACGAATGTATATGAGTGCTCTGCTTGCATGTACGCCTGCATGCCAGAAGAGGGCATCAGATCCCATTACAGATGGATGGAGGTGAGCCACCTTGTGGGTGCGGGGAAATGAACCCTGGTCCTCTGGAAGAGCAGTCATTTCTCCTAACTGCTGAGCCATCTCTCCAGCCCCTCAACATTGTTTTCTAAAGTGGGGAGTACAGCACAGAACTCGACACAGGGAAGTTATTCCAAGTGGTGACTAGGGCTGTGAAGACAATTGTGTGGCACTTTTTCCTTAAGAGTCCAGGAAAGGTCGAGACGCTGGGTCGAAGTCGTGAGTGACATTACGAAGTTCACTTTTAAGTACAAACAGCCTGGGAGGTTAATCTTAGACGAGCCAAATGGGACGGATAGAGGAATACGGGAGGCTTTTATTCATACATTAAACTGTTAGTTACAGGCTTGGTTTATGTTGGCTTGGCTTGGTTTTTGGCTTTTCAAGACACGGTTTCTCTGTGTAGCCTTGCCTGACCTGGAACTCACAGAGATCCCCCTGCCTCTACCTCCTGAGTGCTGGGATTAAAGGGATGTGCCACCTCATGCCCCGCCTCAGTTCCAGTTTTTAAATTACATTTCTACTCAAACATTGTTGCTTTTACTTATTGATTGATTGGGCGTGCGTGTGGGCGTGCGTGTGCTTGTGGAAGTCAGAGGACAACTTGTGGGAATCGGTTCTTTTATTTATTGTTTAGGACTTAGGTATTGAAGTCAGGTCATCAGGCTTGGCAGTAAGTGCCTTTACCAGCTCAGCTTTCTCACTGGGCCAGATTTATTTATTTGATTGACAACTTTAGAAGAATCACTTTGGCTACCAGGTGGAAAATGGATTGTGGGGAGCAAGAGTAGTTAGGGAAGTTCATTCAGCAGCTACAGGTATTCTCATGCTTACGTGAGAAAAAGCAGGCCAGGCACTGCTTGTTAACCAGTGAGGCAAAGGATCAAGGAAATATGCAGGGACACGTCACATGCATGTTTCATGCATGTTTCTGGCAGACAATGTATTGTTCTCTCTCTCTCAAGCTTCTTGTACTAGCAAGGAAGGAAGAGTAAGTATGATTTGGTTCTGCAGAAGCCAGAGATGGGGGGTGGTCCTGATGAAGGAGCTGGGACTGCAAGAAGGAAGGTAGAGGCAGACGATTGGGCACCACCTGGTGCTATTTCATGAGCATCTAGGCGTTTCATGACTGTGGGCTCTGGCAGGGTTGCTTTGTCCTGCAAAGGACATTTGAAGTGTAGACTTTCGGCTGGGTGTGGTGCCAGATGCCTGTTGTTATGGTGGAGCCTGGTTGCTAACGCCTGGATACTCAAAAGGTAGGAGGTCACCAAGTTCAAGACCAACCTGGGCAATTTATTTATTGTGTTTTTTTTTTTTTTTCAGGACAGGGTTTCTCTGTGTAGCCCTGGCTGTCCTGGACTCACTCTGTAGACCAGACTGGCCTTGAACTCACAGAGATCCACCTGCCTCTGCCTCCCATGTGCTGGAATTAAAGGCGTGCGCCACCAATGCCCTGCTTAAGACCCTATTTTAAAGTGCCATGGTTCCTAGAGTGATGACTCAGTGTTTAAATACTCTAGTAGAGGACACTTGTTCAATCTAACATCCACATAGTGGCAGAACCATCCAGGGGAATATGGTGCCATCTTCTCACCTCTGAGGGCACTGCATGAATGGGGTCCACACACAGCCGCAGCCGCAGTCAAAGCACTCATGCATGGAAAGTCTATTTTTTAAAATAAAGTGCTAAGGATGAAGTTTGGTGGCAGAGCCCTTTCTTAGCATGTACAAGTTCCCATGTTCAGTTCCCAGCCCAAGTGTAGGTTCTTCAAAGACTTGGAGCCAGGACCTCTATCAGCTTGTCCTAGTACTTAGTGTAGAGGTGTGTTGAATGCTTGTCTTCTCTGGCCTGCTTAGTTTTGTCTTGTCAGTTTGGATAGTGGCCTAAAATTACCTTGCATGGTAAAAACTTTGTTCAGATAAGAATTATTCCCCCCCCCCCAAAGAATTATTTTTCCCCTTTTGGCTCTTTTTAAAAGTCGGTTTCTGCCGGGTGTGGTGGCGCACGCCTTTAATCCCAGCACATGGGAGGCAGAGGCAGGCGGATCTCTGAGTTCAAGCCCAGCCTGGTCTACAAAGTGAGTCCAGGACAGCCAGGACTGCACAGAGAAACCCTGTCTTGAAAAACCAAAAAAAAAAAAAAAAAAAAAAAAAAAGTCAGTTCCTGGGCTGGGAATATAGTAGAGTCCTTGCCTGGAATTCACAGAGCCCTGGTTTGATCCCTAGTTCTGCTTAAAAGCAGCTCTGATACAAGCTAGCCCTTGGGAGTTAGAGACAGGAGGATCAGAGGTTTGATATCATCCTTCACAACACAAGGAGTTTGAGGCCAGCCTCAAACTTTTTATAAGTAAAAAGTAAATAAATAAAATGAAGATTCTTAGTCACAACTGGCTTTGCTGTTCTATGATGGGTCCCTGATCTCCTGCATGAAATCCTACCACTGGAGATCCCTACTGCTCATTTAGTGACCCCATGACCAGGTTTTTAAAATGTGAATACCTTTGGGTTAATGCAGCAGGCATTTGTTGAGTATTCACCATGTGCCAGAGGGGAGGTGTGGCATGCCCCGCCCTCAGCCTGGCACTTGTGTTGCTTTGCGGCAGGTGAGGGCTGAGTGAGGTCTCAGGGGTTAGTCTGCCCAGCTCCTCAGCCCTGCTTGTCCTGGAACTTGCAACACCAGACTGGTTTCGAACTCACAGAAATCCATCTGCCTCTGCCTTCCAAGTGTTGGGATTAAGACAGTACAGCATCATTCCCAGCCTTTAAAATTAAACTTTTCTTAACATTTGGAGGTGTTGTGTGTATTAGTGGGCAACTTTGTTGAGTCAGGTCTCACCTAACCATGTGCATCCCAGGAATCAAACTCAGGTTATCGGGCTTGGCTATAGGTGCCTTTACCTAGTAAGCCACCTCTGACCCTTTCCTTCTTTTTCTTTTTAAAAATGAGATACTGGATATCAAACCCAGGGCTTCCCCAATACTAGGCTAGTCCTCTATCGTTTACCTTGTGTCTTTGGCCCTGTGAGTTAATCTTTAAGGGAACTTGGCCTTTTCTGTGATTAACCCGAGGGTGATAACCATTAGGAGGCCTGTAGTTAATTAATCGACTCATCAGGAATGTCAATTTTATTTCTGTCTTGTGAGGCTGACATTTGAAAATGTTGCTCTTGTTACTGTTTGCAGAAGATGAGTTGAATCTTCTGGTTATCGTAGTTGACGCCAACCCGATCTGGTGGGGAAAGCAAGCGTTGAAGGAATCTCAGGTAAGATGGCTTGAGCCCTCAAATGATTCTCTTTAACTTACGTATGTCTGGATCCCATCTGCTACCTTTGGAACAGCATAATTGAGTCTTCACAAGCTGGGTGTGCTGGCCCTTGGCTAATCCTACCACAAAGGTGGAGGCAGGGAGATCCCTGAGGTCAAGTTCATCTTTGGCCAGTCTGGGCTAGAGACACTGTCAGAAAAGGAAAGCTCTGAGTTCAGAAAAGCTGCTGGTTGTACTGTACAGACCAGGGAGATGGCCCTGGCCCCACAATTTCTTCTTGGAATGTTTCTTTGAGCACACAAAGTCCTTGCACTGTTGACTGTCACTCCTGCTTCTATCCTACCTGTGCAGGCAGCCACTGATTGCCTCCTGTCTCTTTCACATTTTCTAAACAGCTCATATCTATTAGGGGTGGGAGAGATGGCTCAGCAGTTAAGAGCACTGGCTGCTCTTCCAGAGGTCCTGAGTTCAATTCCCAGCACCCACATGGTGGCTCACAACCATCCACAATGTGATCTGATGCCCTCTTCTGGCTGCAGGTGTACACGCAGATAAAACACTCATACATAAAATAAATAAATAAATCTTAAAGACAAACAAACAAACAAAAAACCCCCAGCTCATATCTGTGGTATAAGTAGGCATCTTTTGTTATTTATTCACTTAGGGGGCTAGCACGGTGTTCCACAGCACATGTGTGGAGGTCACTGAACACGTTTTGGGTGTGTGTTCTTTGCTTCCACTGTGTGGGCCCTGGAATCCAGCTCAGGTCATCAGGTTTGGCAGGAGGCACCTTTGACCATCGAGCCATCCCACCAGACCTACTCTTTGGAGTTTTGAGGCAGGCTCATCCTTTTTTTACATTGTTTCTCGTTTGTGTATGTGTGTGGATGTTTGCATGCTTGTGGAAGTCTGGAGTTGGTACACTCCTTTTGCCAAGTGAGCCCAGACATCGAGGTGCCTTAATTTGGTGAGCCGTCTCTTTGGTTCAGGTTTTATATTTTGATGAAACTCTATTTTTTTTTTGTTTTTTTGTTTTGTTTTGTTTTGTTTTTTGTTTTTTTTTTTGTTTTTTTTGAGACAGGGTTTCTCTGTGTATCTTTGGCTGTCCTGGACTCGCTTTGTAGACCAGGCTGGCCTTGAACTCACAGAGATCCGCCTGCCTCTGCCTCCCACGTGCTGGGATTAAAGGCGTGTGCCACCACCGCCTGGCTAAAACTCTATTTTTTTTTTTTAAAGGCAAGATTATACTTTAAATTTTTTTCAGCACAGGATCTTAGGGATCCCAGGCTGGCCTTGAACGTGCTGTACAGACAGCCTCAGGATGACCTTGAACTTCTGATCAAGCTGCCTTTGTCTCCTAAGTTCAAGGCTTAAAAGTTTACACACGTGGCACCACCATGCTAGTTTTTGAGGAATAATGTCTTAATCTGTAACTGACTCTGTGTTAGGAAAGTTAGGAAGTCCTCCTCTTGGGCACTGCCCTTCTGGATTTTTTTTTTTTTTTTTTTTGGTTTTTCGAGACAGGGTTTCTCTGTATAACAGCTCTGGCTGTCCTAGACTCACTTTGTAGACCAGGCTGGCCTCGAACTCACAGAAATCCGCCTACCTCTGCCTCCCAAGTGCTGGGATTAAAGGCGTGCTCCACCAACGCCCAGCTTGGATTTTTTTTTTTTTTTGTTTTGTTTCAGTTTTGGTTTTTTGAGACAGGGTTTCTCTGTGTATTAGCCCTGGCTATCTTTGTAGGCCAGGATAGCCTCAAACTCACAGAGATCCACCTGCCTCTGCCTCCTAAATGCTGGGATTAAAGGAAAAATGCCACCACGCCCAGGAATTACAGACACCTATGAACTGCCATGTGGGTGCTGAGATTTGAACCCAGGTCCTTTGGAAGAGCAGCCAATGCTCTTAACCGCTGAGCCATCTCTTCAGTCTGCTTTTCTGGCTTTAGGAGAGGTGAAGCTGAGCAAATCTTTTTTTGTTTTTTTAAGATTTATTATATATATAGTGTTCTGTGCTGCATGTATTCCTGCACTCCAGAAGAGTGCACCAGATCTCAATATAGATGGTTATGAGCCACCATGTGGTTGCTGGGGATTGAACTCATGACCTCTGGATGAGCAGCCAGTGCTCTTAACCTCCGAGCCATCTCTCCAGCCCCATGCTGAGCAAATCTTTATCAGTGAATTACTGTGTCAGATGTCAGCAAATGTCTGCACATAGCAGCACATGTCATGGGAGGTAGAGACAGGTGAATTGTTGGACACTTGTTGCTACTCAGCTCCCAGACCACCCAGGGCCTTGTAGGAAGACCCTTTCTTAGACATACCACAGTATATAAGGAAATAAAGCTAAATAATTAATTGTTTCAATGACGTCTTCCTTGAGGCTGGATGAGGTTGTGTAGGGAGCTGACATGTTTCTCTCATATTTGCCAGTTCACTTTATCCAAGTGCATGGACGCCGTGATGGTGCTGGCAAACTCCCACCTGTTCATGAACCGCTCCAACCAGCTGGCCGTCATAGCCAGCCACATTCAGGAAAGGTAGGGGCCGGCGCTCTGACACAGGGGCTGCCTTTTAGTTCTTTGAGCGTTTTGTGCACGTGTGTCGGACCTTCTGCTTACTCAGGGATCTTTCTCCTGCCCTGTCAGTCGATTCTTATACCCGGGGAAGAATGGCAGACTTGGAGACTTGTTCGGAGACCCTGGCAACCTCCTTCCTGACTGCACTCCCTCTGGGAGTAAAGACGGGAAATACGAGCTGTTGACGGCCGCTAATGAGGTGATCACTGAGGAGATCAAGGAGCTGATGACCAAGAGTAAGAGCCTGGTTGTTGTCGCTGCTATGTTGCTGTAGTGGTAATTGTATATTTTTGAAATCTAAAACTTTTATTAATTCTTTGAGAATTTCTTGCATGCATATGGTGTATTTTGATGATATTCATCAACCCCATTCTCCCTCCTAACTCCTAGATCCACCCCTATCTCCTCACCCCCTCCCAACTTTGTTTCCTTTTTAAAATGATCTGCTATGGTTGCAAATCCTTTTAATCTCAGCACTTGGGAGGCAGAGGCAGGTGGATCTCTTCTGAGTTCCAGGCCAGCCTGGTCTATGTAGTCAGTTCAAGGACAGTCAGGGCTATGTAGAGAAAGTCTGTCTCAAAATAAACAAACAAACAAGCAGCAAAAGACTTGTGCTGCCCATACACTCATAGGTATGGGGCCATTTGCTGGAGCATGATTGACCTATGGGGGACCCCACCCTTAGGGCCAACTGTGCACAGCAGAGGCTCAGCTAGGGGTGGGGCTCACCAGCCCCTCCTCACGCCATGCTTTCATGCTGACTGGCCTGGTCTTGTGGAGGGCTTATGCAGGCAGCCACTGCTGCTGGGAGTTTTGACCTTGCCTTCCTGCCTTGTTGAGAGAACACTGTTTGCCAGGTCCCCTTGAAGCCCTGGTTCTTACAGTCTTGCTGCCCCTAGCCCACTCCACAGTGGTGGCTGAGCCCTAGTGCCTTGTGACATGTTGTAGATGGTTCCCTTAGATGTGGCATTGATTTGGAGGTAATGGAGGCTTTAAGCTCAAAGATCTGAGACTGCTGACACTAGCCACATGCCTCTTTTCCTTCTTAGGTTCTTTTCCCCATCTTCATGATATTTATCTGGCCTTACAGCATTGGACCTGCCGTATGATTCTATGATACTCTGGCTTCACATGAAGAAACACTGTTAACCAGCTTTTCTTCTCTTGTTTTTGGACTATTCTTTCTTAGTTTTGTTTGTTTCTGTTTAGACAGAGCCTCCCTAAGTAGCCCAAGCTGACATTGAATTTGTCCTCCTACCTCAGTCTCCCAAGTTCTGGGATCATAGGCATGTACCACATGCCTGGATCTTTTGTTTTGTTTTGTTTTGTTTATCTTGTCTGGTTTGTCCTTTACCTTGTCCCTTAAAATACATGAAGGCCTGGCATGGTGGCGCACGCCTTTAATCCCAGCACTTGGGAGGCAGAGGCAGGCTGATCACTGTGAGTTCGAGGCCAGCCTCGTCTACAGAGCAAGTCCAGGATAGCCAGAGCTGTTACACAGAAAAACCCTGTCTCGAAAAACCAAAAAAAAAAAATCTTGATTCTTCTGTGGTTGCTTGTCTTCTTTCCTTCATTTATTTACTCATTCATTTATTTTTAAAATTAAATTTATTTATTTTAAGAAAAAATTATGTTTATAGGGGTTGCAGGTAGAGCTCTGTTGTCAAGAGTACTGGCTACTCTTCATAGGACCCAGGTTTGGTTCCCAGTACTCACACAGCAGCTCACAACCATCGGTAACTCCAGTTCTAGAGGATCTGATCACCCCTGTAGACCTCCTTGGGCACCAGAAACACAGATGCAGGCAAAGTACTCAATACATAAAATAAATCTTTTTTTTTTTTTTAAGATTTTTTGAGGCAGGGCTTTTCTGGACAGCCCTGGCTGTCCTGGACTCACTCTGTAGACAAGGCTGGCCTTGATTTCACAGTCCACCTGCCTCTGCCTCCTGAGTGCTGGGATTAAAGGTGTGCACTGCCACGCCTGGCCATAAAATAAATCTGTAAAAGGAAAAAAGTTAAATTCTTTTTTTTTTTTGGTTTTTCGAGACAGGGCTTCTCTGTATAACAGCTCTGGCTGTCCTAGACTCACTTTGTAGACCAGGCTGGCCTCGAACTCACAGAAATCCGCCTACCTCTGCCTCCCAAGTGCTGGGATTAAAGGCGTGCGCCACCAATGCCCGGCAAAAGTTAAATTCTTATGTGTGTGCCTAGATGAGTTTATGTTTGCAGTGTGCATGCGGGTGCCTGAGGAGGCCAGCGTCAGCTGAGGAGGCCAGCGTCAGCTGTAAGCTGCCTGCTGTGGGTACTGGGAACCAAACTTGTGTTTTCTGCAAGTGCAGTTCTTGTGGTTAACACTGAACCATCTCTCCTGTCCCTGCCCTTTATCATTTGGGTGGCAACTTCTCCTAGTCTGACTCAAACCCAGGCTGTAAGCTCAGAATCTCTACTTTTCTGTCCCTTGGTCTCTCTAACATATCTCAAGTCTTATCTTCTTTGACTTCCATGACTTCTCCATCCCACTCCTGTGTCTGTCACTCCGTCTTCATTTCCCAAGTCAAAGCTTTCTTTTTGGCTTCCTTTTTTCTCATATCCACCATCCAATCAGCTATACAGTCTGTGAGTTTAGCTTCAGAGTTGCCTCCAAGTTCTGACCCCTCCCTTACTCTGTGTCAGTCTCAACACTGTTGAGATGAAATGCCACACTGTGAGACACTTGGCACAACCCTAGCCTCACCTATCCTGCTGCCCTGGCCTCTCAGTTTATGACCATATAGTACTTCAGACTTTGCTAGAGTGCCCCACAAGGCCCTGCATGAGCGCAGCTAGATTATTCTGCAGGCCCCTCCAGCTGGTTTGCACTCTTGCCTCCCAACTGCTACCTTTCTACTCAGCCTCTGTCTTATGTTTCTATTGCTGTGATAAGACACCATGACTGAGGCAACTTACAAAGCATTTAATTTGGGATTCGTGGTTCCAAACTATAGTAGAATCCATGACCTTCATGGATGAGGAGCATGGTAGCAGGCAGGCATGGTTCTGGATACACAGAGAAACCCTGCCTGGAAAAACCAAAAACAACAACAACAAAAAAAGGAAATCAAAAGTGCTTTTCCTAGGCCAAAGAGATGGCTCAGTGGTTAAGAGCAGTGACTGCTCTTCCAAAGGACCCAAGTTCAAATCCCAGCACCCACATGGCAGCTCACAACTGTCTGTAATGCCAGTTCCAGGAGATCTGACACCCTCACACAGACATACATGGAAGTAGAGTACCAATGTAAATAAAATAAAATAATGATTTAAAAAAATTTTTTTAAAGTGCCTTTCCTAGCTCAAGAGTTTCCCCAGTAGCCTGCCATGATCTTTAGCCTTTAGTCTTCAGTGGCCACCAGGAAGAAAAGGGAATTCTATAGATTGGAAGGGGTTGACAGTGACCCAGGAGTGGGAGGGACATGTGAGCCCCTGGTCTCAGATGATGGAAACTGTTGTACAGTCAGAGCATAATGATGAGCACACAGCTGTAAACTTGTAAAAACCAGTTGAGTTCTCAGGCTGGAGGGATGACTGGAGGTTAAGAGCTCTCGCTGCTGTTACACAGGACCCAAGGTTGGTCCACAGCACCCATGTAGGGTGGCCCAACACCTGCTCTAACTCCAACTCCAAGGGATCTGATATTCTGTATGGGACTGTGCGGACATCATGCATATGTGTGTCTACAGCTGTACATTTTTTTAAATTGAGTTCCAAAGCAGTAAAGTTTTCTTTTTTGTTTTTCCAAGACAGAATTTCTCTGTGTAGCCTTGGCTGTCCTGGAACTCACTCTGTGGAGCAGGCTGGTCTCGAACTAACAGAGTTCTGGCTGCCTCTACCTCCCAAGTGCTAGTAAATTTTTTTTTTTCCAGCAGAATTTCCCTGGGTAGCCCCCCTGGCTGGCTTGGAGCATGCTGTGTAAACCAGGCTGGCCTCACCCTCACAGAGCTCTGCCTACCTCTACCTCCAGCATGGTGGGATTAAAGATGTAGGCCACCATGCCTGGCTCCATTTTGAACCATTTTTGAGTGTACCAATCAGTAGTGTTAGGTGTGTACACACTGTTTCAGGGCCACCCTACCATTCATCTCAAGAACCTTCTTATCCAAAATGAAACTATGTCCTTTTTTGTTTACTTTTTTATGTTGATTTTTTTTTACTTTATGTATGTGGATGTTTTGCCAGTATGTGTGTCTCTGCACCATATATGTTCCTGGTTCTTGTGGAGGCCAGAAGAGGGCATCAGATCTGGAATTGGAGTCACAGATGGTTGTGAGCCACCATCTGGGCCTTGAACCCCCGTCTTCTGGAAGAGCAGCCAGTGCTTATAACTACTGAGTCGTTTCTCCAGTCCCTCTTCGCCTTTTAAATACCAACTCCTATCTCTGCCTCTCCTTCCCTTAAATAAACACCTAGATATTTTAAAAAGAGTTACATACTTGTGTTTACTGAGTGCTAGTTTCTGTGTTTTAAAATCTACTTTGAACATGTTATCATTGGGTTCATTCATATTCATTTATGAACACTTGAGTTTCAGAATGACTTCATTTGAAAAAAGACTTAGGATTTCCCCTTCTGTGCTCTTTTGCACTTGTAGGTGACATAAAGGGCCAGCACACAGAGACACTGCTGGCAGGATCCCTCGCCAAAGCCCTCTGCTGTATCCTTGTGCTAGTGTGTTCCAAAGCAATCTTTCTTGGTGAGGGCATTTACCTGCTGGCTTCCCCTGGACCTTGCTCTGCAACTTTCATGAGCAGTAGCTCCTCTGGCCCTTCGGGTATTCCCATGACCATCTGAAAAGCCTGGTGCTGCTTCCAGGTGAGGCCTCGCTTTGGTTCTTTGGGGTTGTGTTTGTTTTGTTTGTCTTATGTATGAATGTTTTGCCTGTGTGTATTTCTATGTACTGGGTGTCTGGTGGGTATGGAAGTCAGAAATGGGCATCGATCGCATCCTCTGAACTGGACTCCATACAGGTGGCTGTGAGCCACCCATGTGGGTGCTGGGAGTTGAACCTGGGTCCTCTGCAGAGTAGTCAATGCTGGGAACTGCTGAGCCGTCTCGGCAGCTCCTGATCTTGTGTCTTGCTCTGATAGCCTGTGCTTGCTTTGATCTTATCCCTGACTTGACAGCTCCAGTTTAAAAGCTGTTGGCTGACCCTGCAGCTTCGTTAACAAGTGGCACTCTGGGTAGGTGAGCATGTGACTTGGCTGGCATCACAGGGCAACCAGACTCGGGCAGCCAGCCTCTTCCAGTGGCTGGTTTCATGTGTCATGGGTTCTGAGCCTGGCTTTTGTGAAATGTCTTTGAACAGCACTGAGTGCTGTTTACATCTTGAGTTTGTGTCCAGTTGTCCTGGTCTTCTTTGCATGGCTTTCAATCATTGGTTAGGCTGATTGGTTTAGGGGTGGCCCTAGTATTGCTATGTAGGATGGCTGATAGTCAGCTGTTGGTAGCTGTGGTCTTCACATGCTTTCCTTGGTAAATATGGAATGGGTAACCGAACCCAAACCCACCACACAGCTGTCGTGGCAAATGTTTGGAGGGGACCAGTTTCAAATCTGAAGATCCGTTTTCCTGCTATTGAAGATGTTTGTGAAGCACATTTCTATATTCCTTAATATCAATGAATGCAGACATTCACAGAGTGAGCAAGGCAGTTAAAGGTAAAGACTAATTTTTTTTTTTTTTTTTGGGTTTGGTGAGACAGGGTTTCTCTGTGTAGCCCTGTTTGTCCTGACTTGCTTTGTAGACCAGGCTAGCCTGGAACTCACAGTGATCCGCCTGCTTCTGCCTCCCGAGTGCTGGGATTAAAGGTGTGTGCCACCACATTTGGCCATTACAGACAGTTTCAAAGTGCCATCTGGGCGCTAGGATTTGAACTCGGGTCCTTAGGAAGAACAAATAGTGCTCTTAACTCCTGAGCCATCCCTCCAGCCCTTGGGGTTATAAGAATTGCTGAGCACTCAGAAGCTGGGGGAGGCAGATCTCTGAGTTCAAGACCATCCTGGTCTATATAGCAAGTTCCAGACCAGCCAGGGCTGCAAAGTTGAGACTCTGTCTCAAAATAATATAAAATTAAATTTGCTTTAGAAAACCACATGCAGCCGGGCGGTGGTGGCGCACGCCTTTAATCCCAGCACTTGGGAGGCAGAGGCAGGCGGATCACTGTGAGTTCGAGGCCAGCCTGGTCTACAAAGTGAGTCCAGGACAGCCAAGGAAACACAGAGAAACCCTGTCTCGAAAAACCAAAAAAAAAAAAAAAAAAAAAGAAAACCACATGCTTTTTAAGCTACCTTGTTTGTTAAATTATGTTTTTATCTCTTTATAGATAATCAGGAGATAAAATCAAGGATATTGGTAAGATTATACAGAACTCACATACAACTGCAGACAGCTGGGAAATGTGGGAATGAGTCCAGGCCTGGGGTCACATGATTCTAGCACTGGGGAGGGAGATGCAAACTGATGCCTCGAGTTCAAGGACAGTGTGATCTACAGACTGAGTTTCCGGCCAGCCAGGGCTTCATAGTGAGACCCTGTCCCACAAAGCCATCTGGAAAAGCATTTTCAACTTGGCTACTTTGAGAGAAAATTATTATTTCTGAAGTCAAGAGCTCTTGGGCCAGTGAGATGGCTCAGTTGGTAACAGTGCCTGGTGCCAGACTGGAAGACTTGACTTCACTCTCCAGGACCCAGATGGTGGAAGGAGAGAACTACCAAAAGTTGTTCCCTGGCCTCCCAGTGCATGCTAGATACTCTGGACAGATGGCCACCAGTCTACCAAGGACTGGGAAAGCTCTGGTGTCATCCTACACATCAGGGTTTAGTGATAAGTAGGAAGAGGGACAGGAGAAGTGACGCTGGCTGTGGCTTGTAAGTTGGTCATGTCATGAGTGTGCCCTGGGCAATCCTTGCAGGTGATCAAGGCTGCAGAGGACAGTGCGCTGCAGTACATGAACTTCATGAACGTCATCTTCGCTGCTCAGAAGCAGGTGAGGCATGAGCCTTCCTAATTCCCAAAAGAAATGATCAGAGGCCAGGCATGGTGATGCCCACCTTTGTGAGTTTGAAGCCAGCTTGGTCTATATACAGTGCAAGGACAGCCCCAGAGCTACATAGAAAGATCCTGTCTTAAAACCAAACAAACAAAAAATGATCACTGTCATTCTTGCACAGCAGTGTTCAGGCTAAAGAGCCCTGTTAGTGTGTTGGGGATTCAGAATTCACACTGGGTTCACGTCATTTTTCTGTGTAGGGTCCTAGGCTTCTCTCACCTGGGCAGTGTTCTCAGAACTATGCACTCAAATTTGATTTTGCATTGGGTGTCATACTACTCAACCTGGGAGAATCTTTGGCTGGACAGTCTGAAACAGGAACCCTCTTTTCATTTTGTTGTTTGTTTGTTTGTTTTTGTCTTTTGTTTTTTGAGTCAGGGTTTCTATGTGTAGCCCTGACTGTCCTGTAACCTCCTTTGAGACCAGGCTGGCTTTTAACTCAAGAGATCCTCCTGCTTCTGCCTTCCAAGCCCTAGGATTAAAGGCGTACGCCACCACCACCTGACTCTCATTTTGTTTTGAGACAGGCTCTTGCTGACTTGCCCAAGCGGACCATGAGCTCCCTGTAGTCCATATAGGCCTTGAATATAGACTTCCCCCATCAGCCAGCTGGGTAGCTAGAATAACAGGTGTGCACCATTCTGCCCAACAGTTTCTCTCTTTGTATTGTAGTGTTAATGTGTAGTTTGCAAATAACTGAGATGTTAGGTTCCCCAACATATCATCTTTGTTCTCTGATTTTTTTTTTCATGTGTCTAAGTGTTTTGCCTGCATGTATCTACAGTGCCAGGAGAAGGCATGAGATCCTGTGGAACTACAGTCACAAATGGCTGTGAGTTATCATCTGGGTGCTGGGAACTGAATTAATGTCCTCTGGAAGAGCAGCCAGTGTCCCTAACCACTGAGCTCTCCAGCCCCCTTTCCTAACCCTCAGAACCACTAGAGCCCAGTATCCTCTTTAGCATGTACAGTGTTGCTGCGAGGTGGACAGTGGAGCATTTGGCATCTGAAGCATCCAGGGCAGGTCCTCGCTCTGGCCTCCAAAGCCAACCCCTTTCACTACAACACTCTCCATGCTAAAGTGCTCAATTTAAGAATAGAGTCTGGTTGGACAAAATGGGGCACATCTGTACCAACACTAGAAAGGCAGAGGTAGGAAGATTACCACAAGTTCCATGCCAATTTAGACTACTATAGAGTTGAGACCCTGTCTTGAAAGGTGATAAAAAAAAGAATAGAGTCTAGCATGTCTCAGACAACCATGCCCATTGCTGTAATGTTTTCAAATGTCCTTTCAGAATATTCTCATTGATGCCTGCATTCTAGACTCGGATTCAGGGCTCCTCCAGCAGGTATGTTCCCAAGGTGTGTGTGTGTGGCAGTGGCCAGGCTTTCAGACAGGAACAGTCTGTACTGAGCACTTGTGGGGATAGTAGTACCTTTGCCAGGCACGGTGACACACGCTTTTAGTCCCAGCAGTCAGTAAGCTGAGGCAGGAGAGTCATGAGATTTGAGGGCAGCCTGGGCTACAGAGTGGGACTGCAGAGATAGAGAGAGAACATGAGAGCATTTTAAGCAGAAGTTTGAAGCTGAGTGACAAAGGAGGAGGGACCCACACCCGAAATAATCAACAAGCCATGGATGACTATTTTTGCTCACAGAAAGGACTTCTGAGCCAATGAGGTTTCTCAGTGGCCAAAGGTGCCTGTTACCAATTCTGACGACCTGAGTTCCATTCCTGGGACCCATATGCTGGAAGGAGAGAGCCAATTCTCTGGTCCTCTGGTCTCCATTTGTGTGCTGTGGCATGCTTGCGCACACATACACACACACACACACACACACACACACACACACACACACACACACAAATAGTAAATATAAAGGAAATTGTTAACATTCCTTCCCCATTCAGAATTTCCTTAAAAATTATATCCTTGAAGATCAATCAGTTAAAGGTGGTAGTGGGCATGCTGGTCTTGTCTGTTGCTTAGGTTCAACTTTACAGTAGGCTTGTGGTATTTTTTTTTAAATATATAAGAATGTATTTTTTAGAGATATCTAAGAATTAAATACACTTTTACATATTTAAAATCTAGGACCCCGGCCCATGAGGATGAGACACAGTATAGGAATTACTCCTGTCTGGGGTACCATGAGAGATTCCAGTGCTTGTGTAGCGTTTAATGTTCAGATGACGGTAGCTGCTGCCTTCAGTTCATTCCTTATGCACTCCAGTGCTTTCTGCATGCACACTGTTGCAGCTCCTATTGCATTTCAGCATTAAGCTTTTAAGGAGAGGACACTTGTAGCTGTCCATTTTAGCTCTCAAAGTGTCCTCTAACTTAGGTCTCAACTCTGATTGAAGGCTGGCTCTGCTACCCTGTCCCTCGCTGATGCCTTGAGTCCAGTGCGGCCCCTCATGAGGTCCAGGCGGGCATATTCTGCAGTCAGCATGCCCTCTTCTCTTGGACATCTCAAGTCGCTATGCCCAGAACAGAGCTTCTTCTGTACAGTGGCTTCACCTAAACTCTGAACCCCAACTCTGCACACAGTGTGGTTCACTGGGGAGATCAACCTGGCTTTCCCGCCTCTCTTCCTCTCCTTCCATGGTTGAATCTGCCTTCGGCACACATCCTGAATCCCACTTCCTGTCTTCTTTCTTAGTGTCCCCATCAGTGGGGCCATCTGGTAATCAGCCTCTCTCCCGCACACTCACCTCCACCAGCCAGCATCAGTCCTGTCATCTTAGGAGTCAGAAGCTTACAACATAAATGAGCTCATGTTACTCCCTTCCCCACCTGCCCCCCAACCCCACACCTAGCACACTTTGGCTGATACCCAAGTCCTTGCTGTGGCCTTTGTTTACCCCACATCTTCTCCTTTTATTCTGGGCCTCCTCTGGACTCCTTGGTGTTGCCTAAAACCACAGTTAATCTGGGCTGCTGTGGACAGGCACCTTGTCACTTGCTGTCCCCACTCTGCTGAGGCTTGGCTCTGGTCTTCCCTCGGGTCTCTGCTTCTCCTTCCCCATCACCCTATTTGATTATCATGAAATCATAAGCTGTAACATCAGTTTTGCACCCTGCAGCCTGATGTACTCTTTGCACCCCTCAAACTAGGAAGAAAACTTTATTTAAAGCAAAGCACAGGGAAGCTCAGAATATGCTGCATGGCAGAGTGGGCAGCAAGTGAAGCCGCCAGGGACTGACCTGTCAGTGGGCAGCTCTAGGAGCCCACCTCGTGAGGGTGAGACAAGATTTGTTTCGGAGCCTGGGGTCTGGAGCAGAGCTGTGTGTTAGTGCCTGTAGTGTGGACAGCAGTTAATGCATGAGCCTCACACACTGACCTTACAGACTTGTGGAGTCCCTCCATGAACCCCACTCCTCTGGGAACACCAACATGCTGCTTTGGCAGTGACCCTTATGTCTTGCAGGCTTGTGACATCACAGGGGGACTGTACCTGAAGGTGCCTCAGATGCCTTCTCTCCTGCAGTACTTACTGGTGAGTTAACAGCAGCAGCACCCCATCACCTCTAGCACCCTAGGGAAGGAATTTCTGGGAGAGTAAATAGTGGCTTCAGAGTTCCCAGGCTGAGGAGATGGACTTCAGGTCTTTGAAGTCTGAAAGTTGCAGATGTCAAATGACTATATAGCACAGTGCTTAGTAAGTGTGGAGTGGGGCTGATGACATGACTCAGTGAGTCAGGGTGCTTCTTGGAAAGCCCAATGACTTGAGTTCAATCCCCAGGATCCACATGGTGGAAGGAGAGAACCAACTCCAACCGGTTGTCTTCTGACTAGCACATGTGCTGTGGCATGAGTGTGCTCATACACATACAAGCACACAAAATAAATGAAAAATTAAACAATTGTAAATAATTGTGGAATGAATAGAAATGATTCTTAATAGAGTTTGAAGGAAATGCCCTATTTTTATTTTTATTATTTTGCATATGCGTGTGGGTGCGTGTGGAGATCAGAGGATAACTTGCAGAAGTCAGTTCTCTCTGTGTGATCCCAGGAATGGAACTCAGATCATCTATCAGGCTTAGTTAACTTCCCCACTGAGCCATCTCACCTACTCTGAAGGAGAGAATTCAGTGTTCTTTTCAGTGCTGACCGGCTGAGACTGCTGTCTGTGACCTGACCATTGCTGGTTTTCCTCTGGTGATGTAATTAAAGGCCCCTCGCCTATCCTTCCTTTCTGTTTTTGTTTTCTTTTTTTTTTTTTTTGGTTTTTCGAGACAGGGTTTCTCTGTGTAACAGCCCTGGCTGTCCTGGACTTGCTTTGTAGACCAGGCTGGCCTCGAACTCATAGAGATCCACCTGCCTCTGCCTCCCAAGTGCTGGGATTAAAGGCGTGCGCCACCACGCCCGGCTCTTGTTTTTTTTTTTTTAAACAGTGGGTATTTCTTCCGGATCAAGATCAGCGATCTCAGCTAATCCTCCCGCCTCCCATACATGTCGACTACAGGGCTGCCTGCTTCTGTCATCGAAGTCTCATTGAGATTGGCTATGTCTGCTCTGTGTGTCTGTCCAGTAAGCTCATGTATAGTTTGTCTTACTGTCTGTGTTGGGGTGTGGAGCGAGGGTGGAACAAAAGTACTCTGTGGTTTTCAAGTCCACTTATTTCCTTGTTTTTTGAATTTTTGACAGTTTTCTGCAACTTCAGCCCCATCTGCACCACATGCGAGTGAGTATCTTGGAAGGTGCTGGGGAGAGTAGGCTCCTGGGAGCTTCAGAGCCCTGAGGTGTTTCTTCTCTATCATCCCAGGACAGCCTTTAAGATCTCCCTCCCTCCTGTACTGAAGGCCAAGAAGAAGAAACAGAAAGTGTCCCTGTGATGAGTGATACGAGTGTCCCCATCTCCCACCACAGGCCGACTCTCTGTAGGGAACATGGAGGAATTCTTCAAAACACTGCTTGCTCTTGCCTGTGCTTTTCAAGTGTGGCACTGAAGTGCATCCCAAACCTCTGACTTTATCTGGAAAGGGGACAAGCACAGAGTTAGGATGTTTTTGTTTGTTGTTGTTGTTTGAGACAAGGTTTCTCTGGGTAGCCCTGGCTGTCCTGGTCTTACTTTGTAGACCAGGCTGGCCTCAAACTCACAAAGATCTGCCTGCCTCTGCCTCCCAAGTGCTGGGGTTAAAGGCATGCGCCACCACTGCCTGGCTTGTTTGTAGTTTTTGATGAAGCCAGCTGATGCTATTTGTTGTTGATTTGATCCTCACTGCTGGGTTTTGAACCTCTGCCTTGCACATGCTAGGCCAGCACCCTAGGATTTTGTTTTCAGATGATCCCCTGTCAGAACTTATCATGGTTGAATCTGGGTCTTCTGTACTTAGAGACAGGCACTGTGTGAAATTGAGTGCCGCTCAGGAAGGGAACCAGCTTTGGTTATGGTATCAGTCATGACAGAGCATCTTAGTTGGACAGGTGTTACACTCCTGGGAGGCTGAGACAGGAAGGTTTTGGGTTTAGATCCTTCCTGGGATATGTAGAAGATCCTGTCTTTTTTTTTTTTTTTTTTTTTTTTAAGAAAGAACATTTTACTTCAAATAAATTGTTTCTTTTAACTATATTCAAATGTAACCTGGCATAAAAGTGCACACCTTCAATCCCAGCATTCAGGAAGGCAGAGATAGGTTTCTCTGAGTCTGAGGCCAGTCTGGTCTACATAGTGAGTTCACACCAACCAGAGCTGCATCTTGCCTACTTGTTTACAAAAAGTAAAAACAAAAAACCAATAACATTAATATTGGAGAACTGTTGAATACTAGAAATAGAATTTGTAATTTCAACAATAAAAATCCTATTTTTATATTTACTAATTTTCCTTAAAGTATAAATACTTGTATTGAGTAGTTTTTTTTTTTTAATTATTAAAAGCTCGGGAGGTGATGGTGTATATCTTTAATCTCAGCACTCTAGTGTCATAGACAGGTGAATCTCTGAGTTGGGAGGCCAGCCTGGTCTACAGTACCAAGTCTAGGATAGCCAGATCTACACAGAAAAATCCTGTCTTGAAAAACCAAAGAAGAAATTACTAAAATTTTTTTTTTTTCCTTTGAGACAGGTTTTCTCTGTGTAGCTTTGGCTGTCCTGGAACTAGAGCTGCAGACCAGAGCTTGTCATGCACATAGACTAAAAATAAATCTTAGGGCGCCGGAGAGATGGCTCAGTGGTTAAGAGCACTGGCTTCTCTTCCAGAGGACCCAGGTTCAATTCCCAGCAACCACATGGCAGCTCACAACTGTCTGTAACTCCAGTTCCAGGGAATCTGACACTCTCACACATACATGTAGGTCAAACATCAAATGTACATATAAATAAATAAATAAACAAACAAATAAATAAATTAAAAAAATAAATCTTAAAAGAACAGACAACAAAAACAAATCAGCAGGTTGGCCCCATGGCTCAGCAGGTCTTATGACCTGACTTTGATCCCCAGGGCCACATGGTGGAAGGGTAGAAGTGACTCCTGGGAGTTTTCTTCATTCAATCCTATGTGGCACTGTTGCTGCCTATTTATATATGAGGAACTGAGGCATAGACTTGCCCAGAGCTGGTGCCTGGAGGGTCAGCATGTGATTGTTGCATTTGGAGCAATGAGCTCTCTTTGTCTGGGATTGAAAGGAACCCACAATATGGCCTGGTCCAAACCAAGAAACGCACTTACTTTGAATACGGTGACTATACAATGGGTACTTTGAGCTAATAGTCTTAAGGTTCTCTGGCTTTGCTCTATAGTGCATTTGGGGTTATCATCGAGAAAACAGGAGGTGCAGAGGATGACCTCAATAGTAGCATCAAGAGGCATGCTGGGTAAATGTACCAGGAATAGCATGTAATGGGTTGGCAGGACTAACACAAACCTGCCAAAATGCAACTCTTTAGAGTTCTTTAAAGTTACCACTTAGGACACCCCTCTGCTCTCCTACGCATGTATAATTCTGACACTAATAGGTTTGCTTTATTTCCTGTGTGTGAGCGTTTGCATGGATGTACGCATGCGCACCATGTGCATGAATGATTGCATTATCTGATGCCAGAATAGGGCATCAGATCCCCTGGAACTAGTTCCAAGAAGTTGAGGGCTACCACGTGTGTGCTCGGAACCGATTCCTGACATGCAAGACCAGCAAGTGCTCTGAGACTCTGAGCCATCACTCCAACTCCACACTGTGGTTTCTTGACATCTGGGACGGAAAGAACACGCCACGCCCCCTAGGAAAACAGCTACGAAACCAAACAAGGCCCCGCGCTAACGCAGAACAGGGCTCTTGCTCTGGACCAATCATGGAGCGGAGCGCCGCTGGCCGATTGGTGGTTGCCATGACTACTGGTATTATCGCGGTACTTGTGGAAGTGGGCTCTCTTGACCTGGACCAATCACGACACGTCCATCACCGATTGGCGGTTGTCATGGCTGCGGGCTTTGAGCTTGGCAATATGGCGTCGGCTGGGCGGCGAAGGCCGCCGATTTTTCTCTTCCGCGCTGTTCTGGACTTGTGAGGCAGGCGAGGCACCGGGTATGGGCTGTCAGTCGCCGCTTGGCCTCCTGTGGGGACTCCTCCTGCTACAGGGCGTCCCGAGGCCGCTGCGCGGGGATCCGGGTGCGTATGGCGGGGATATGGTCTGCAGGCGCAGGCCGAGAGAATCTGGCTCTTAAAGGGACAGAGCTGGGGCTCCTAGGATCCCGGAAGCCAGGGCCACGTAAAAAGCCAGCACACGCACCCGAAGTACAGGTTCTGCACCGGTTAAACCCTTGCCCGCACCCTCCCTTCTTTCCTAGTCTTCATCCCGCCTTTCATCCGAATGTCCAGTCCTGAGGTCAGCGCGTCCCTGGTCGGAGCCAGCGAGGATGTCACCGTGTCTCTGGCTCCGGTGCAGATCGAGGAAGGTAGTTGTCTGGCTGTTCTTGGAGCGTGGGTGCTGCCAACAGAGCTGCTGTCCTCAGCAGAGTAGGAGTGGGTGTCCGTGCGTGCTGTACAACAAGGAGGCCCCGTGCACAGGAAAGGGAGTTTGGAATAAAAGTGGCCAACAAGCCAGGCATGGTGGGAAAAACCTTTAATCGTAGCACTGAGGAGGCAGAGGTAGAGGCAGGTGAATATGTGAGTTCCAGTCGAGCCTGGTCTACATAGTGAAGCTTTTTTTTTTTTTTTTTTTTTTTAAAGAAAAAAAAGTGACTAACGTTCATTGAGGTAGCTCTCCTGAGACTCCCACACAGCACCTCAGGGTTCTCATAACAACAGTAGAGTCTTTCTATCCCCATTTGACAAATGAAGAAACATACTGCTTGACCAGTCTCCTGCAGCTTGTCTGGGGTCAGGGCAGGGGCAGATTCCCACCCTCGGACTCTCCACTCCCCTTCGCTGCTGGACCCTGATACCTTGCATTCTAATTTCTCCTTTAGGAGTGTTGCCAGTTCCTACTTGTGGTGGTGTCAGCAATGACACAGGAGATTGGAATGTGACTGTGAGGTCCAGTATGGTAAGACCTGAGGCAAAAGCGCCGTTACATCTGTAGAGGCCTCCTGTTTAGGCGTTGTGCAGGGCTGTGCATGTACGTGTGTGAGTGTGTGTATCTTAGATAGGGTTTCTGTTGCTGCAACGAAACATCATGACCAAAAGGCCAACTTGGAGGAAAGGGTTTATTCGGCTTACACTTCCACATCACTGTTCATCATCAAAGGAAGTCGGGACAGGAATTCAAACGGGACAGGAACCTGGAGGCAGGAGCTGATGCAGAGGCCGTGGAGGGGTGCTGCTTACTGGCTTGCTTCCAATGGCTTGCTCAGATTGCTTTCTTATCAAATCCAAGACCAGCAGCCCAGGGATGGCACACCCACAATGGCCTGGACCCCTCCCCCACCAATCACTAGTTAAAGACAATGCTTTACAGTTGGATCTTATGGAGGCATTTCCTCAATTGAGGTGTGTGTGTGTGTGTGTGTGTGTGTGTGTGTGTGTGTGTGTTGTTGGGGCTCAAACTCAGATCCTCTGTGTTTATCACACTCTCATCTCCCCAATGTTCTTGTGATTTGACACTCCGAGTTCCTTATTCTGTATTTATCATGGAATTGTGTGCTATCAATGTCGACTCCTGTCTAGCATGGGGTTCTTAACCTCGGATTAATGGCATGTTTGGATGTGTTACAGGTGAAGCCTATGAATTTACGTGTGTGTCAGTGCAGTCCTGTAACTGCAGCATTGGGGAGGCTGAGGCAGGAGGATCACAAGATAAAAGTCAGTTTGGGCTGCATAGTGAGATTGCTTCAGAAATAAAACGAATAAGGAGCTGGAGAGATGGCTCAGTGTTTAAGAGCACTGTCTGCTTTTGGAGAGGACCTTTGTTCAGATCCCAGCATGCGTGTGGTAGCTCACAACCATCTCTAACTCCAGTCCCAGGAGATCTGACTTTCTCATCTTGCCTCCATAGGCACTATTCCCACATGGCACAGACAATGCAGGCAAAACACCCATATACCTAAAATAAAAAGAAATAAATCCCCCCCCCCAAATTTAATCACACACACAAAAACTAATACTGCCATGGTGGCTCATGCTTGTATTCTCCATACTCAAGAGGCTGAGACAGAAGACTGTCACAAAGTCAAGATCACTCTGGGTGTCTTAGTTACTTTTCTTTTGCTGTGACAAAATGCCAATAGTAAAGCAACTTATGAAGGAAAGTATTTAATTGGGGGCTTGCTTCAGTTTCAGAAGATGAGTCTGTGACCATTATGGCAGGGAGCATGGTAACAGGCAGACAGTGATGCTGCTGGAGCAGTAACTGACAGCTTGCATCTGATCTACAAGCAAAAGGCAGAGATTAGATAGATAGATAGAGTGAGTGAGTGAGCCAACTAGGAATGGCATGGGATTTTGAAACCTCAAAACCCATCCTCAGTGACAAACCTCCTCCACCAAGGCCACACCTCCTAATCCTTCCCAAATAGTTCCAGCAGTTTGGGGACCAAGCATTCAAATGTATGAGCCTGTGGGAGCCTTTCTCATTCAAATCATTGCACTAGACTACAATAATAAGCCAAACCCAGGCCAGCCTCATTTGCAAAGTGAGACCGTACCTCAAAACAAAACAAAACAGATCAAAATACAGACCAAAAGCATGAAACTTTTTGTAAGCATTGATTTTTTTTGTCTTATATATGTCATTTTATGTGTATGAGTGTTTTGTCTACAACACATGTATGCCTAGTGCCCAAGGAGGTCAGAAGAGGGCATTGGATGTGAAGGCACCATGTGTATGCTGGGAACTGAACCCTGGGTCCTCTGTAAGAACAAATACTGTTAACCACTGAGCTATCTCTCTAGCCCTGTAAACACTGATCTTGCCCATTTCTGACTTCTGTGTAGGGGCCACCCGTACCTAGAGAGATGAATCATTTTCTACTGAATGGCTGTTCACCAAGTGCCTGGTGGTCATAGTATGGATTTGAGAGATAAATGAGAAAGGCCTTGCCTTAGGGATGGACACTTACCAGTTTAAAGCCATCCTGAGAGAAACCAGGGTCTCTTCCCTTGTCTGTTTTCTGCTACTACGAAGATATACATTGACACCTAAAAACGTTCTAGATAAACTGGGTTCATACACTGGACCTCTGTTTAGCTTTCTCTTCAGTATCCAAAAGTTGCTTGCTTTTAAGGTGAGGAAATGGGGGAGGGGAGCCAGAGATATGATTCAGTGGTTGTACATGTTCTTCTTGTATAGGACCCGGGACTGATTGCTAGCACCTGCAGCCTCTCAAAGCACTCTGTAACTTCATTCAGTTCTAGGATCTTCAACGCCCTCTTCTAGCCTTTGGAGGTATTAGGCACTCACATGGTTCACACACATGTGCACAGGCAGAACACCCATGCACATAATATAAAACATATATTTTTATGTTTATAAGGTGGGGAAGTGGGGCTGGACATGATGGTCCACACCTTTAGTCCTAGCACTCTGGAAACAGAGGCAGGTGAATCTCTGAGTTTGAGGTCAGCCTGGTCTATATAGCAAGTTCAATGCCAGCCAGAGATGTACAGCGAGATCCTGTCTCAAGAAAGAAAGAAAAAAATGGAACTGGGTAGATGGCTCAGTGGTTAAGAGTGTCTGCTGCTCTTCCCGAGAGAAAACCAAAGGCCGGTTCCTGGTACTCACATCTGTTGGCTCACAAACACCTGTAACTCTCTAGCTCTGGGGCATCGAGCATTCTTTTGGGGCCTCCATTGGTACCTACACACATCACACATAGCATATATACATACAAACACACATACACAAAAAGAAAAAAATTTTTTTCCAAGACAGGGCTTCTCTGTGTATCCTTGGCTGGCTGTCCTGGACTCACTTTGTAGACCAGGCTGGCCTCGAACTCACAGTGATCCGCCTGCCTCTGCCTCCCAAGTGCTGGGATTAAAGGCGTGTGCCACCACGCCCAGCCATTACAGACAGCTGTGAACTGCCATATGGTGCTGGGATGTGAACCCGGGTTCTTTGGAAGAACAGCCAGTGCTCTTAACCGCTGAGCCATCTCTCCAGCCCAAGAAAAATTTTTTAAATTAGGAATTAGTCTGGGGATGTAGTTCAGTTGGTAGAGTGTCTGCCTCGCATGTGTTAAACCCCAAGTCAATCCCAGCAATGTGGGTGTATATACACACACACACACACATACACAAAATAAATAAGTAAATAAATAACAAAAATAATCATAAAAAGGGGCCCAGAGCTTGGGTACCATATATTGGTTGAAAGTGAAGGAAGTTCTGCCATCTTTGTATGCAGTTCTCCCTTTGTGAAATGGACCATCTTGTGTGCAGCTCTTTGGTAAAATTAAGCAAGGCCCATGTGCACATTTGCCGTGTTTTCCGTTACGTGTTCTCATCATTTCAGAAGCACAGTGTGAGTCACTTTAAAAGCACAGCCATGTTTCCCTTTCAGAACGTGCTGGAAGTGACCGTAAGGTGGAAGAGGGGTCTGGACCGGTGCTCTGTGAATGAGAAGGCCTCCTTCTCAGAGCCCCCGTGCATCTTGCAGACCCTGCTGGTTTCGGCATCCCACAATGGTTCCTGCTTAGCACATCTGCTCATTCAGGTGGAGATTTATCCCAACACGTCTGTCACCCACAATGCATCAGGCAAGTGATGTCTATGGTCAAAACATTTCTGTCACTCATTATCAAATTATACAAAGATTGTGTAGTCTGTGCAGTATACTGAATATGGCCCTTTTTCTTCAGTTTTTATTTAATTATTTTGAGAAAGGGTCTCGCTGGGTAGCTATAGTGTTTTAGTTTTAGATCTAAATCTCACTATGTAGACCAGGTTGTCCTTGAACTCACAGAGATCTGTCTGCCTCTGCCTCCTCAGTTAATTTTTTTAAAAACTTATATGTATGTGCCTGTCCTTGGGATGAGTATATGTGCATTATGTGTGTGCAGGACCCGAAGAGGCCAGAAGAGGGCATCAAATCCCCAGTACATGGGATTACATGCAGTTATGAGCCACTATATGGGTAATGCAAATTGAACCCAGGTATTCTGCAAGAACAAGTTCTGTTAACCACTGAGCCATCTCTCCAGTCACCTGGACTCAACTTTTGAGTCTCTTGTCTTCCTAAATATACTTTTTTTTTTGGTTAAGTTTTATTGTTTGTTTGTTTTTACTATGTATTATTTTATTTAGTTAAGATCTCAGTCAGGCCGGACATGGTGGTGCACGCCTTTAATCCCAGCACTCAGGAGGCAGAGGCAGGCGGATCTCTGTGAGTTCGAGGCCAGCCTGGTCCACATAGTGAGTTCTACAACAGTCAGGTCTACATAGTGAGACCCTGTCTCAGACACCTCTCCAACTAATTATCTGGCTCTCCTGTTGCATCTTTTGAAACCTCTTTAAGTCCTTTTGGAAAGAAGGTAGAGTTTGTTTCCACACATTGATACCCATGGCTCAGTCTGAAGACAAAATAAATGAAGAAAAGTGATGGAGGCAGCCCACCTTTCTCAGTGCTGGCCCAGAAAGGCACAGCTGTTCCCTCCTCTTCTCTTCTGCCATTCAGATGTTGACCAGAGCCTAAGCGTGCACTCTCTGTTCCTTTCTTCTACAGTCTCATATACACATGGACACGTAAATCAAAATCAGTGTTTAGCTGGGTGTGGTGGCACACGCCTTTAATCCCAGCACTTGGGAGGCAGAGGCAGGCAGATCTCTATGAGTTCCAGGCCAGCCTGGTCTACAGAGTGAGTTCAGGTCAGCCAGGGCTACACAGGAAACCCTGTCTTGAAAAACCAAAAAAAAAAAAAAAAAAAAAAAAACTCTAAAGTATTTTCCACAGAAAAAATATGCTCAGGTATATTTAGGTATTCAGGAGATTTTCTGAAACACCCAACTGTGGATAGACTGTGGAAATTTAGAGGCCCATGGTGGTCTACCAGACATAGTGAGACATAGATCCAAACCAGGAAGAGAGGACAGAGAGCAGGTGTGTGGTGATCCCAGACACCCTGAAGTGGCAAGCAGTGTAGGAGAGACACCGTCTTTTACCTCTAACAGTGGCAAACAGGAAGAGAGATGCCTCCATTGACTTCAACAGCACGGAGAAAGGCCTGTCCTCCAGTGCCTCCTGGTATCACAGGGTGGCCACACAGGCTGACCCTTTCTGTCCTAGCCTAGCCAGTCTGTTCTGGTCCTCTCCACTGGCCTCTGGTGGCAGTAGCTTCTTCTTCTTCTTCTTCTTCTTCTTCTTCTTCTTCTTCTTCTTCTTCTTCCTCTTCTTTCTTCTTCTTGCTTCTTTTCTTCTTCTTCTTCTTGACAGGGTTTCTCTGTGTAGCTCTGGCCATCCTGGAACTCACTCTGTACACCAGGCTGGCCTGCCTCAGTCTCTCAAGCGCTAGAAATAAAGGCATGTACCCCAATGCCCAGCTGGCCTCTGGCCTCTGTGTGCTTCTTCGAGTCTCTGGGGAACTTCTCAGTGGATGCTTTGGCTTGTGAGCTTCAAGGTGACTGACTTCATGTGGAACTCTGAGTTCCAGCCAGCCCAGGGCTATCTAGTGAGACTTTGAGTTAAAATCACCACCACCACCAAAAACCAAGGTGAAGAGAAACCACCTGACTTCAGGCTCTGTGTCCACAGACTTGCGCGCGCGCACACACACACACACACACACACACACACACACACACACACACACGTGCATGTGCACACACACATGCACACATCCACATGCACAAACACACATGTGTGCACATACACACCACACAAGCACAAATCATGACTCATCCTCTTTTGTGAATGTCAAAAACATGTTGATACCTTGTAGATTGTTTCGTGCTGAACTTTTTCTGGTATATGTACTTTTCAGATAACATGACTGTCATTCCTAACCAAGTCTATCAGCCCCTGGGTCCCTGCCCTTGCGACTTGACAGCCAAGGCCTGTGACATTCGCTGCTGCTGTGACCAGGTAAGTCTTTTCTGTGTACCAGGCTATCTGAGAGCATATGGGAAACTTCAGCTTGTCTTATGTAGCCAAAGCTGTTCTGGAACCTTCTGTGTGGCAAAGGGTGGCCTTGAACTCTTGATCCTCCTGTCTCTATCTCTGAGCCGCAAATTGTGTTTGAATTGAGTATTTTCTCGTCTAGTATTGTGTGTATAGTTTGTGGAGGAAAGAGAAGAGTGTGTCTTTGGGTAAAGTCACATTTGGAAAAGCTATAGGCAGAGGATGATTTTAATTTTATTTTAACATTTTAATTATATTTTTTTATTTGTGTGTGTTATGGAGGCCTGTGCATGTGTGTTGTGTGTGTGCATATGCATATGTGTGTGGTATGGAGGCTATACCACAGTGAACATTTGGAGGTCAGAGGACAGTTTGTGGGAGGTTCCAGAAATAAAACTCAAGTCGTCAGGCTTGGTTTTTGCAGAAAACTCTGTCTGCAGTGGCTGTTTTTAGTCCTTATGTTAGAGTGACAGGCACTCATGTGTCACTGCACCACCATCAGGATATTTACACAGTCAGGATGGCTGGAGTCAGCAGGTGACCCGTGGCATGCAGGCTGTACCCAGAGTGTCACTGACAGTAATTTTACTTTCTTCACTAACTGCCCTTGGAGCTGGTTGTACTGTATCCTTCAGTAGCCATTCCTGTCAGGATTCACAGCTTTTTCAGCTGAGTGCTCGGAAGGCCACAGCTAAGACTGAGGATCGCCATGAACTTGAAGCCAGCCTGATCTACATACTGAGACTCTCTTTCATAGCAAATGGGCAGAGCCAAGTGTGGCCGTGCACACGTATGCACAGACGCATACATGCAGGCAAAACACCCATACACATAAAATCAAAATATTCTAAAAACAACCACAGTAGGTAGCTCTTATCCACATAGCCAGTGCTAGTTAGAGCTACTCGGTGAGATCCTGTCTCAAAGTAACAAAGAAACCAAAAGACAATAAATAGCAGGACGTGGTGGCGCACATCTTTAGTCTCAGCCCTCAGGAAGCAGAGGCAGGTGGATCTCTGTGACTCTGAGGCCAGTCTGGTCTATATGGAGAGTTCCAGCCAAGGAGACCTTGTCACAAACTAAATAGGTAGGCAAACCAAACATACCAAATATATTTTGTGTCAGTGATCTCTTCAGATAACCCCAGCTGGTACTTTATGCACGATTTTAATTTTGTTTTTGAGGTGGGCCTCACACATCCCTGGCTACCACTGAGTAATGTGTCCAGCCTGTCTCTGTTACTTTTTTGAAAAACTGAGACAGAATCTTGCTAAGTTGCCCAGGCTGGCCTTGAACTTTTGATCTGCGTGCCTCATTCTCCTGAGTAGCTGAGATTACACAACTGGCTCTCATCTTGGTTTTGATGATGCGTCTACATTTCTAGTGAAACGCACTCCCTTGAAGGCTGTAAGTTTCTGAGTGGAACTTCACTGGGCAGTTAACTAAGGAGCTTTGTGTTCGTGTGAGTATTCGAGACTGTGTTGTGTGTGTGTGTGTTATTGATCATGTGTGCACACACTTGAAGCCGGAGGGCAATACCATAGGCACTATGCACCTTTTTATCTTTTTTTTTTTTTTTGGAGACTGGGCCTCTCACTGAACATGCAGCTGGCAGTGTAGGTGAGGCTGGCTGTCTAGTGAGCTCCAGGGATTGTCCTCTTTCTTTCTTCCCAGCGCTAGAATTATAATCACAGGCCACCACACCTAGCCTTTGTATGCAGGGTCTCGAAATGGAACTCAGGTCCTCATGCTTGTGTGACAAACAAGCATTTTACTGACCGAGCCAACTCCACAGCCCCAAGGAGCTATTGCGTCACAGAGCACTTTGGGAGGAGATTGAGATACGTTGCTTTCTCCTCTACCGGGTTGCATGCTGGTGGCCTCAGAGGGTGTGTCCTCATGCTTGCTGGGAGCTGTGACCAGCATCATAGCAGGGAACTCGTGCGCCCTTGCTATCCTTCCATCTGTTTTCAAGGACTGCCAGCCGGAGGTGACAGAGCTGTTCAAGCCCTCCTGCTTCCCTGGCGTGTTTGGAGGGGACGTCAGCCCTCCGTTCCACCATCGCTGCTCAGCCGGCGCTACCCACCAGACCCCTGACTGGTTCCCCTTCCTGTGTGTGCAGTCACCCCCCTCTACCTCACCGTTCCTCGGTCACTTCTATCATGGCACCATGTGAGTACCTGCTGATGCCTGAGAGGGACCTGCTCGCCAGGGTCACCAGGTTTCCTTTTGCTGGGCCCTTGACTTGGGTCACACTTTTTTTTTTCTCAGTATCTTAAAGAAGTCCACACTAGATTGTGGTTAGGGAGATCATTTCTCCTGAAGTGTCAGAAAGAACTGTGAAAAAAAAAGAACCTAAAAGTGGCTCACGCCTTTAATGCCAGGACTTGGGAGGCAGAGGCAGGCGGATCTCTGTGAGTTCAAGGCCAGCCTAGTCTACAGAGTGAGTTCCAGGAGAGCCAGGACTATGCAGAATTCCTGTCTTGAAAAACAAAACAAAACAAAACAAAAAAACCTAGCAGATCCAGCCAGCAGTTGGCAATGAATTTCCAGAATGGAGGAAGGATCTAAGGCCCCCGGGGGACTCGAACTTTCTGTGTTTTATAGTCCTATATCATTGAAAATGTTATAACTATCATATTTGTAAGTAAAACGTGAAGAGTTCCAGCCAGGTGTGGTGGCACACGCCTTTAATCCCAGCAATTGGGAGGCAGAGGCAGGTGGATCTATGTGAGTTCAAGACCACCCTGGTCTACAAAGTGAGTCCAGGACAGCCAGGGCTGTTACACAGACAGATCCTGTCTTGAAAAAAACCATACTAAAAAAAAAAAGTTAAGAGTTGGGCTTGGTGTTGTATCCTGTCAACCCCAGCAATCAGGAAGTAGGAACAGGAGGTTCAGGGGTTCAAGGTCATTCTTGGCTATAAAGAGAGTGAGACCAGCCTGGGCTACATGAGACCCTATATCGAAAAGGAAACATTAAAGGGTGACTTGTGTTTGGCAGATCACTGCTGGAGTGTTACTGGTCATCTTTTTTAATGGTGCTGGAGGTAGAACTTGGCCCAATGCATAGGCTTAGCAGACACCCCCTCTCTGAGGACCCACTGATTATCTATCTCATGGTCTTGCAGTTCCCCCAGACATGACCCCGCCTTTGAAGCCCATCTGCACTTTGACCTGAGAGACTTCTCCGATGCCAGTTACAAACAAGGAGATGTGATCATGACCACGAAGGGTTATTTTACCATCCCTCAGGTAACGCCTTCCATTTCCACACTCGGATTTAACTAGCACAGCCTGTAAGAATCTGCCCCTAAGCAGCCTATTTTCCTCCTGCACATTAACTATTAATAGGCTCTAGATTAGAAAGACTCACTGTTAACCCCTCTCTTTGCTAAGTTGAAGCAAGAATGTGTGTAATTAATGTGGAGAGTCACTGTGTGGACTCCGTAGGGGCGGTGCCCGTCTCCACTTCATCCTGTTGCTGTCTTATTCGGAGCTGGGGCTGATGCTGAGGGCTGGATGTGTTTTGCCCGGTTCTCGAGACCCCCAGAGACCACCCAGGAGCCAACTCCGATGTAAATACATGAGGGTTGTTTATTCAAGCTCCGAGCTTGGACTCTTCAATACTCACTGACATAGTGGTTTGGGTTTGAGAGCCCCCAGCCAGGAAACATAAAGTTTATATACAGACTTAGACAAGGAAACAGGTTTTCTATCATATGATTGAATGACATCTGGGCAACTAGTCATGTCCATTTTGATTGGCTGTTGTCACTAACTAACCAGCAGTGGTCAGTTTGACCATTCGAAGGTCTAATTTGGTGTTTATTATTTTTCTTTGGCAGTTAGGGGATTTTCCAATTGCATAAACGATAGATGGTATGGTTGTCATAACCTGGCCCAAATGAAAACAGTTTTAGTCTTGGTTGTGGACTTTTCAGAAAAATCATAACAACAGAACATAAGTAACAAATTGATCGTCAAGACTGGAGGTCTTTTTCCTTCATCTGCATGGCAACAGTTTCCCAGAGATACATTCCTGGGGACACAGCTTTAGGACATGAACTTAACCTTTACCTTACAGTTAACATGAAGTCTAGAGAAATGGCTACATTAACAATAAGAAGAAGTGCTTAACTATATACACATTGACCCTCAGGGTAACACAGATTCCCCTTGCAGTAAGGAAGGATTGCTTAGATTTCACAGATGTATGCCAACCAAGGGCTCTGCAGCTGAGCTACCCCCAACCCAGTATTTCCTAAGAAGCTATAAATATGTGATTGAGTGTAACATTCCAGAATGTGAAACATCCTTTCAGGTTAGAAAGCCTTAATTTAAGCTGGAGCTGGGTGGTGGTGGCGCACGCCTTTAATCCAAGCACTTGGGAAGCAGAAGCAGGCGGATCTCTATAAGTTCAAAGCCAGGCCAGTCTATAAAGCGAGTTCAGGACAGCCAGGGCTCTGTTACACAGAGAAACCCTGTCACAAAAAAGGTAAAAAATAAACAAATGAATGAATGAATGAATGAATGGTGTTTAAAACAATGATAAAAAAATACAAAACAGGCCGGGCGGTGGTGGCGCACGCCTTTAATCCCAGCACTTGGGAGGCAGAGGCAGGCGGATCTTTGTGAGTTCGAGGCCAGCCTGGTCTACAAAGCGAGTCCAGGACAGCCAGACATATTCAGAGAAACCCTGTCTCAAAAAACCAAAAAAAAAAAAATACAAAACAAATGATGCAGACATAGTGGGATATGCTTTTAATCCCAGCACTCTGGAGGCAGAGGCAGATGGGTCTCTGTGAGTTCGAGGCCAGCCTGGTCTACAGAGTAATCTCCATTATAGACAGGGCTACATGAAGAAACCTTTTCTCAAAACCAAAACAAAACAAGGTTAGAAAGTCTTTTTTTTGAGACACAGTTTCTCTGTGTAATAGCACTGGCTGTCCTGGACTCACTTTCTGGACTAGGCTGGCCTTGAACTCACAGAGATCCTGCTGCCTCTGCCTCCTGAGTGCTGCGATTAAAGGTGTGGGGCACCATGCTGGGCTTGATTAGAAAGTTTTATGTGAAGTATTTGTTTTTTCTGAGTCCATCATTAGGAAACCATGCCTGTGGGAGGGAAGCATGGGTTGCAACAGTTTGTCTGTTATTCCTGTGAACCAATTTTATTATTGAAACCGTCTGTGGGCAGGTGGTGGTTTTAGCAGTAGAGGCTATGGCTTTCCCACCTCCCTCAGAAATGAGGTTGTCATGAGGGAGAGACACTAAGGTCAAATACAAGTGGTGACTTGTACAGTTAGTGGACAGGGCCAGGGACTGTCCCTGGGTGTATTAGAGAACTCTTAACTGTGGCTAGTGGCTTCCAGATCTTAGCTCCCTAAAGTGGGTCCCCTTGAGTCCTTACTGTTGACATTGTGCAGTGATAAGGGCAGGCATCAGAAAGCAACTTGCAGCAGGGTGGCATTGAGTTAGGGCCTCACACTGTAGCCTAGGCTGGTCCTGAACCTCCCCAGTGCAGGGATTGCATTCTTGAGACCACACTTGGCAGAAAGAATGTTTTTAAGAGGGGAAGAAGAAATCAGTGTATTATATTTGCTCCTCACCCTCAGGTGTCCCTAGCTGGACAGTGTCTACAGGATGCTCCAGTGGCCTTCCTGAGGAATTTTGACGTTATATGTACCATCAACCTGGGAGTGCACCAAGAACGAGATAGACTTGTCCCTGAGAATGTGAAGATCCGCACAGCAGGAGGTAGGCTGCCTTTGCGGCTAAAATGGTGTGATTAATAGAGAAGCCCTCTATCTCTTTTGTGGAAGCCACTGGCTCAGTGTCCACTGATGGCTTGTCTGTTGGTTGAGGATGGTGTTTTCATGGGACAAGTTCAATCTGATTGAACACCACCCTGCACTTGTGGTTGGTGTTTTTCTCCCTCACTGGGCATGGAACCCAGTGTTCAAGCACGGAGTAACACCTCCACCCCAGTTCATTGTCAATTCAGTGAAATCTCCATAATGTCATGTGAGTGACATGGGGTTTCTGTACAATACTGTATACCCCGTGCTTCCGAGTATCCCCACACCTGTCGACACCCACAGAGGGAGCTGGCATCCTTTCAGCGGTGAGCCACCGAGCTCTTGTGTATCTCTGCATTGCACATCCATGGAACCATTCCTTTGCTGCTGCATCCCAAGAGGCTTGGGTCCCGGAACCCCGGCTGGGGTCTGGGAAGGACTGAGGAAAGGATAGGCACACACTGTCAAACTGGGATAGGTCTGGTAGGGTCCTCTAACTGCTTCTGAGATAACCTGGAACCTCAGCACTGGGGGAGCTTAGCTAGTCTCTGTAGGTCTCTGGAGGCATTGATCTCAGGCTCTAAACATGAGGAGGAAGCTGCAGTGGCTAGACTTTGCACATGCAGGTGAATAGTTCATGAACATTCATACTTAGACTCCCAAAGAAAGCTTTGCTATGTTTTTTGAGCCTGACCCATATAGGTAATGGTTTTGCCAATTTACCATGGGCCAGTGGGTCTCAGAGTCCAGGTTTATGTGAGAATACACATTGACTCAGGACCTCATTCACCCCGGGATTTCTCTTTCCCCGACACTTTTTTTTTTCTGGTGTTGTTTTTCAAGACAGGGTTTCTTTGTGTAGCCCTGGCTGTCCCCAAACTCACTATGTAGACCAGGTTGGCCTTGAACTCAGAGGTCCACCAGCTTTTGCCTCCTAATTTCTGGGATCAAAGGCATGCACCACCCCTGCCCTACGTTATCTTCATCTTTTGAAAGCAAGTTAGTCTCCTGAATGGCTCAGTTACATTTTTTTGTCCACTGTGGTCTGATGGACGCCTGGCTCATCGCCACCTCTTGGATTTGTGACTGGTGCTGGAGTGAGCACTTGGGGGCACACTTTTGTGGGGTCTGTTTTCACTTACCTTGGGTGCAGTCCTATGAATGAGATTGCCATGCCCTGCAGTTTCTTGGATGATTTGAGGGAACACAACACGCTTCCAAAGTGGCTGCTCCATGTGCGTTCCAACCCTGCAGCTCTTCTTACAGAACAACAGCACAGGCGCTTGTGCTGGTTCTTCTCTCCTCCTGTGTAGATGTCCTCCTGTGTAGATGTCCTCCTGTGTA